>JAVJIX010000229.1:455000-540000 GCA_036785185.1 Paratrypauchen microcephalus | reverse complement strand
ACAGTCTACTACACACACACTACACACAGTCTACTACACAGTCTACTACACACACACTACACACAGTCTACTACACAGTCTACTACAAACACACTACACACAGGTACTACACACAGACTACACAGATACTACACAGATACTACACAGGTACTACACAGATACTACACAGATACTACACAGGTACTACACAGGTACTACACACAGTCTACTACACACAGTCTACTACACACACACTACACACACACTACAAACACACTACACACACACTACACACAGTCTACTACACACACACTACACACACAGTCTACTACACACACAGTACACACAGACTACACAGATACTACACAGATACTACACAGATACTACACAGATACTACACAGGTACTACACAGGTACTACACAGGTACTACACACAGGGCCTGTGTCCTGCATCACAAAGGCAGTGTGGAAGGGGAAATGTGGAGACTAAAGTACTAACATATTCCTATGTACAAATCAATTCAAAACTGTTATTTTGAGACACAAATATGTGTACTCTGCACAACAACACAAATATGTCATGTGTACTCTCCACAACAACACAAATATGTCATGTGTACTCTGCGTGAAAACAAGATTAGAAGACAGATTACCCTCTACACAACACATTCACACGAGGGCGCCTCACACATAAAACTCTGTTGGATTGTTGTGGGCTGATGGACACCTGTTTTGTAATGTAAACACTAGTGTCAATATTTTACACTATTAACAATATTAATATTATTATTCAGTGAAATTAGTAATACTGTTGAAATGGTACCTTAATTTAATTTAAAATGAACAGTAGCTACCAAGCCACAGGAGGTGGGAGCCCCCCTCAAAACCTTTCACCTGCAGAGGAGCTGGCACTGGCCCTAAACCGGGGTCGCCCACTAGTGGAGGTAATTGAAGGAGGGACCCCATCAAAGATCCTTCCTGCGAGTTCTCGTGAAGAGTATATTCAAGGTATTCTCTAGGCTAATGCCTCAGCTGTGATCCAAGCATTTGTGTATTTTAAAAGTATGTTTGTGTTCTAGTTACTGAAGATGGCGTACACTTGGACCCTCCTCAGCAGTCCTCCAGCAGTGACTTGCCTGACCCTCAGCAGTCCTCCAGCAGTGCCTTGCCTGACCCTCAGCAGTCCTCCAGCAGTGCCTTGCCTGACCCTCAGCAGTCCTCCAGCAGTGACTTGCCTGACCCTCAGCAGTCCTCCAGCAGTGACTTGCCTGACCCTCAGCGGTCCTCCAGCAGTGACTTGCCTGACCCTCAGCAGTCCTCCAGCAGTACCTTGCCTGACCCTCAGCAGTCCTCCAGCAGTACCTTGCCTGACCCTCAGCAGTCCTCCAGCAGTGCCTTGCCTGACCCTCACCAGTCCTCCAGCAGTGCCTTGCCTGACCCTCACCAGTCCTCCAGCAGTGCCTTGCCTGACCCTCAGCAGTCCTCCAGCAGTGCCTTGCCTGACCCTCAGCAGTCCTCCAGCAGTGGCCTCACACCAGAATGTCATACCTAATGTCTTTTATTGTTTTATGCCTATTGATGGAAATTGATAAATAGGATTTCATCAAAAAGGCTTGCACAGCATCTCTGAAGCAAATTTGTTGAATCATTGAAATGTTGCATCATGGAGTGTGCCTGTTATTTGGCTACATTTTGTTTTAAAAGTAAAGGTTTACCTGTAACTGTATTCTTTGATAGAGATGTCACATAAAATATAAAGTGTCAATGTCGTCAAGTGAGAGTGATGTTAGGCCCAGCTGATAGAAGTTCTATGATGATAATAATTTTAGGTTAAATTCATTCACATTTGTGTAATGTGTGGCAAATGTAAGTTGGTGAAAATATAACAAATATATGACTTGCGCATGAATACGTCAGTAATAAGAATTGAACCCGGGACTCCCACATGAGACTGCAGCCAAAGGTATTCTCCATGACAACTATGGAATTCTTTTGTCTGAAAATATCGTAATGACAGCGGTTCAAAGAATATTTTAAATTACTGGAAATTTGTCAAAACTGACCAAGAACGTAAGGTAATTTTTTTTATTGCCGATATTGTCATCCTTGTTTTCAGACAACACAGATAGTCAGACGGGAAGTGTGTGGAACTGTTTGTTTGACACTCCGTTTACTTCAGGTACGTATTCTTTGCAACACCGCTTAATTAAGCCTGATGGTTAGCCTGCCAGGGACCAGGCTAGCCAGGGGAACCATGTTGCCCCAGTAACTCAGCGAGGACTAATGTTAGCGAGAGTCATGGAACCGAACTGTCGCTAAAACTAGAGCGGCTTATCGAAATTAGCCGGGCTTTGCGCTTAGCGGCGTTGATGATATGCCTCTCTGGTTCCTAGAATTTTGCACACTCACACTGCCAATACACTTTTTTCTGCCTCTGATCGATTCTGAATTTTCCATGTGAATTCTGTGAGAAAACATTAGATTCCTTCAGCTGCACCAGTTTCATCTTTCATTGTTTTAGAAAAGTGTTCCAGGCTGTTTCAGAGTCGTGCTGGGGCAGGCTTCAGAGGCAGGCAGGGCTGTGGGTTCGTATGGGTACAGATTCACCTGTGGGCATGCTGGGGCCTGCCCTGCACACCTCACCACACACGTGAAGAATGAATACAGCACTGCACTGTGACACACCCACCCAGAGTGACCCTCTTATGGCCCCGGCCTCATGTCCTGATGGGGAAACAATTAGGTCAATATTGGGACTCTTATTGCATGTGCATTTGTAAAGAGCTGACATGTCACTTTGCAGCTGTCACCGTGGGGAACGGCTGAGAATATCACAAAGTGCTGATGTACGCTGAGTTCTTTGGATGATTATGGGGCTAAAGCGGTTAAAACACAACATACTTTAAAAAGCAGGTATTATTGACTTTTAGGGGCTTTCTACTTTGTTATAACATTGTTCCCTCATCAAAAACAGGCCTGAAGAGGTTTTAGAATCATCCATGTATGTTTGAGTAATCTAGCAATCTCTCCTAGGCCCTATTCAAACCCTTCTGTGCACTGTTCTGCACACGCTTACCCATGCTCCCACAATTCTGCATAATACAATTACAACACAATAATTCAGCATGATACAAAACTCTACACAGCAACTTGACAAACCTGATGTGATGTGCAGTGATTGTGTTGTGCTCTGAAGGGGGTGTGACTTAGTGCAGAGAGTAAAGAGAGGGGAAAGTGTAACATATATATATACGCTCGCTTTCTGGAGCCCACGTAAGTAGGTCCGGTAACTTCCCTGGAACATGAAATAAAGCTTGTTTTTCTTCTCAAAACAAAACATTTGTTAGAAAGGTGATATATTTGTGTCCCAAACAGTTGTCCACGAAACATCCAGCAGCGTATTTCACATTCACGTATTATCTCTCTCCACTCGTATCACTACGCCCATGTTAACTCTATCAGCCTGTTCACCTTCAGCGGATGTCTACGCCCAAGTTTACAAGTGAACAGGCTGATAGAGTTAACATGGGCGTAGTGGTAAGCTGTGGTCAGAGTAGTGGTCAGAGGTAAGCCGGTGTCAACACACAGAACTTTTAGAAGGAAACCCATACAGATTAACATTAAAAAACCCATACAGATTAACATTAAAAAACCCATACAGATTAACATTAAAAAAAACACTGTCCCTTTAAATCCAAACGTTGACGTGTCAGTGTGTTTTCCAAAGGTGCTTTAAGCCGTTACATAACACGTACATCATCACATCATCGTGACCCGATTTTAATACGGCTGTATACTGATGAACCAGTAAACAAGGCAAAATGATTGTGCTCATTAGAATAGTGCATAAAAAGCCCTCACACAGCACATGTACCAGAGGAGGACCAGAGAAGAGCGTGTGACGAGCTCCTTTACACTTTATACAGAGGGGACGAGCTACTGTATGTGACAAGTGACTTTAGTACGGCTCTAGCCCGGGGAATCTGTATGTGACAAGTGACTTTAGTACGGCTCTAACCCGGGGAATGTTCACTTGTCTTCACACGTTTAATTACCAGTACGGGCTGAATCGATTCACTATCAAAATGAATCGATCACTGCACCGTCTGAGTGTCGTCAAATCAATTAATGGCGAGCAAACAACAACAATCACATAGAAAATACACTGTGCAGCCCTAATACGCCATGACAACTCAATGATTCCAAGTATGAGAACGAAGCAGCTTCATCTCTCACCACAACCACCTGGAGCATCAGGGAGCGATGAGGAACTGTACGATTCTGGTACAAAGACGTTTTACTGATTTATTCTTCATTACAAAAACATTAAGCACGATGGGAGATTTATGTTATCATTTGCACTTTTGGATTATCCAATCAGAACGCAGGATGAGCCTCACCACGGTCTCTTGTTTGGGTCGCCAGCAAGTATCAAAGATCAGATATTAATCAATATGAAAACTAGTATGGAAACTAGACATTTTCAGCAGGTATTGGTATAGGTATACAGATGTGACACCATCATACAGATGTGACACCATCATGTACAGATGTGACACCATCAGCGCTGCGTACAGATGTGACACCATCACGTACAGATGTGACACCATCAGCGCCACGTACAGATGTGACACCATCAGCACCGTGTACAGATGTGACACCATCAGCACCACGTACAGATGTGACACCATCATACAGATGTGACACCATCAGCGCTGCGTACAGATGTGACACCATCACGTACAGATGTGACACCATCAGCACCACGTACAGATGTGACACCATCAGCGCCACGTACAGATGTGACACCATCAGCGCCACGTACAGATGTGACACCATCAGCACCGCGTACAGATGTGACACCATCAGCGCCGCGTACAGATGTGACACCATCACGTACAGATGTGACACCATCAGCGCCACGTACAGGGGGTCCTCGGGTTACGACGGTCTCGGGTTACGACGTTTCGTGGTTACGAACGCGCCCCCATTAAAAAAAATATGTATATATTACGCGTCATTCCGTCTTACACGGTTTAGCGTGGTAAAAGATGTAAACAAACGCACGCGGCGCGCGGCGCACGGCGGAAGAATACGCTCTGTTGTGGTTGTAGGGAGAAGAAGACGGCCTCGTGTGTGTGCCCAATGTGGGCGGAAGTACCTGATGTGGGCTCTGATCTGCTCCTATGAAAGCGGCAGTGATAACCAAGCAGCGTAGTGGTCTAATTATTGAGATGGAAAGGTTATTGGTGCTTTGGTTGGAAGATCAAAGGCAAAATCCGGTTTACGACGAAATTCGGGTTACGACGCGTCTTAAGAACGGATCAACGTCGTAACCCGAGGACTCCCTGTACAGATGTCACACCATCAGCACCACGTACAGATGTGACACCACCACGTACAGATGTGACACCATCACGTACAGATGTGACACCACCACGTACAGATGTGACACCATCAGCGCCACGTACAGATGTCACACCATCAGCACCACGTACAGATGTGACACCATCACGTACAGATGTGACACCACCACGTACAGATGTGACACCATCACGTACAGATGTGACACCATCAGCGCCACGTACAGATGTCACACCATCAGCACCACGTACAGATGTGACACCATCACGTACAGATGTGACACCACCACGTACAGATGTGACACCATCACGTACAGATGAGACACCATCAGCACCACGTACAGATGTGACACCATCAGCACCACGTACAGATGTGACACCATCACGTACAGATGTGACACCATCAGCGCCGCGTACAGATGTGACACCATCAGCACCACGTACAGATGTGACACCATCAGCACCACGTACAGATGTGACACCATCAGCGCCACGTACAGATGTGACACCATCAGCACCACGTACAGATGTGACACCATCACGTACAGATGTGACACCATCAGCACCGCGTACAGATGTGACACCATCAGCACCACGTACAGATGTGACACCATCAGCACCACGTACAGATGTGACACCATCAGCACCGCGTACAGATGTGACACCATCAGCACCGCGTACAGATGTGACACCATCATACAGATGTGACACCATCAGCGCCGCGTACAGATGTGACACCATCACGTACAGATGTGACACCATCAGCGCCGTGTACAGATGTGACACCATCAGCACCACGTACAGATGTGACACCATCACGTACAGATGTGACACCATCAGCGCCGTGTACAGATGTGACACCATCAGCACCGTGTACAGATGTGACACCATCAGCACCGCGTACAGATGTGACACCATCAGCACCGCGTACAGATGTGACACCATCAGCGCCACGTACAGATGTGACACCATCAGCACCACGTACAGATGTGACACCATCACGTACAGATGTGACACCATCAGCGCCGCGTACAGATGTGACACCATCAGCACCACGTACAGATGTGACACCATCAGCGCCACGTACAGATGTGACACCATCAGCGCCACGTACAGATGTGACACCATCAGCGCCACGTACAGATGTGACACCATCACGTACAGATGTGACACCATCAGCACCACGTACAGATGTGACACCATCACGTACAGATGTGACACCATCAGCACCACGTACAGATGTGACACCATCAGCACCACGTACAGATGTGACACCACCACGTACAGATGTGACACCATCAGCGCCACGTACAGATGTGACACCATCAGCGCCACGTACAGATGTGACACCATCAGCACCGCGTACAGATGTGACACCACCACGTACAGATGTGACACCATCAGCGCCACGTACAGATGTGACACCACCACGTACAGATGTGACACCATCAGCGCCGCGTACAGATGTGACACCATCAGCACCGCGTACAGATGTGACACCATCAGCACCGCGTACAGATGTGACACCATCAGCACCGCGTACAGATGTGACACCATCATACAGACGTCACACAATCATACAGATGTGACACCATCAGCGCCGCGTACAGATGTGACACCATCAGCGCCGCGTACAGATGTGACACCATCAGCACCGCGTACAGATGTGACACCATCAGCGCCACGTACAGATGTGACACCATCATGTGACACCATCAGCACCACCTACAGATGTGACACCATCAGCACCGCGTACAGATGTGACACCATCAGCACCGCGTACAGATGTGACACCATCAGCACCGCGTACAGATGTGACACCATCAGCACCACGTACAGATGTGACACCATCAGCTCCACGTACAGATGTGACACCATCAGCGCCACGTACAGATGTGACACCATCAGCGCCGCGTACAGATGAGACACCATCATACAGATGTGACACCACCACGTACAGATGTGACACCACCACGTACAGATGTGACACCATCAGCACCACGTACAGATGTGACACCACCACGTACAGATGTGACACCATCAGCACCACGTACAGATGTGACACCATCAGCGCCACGTACAGATGTGACACCATCAGCACCACGTACAGATGTGACACCATCAGCGCTGCGTACAGATGTGACACCATCACGTACAGATGTGACACCACCACGTACAGATGTGACACCACCACGTACAGATGTGACACCATCAGCGCCGCATACAGATGTGACACCATCACGTACAGATGTGACACCATCAGCGCCACGTACATATGTGACACCATCACGTACAGATGTGACACCATCACGTACAGATGTGACACCATCAGCGCCGCTTACAGATGTGACACCATCAGCGCCACGTACAGATGAGACACCATCAGCGCCGCATACAGATGTGACACCATCACGTACAGATGTGACACCATCATACAGATGTGACACCATCACGTACAGATGTGACACCATCAGCGCCGCTTACAGATGTGACACCATCATACAGATGTGACACCGTCACGTACAGATGTGACACCATCAGCGCCGCGTACAGATGTGACACCATCATACAGATGTGACACCATCAGTGCCACGTACAGATGAGACACCATCACGTACAGATGTGACACCATCAGCGCCACGTACAGATGAGACACCATCACGTACAGATGTGACACCATCACGTACAGATGTGACACCATCAGTGCCGCGTACAGATGTGACACCATCAGCGCCACGTACAGATGTGACACCATCAGCGCCACGTACAGATGTGACACCATCAGCACCGCGTACAGATGTGACACCATCACGTACAGATGTGACACCATCAGCGCCACGTACAGATGAGACACCATCACGTACAGATGTGACACCATCAGCGCCGCGTACAGATGTGACACCATCACGTACAGATGTGACACCATCAGCGCCGCGTACAGATGTGACACCATCCTACAGATGTGACACCATCATACAGATGTGACACCATCATACAGATGTGACACCATCATACAGATGAGACACCATCAGCGCCGCGTACAGATGTGACACCATCACGTACAGATGTGACACCATCATACAGATGTGACACCATCACGTACAGATGTGACACCATCAGCGCCGCTTACAGATGTGACACCATCATACAGATGTGACACCGTCACGTACAGATGTGACACCATCAGCGCCGCGTACAGATGTGACACCATCAGCACCACGTACAGATGTGACACCATCACGTACAGATGTGACACCATCAGCACCACGTACAGATGTGACACCATCAGCACCACGTACAGATGTGACACCATCACGTACAGATGTGACACCATCAGCACCACGTACAGATGTGACACCATCAGCACCACGTACAGATGTGACACCATCAGCGCCACGTACAGATGTGACACCATCAGCGCCACGTACAGATGTGACACCATCACGTACAGATGTGACACCATCAGCACCGTGTTCCCTCACGCGTCTCACGTCGCCATTACTCCAGTCACGTGCACAACACATCATGTTTCTGCCCCGCACCCCTAACCCCGCACCCTCACCCCGCACCCTAACCCTGCACCCTAACCCTGCACCCTCACCCCGCACCCTCACCCCGCACCCTCACCCCTCACCCTAACCCCGCACCCTCACCCTGCACCCTCACCCCGCACCCTAACCCCGCACCCTAACCCCGCACCCAAAAAAGACAAGTGCTTCTTGAGTATCTCCCGCCGCCGCGTGAACGACAGTGAACCCGCCACTACTGTTACCTAGCAACATGTCCGCCCGGGAAAAAGCACCACAATGACGGCGCTTCTCACACGTACACGTACCTGAAGCCTGATAACAGTCAGAAGTTCAAGGGCCGAGCAGCAGGTCACCCAGGGGCCCTCAGGAGCGAGCAGCAGGTCACCCAGGGGCCCTCAGCACGGCGTGATGATGAGGAGGTGTGGAGGGTGAAGAAGGGGTGGCATGGCTGGTGGAGGCATCCAAAATTTAGCAAAACGTCACTGTCAATCCATGCATGACCGTTGCCATAACAATTAGCAATTCAAAATATCACACGTAAAAAGTGGTCAAAATGTTGCGTGTGACCGGAAGCTCGGAGCCGTGGACACGGCCCGTGGGGTGCGGGGAGAGAAGGCGAGCTCCAGGAGGTTCTCTGCGGGGAGAGAGGAGCCTAACGACATGGTGAAGACCATAACATGGTGTTTACATCCGTGTTTACCCCGCCAGCCCACGCCTGCAGCCCGCGTTCCCCACGCGAGCAGCGAAAGGCCAAAGTCGCTATGGTAACGCCAGAACGTCCTTGGTTTCCAGTGTAAAAAAAAAAAAGCGACGTAATGTTTGGTAGTTAAAATGCCGCGGGTGAAAGTTTTATTTCCGCGGTTTCCAGATCGCGCCTTCGCCGTGGAGAAGACACGGGTGGAGACACGCGTGGAGGAGACACGCAGACGCCACTCGTCACACGAACTGTCACTCGTCAAGTGTCGAACCTCTGCAAGACTTCACACAGCACACCGGGCCGGAGCGGGGGCCGGAGCGGGGCAAGTTACCCGGGACACACCGGGGCAGTTCCGGGGGCCGCTTCGGAGTAAGTCAGTGGGGTTTTATTGTGAAAAATCATACTGGGGGCTTTATTGTGAAGGGAGGAGTATGTGCTTCCGGTAAGTCAGCCTGTGATGCCATGGCGCCACCTGCCGGTGTGTGTGTGGACCACAGGCTCACGTGAGTTTCACTATATTTAATTCTGTTATTTACGTCATTAGAGTCAGAGGCACAAAGAAAACTGTGTGTACTAATACTGTAGTACTGCAGTACTGTCTAATACTGTAGGACTGTCTAATACTGTAGGACTGTAATACTGTAGTACTGTAATACTGTCTAATACTGTAATACTGTAGTACTGTCTAATACTGTAGTACTGTCTAATACTGTAGTACTGTAGTACTGTAGTACTGTATAATACTGTAGTACTGTAGTACTGTAGTACTGTCTAATACTGTAGTACTGTCTAATACTGTAGTACTGTAGTACTGCAGTACTGTCTAATACTGTAGTACTGTCTAATACTGTAGTACTGTAATACTGTCTAATACTGTAGTACTGTAGTACTGTCTAATACTGTAGTACTGCAGTACTGTAATACTGTAGTACTGCAGTACTGTAGTACTGTCTAATACTGTAGTACTGCAGTACTGTAATACTGTAGTACTGTAGTACTGTCTAATACTGTAGTACTGTAATACTGTAGTACTGCAGTACTGTAGTACTGTCTAATACTGTAGTACTGTAGTACTGTCTAATACTGTAGTACTGTAATACTGTAGTACTGTAGTACTGTAGTACTGTCTAATACTGTAGTACTGTAGTACTGTCTAATACTGTAGTACTGTAATACTGTAGTACTGCAGTACTGTCTAATACTGTAGTACTGTAGTACTGTCTAATACTGTAGTACTGTAGTACTGTAGTACTGTCTAATACTGTAGTACTGTAGTACTGTCTAATACTGTAGTACTGTAATACTGTAGTACTGTAGTACTGTCTAATACTGTAGTACTGTAGTACTGTCTAATACTGTAGTACTGTCTAATACTGTAGTACTGCAGTACTGTAATACTGTAGTACTGTAGTACTGTCTAATACTGTAGTACTGTAATACTGTAGTACTGCAGTACTGTAGTACTGTCTAATACTGTAGTACTGTAGTACTGCAGTACTGTCTAATACTGCAGTACTGTAGTACTGTCTAATACTGTAGTACTGCAGTACTGTCTAATACTGTAGTACTGTAGTACTGTCTAATACTGTAGTACTGTAGTACTGTCTAATACTGTAGTACTGTAATACTGTAGTACTGCAGTACTGTCTAATACTGTAGTACTGTAGTACTGTCTAATACTGTAGTACTGTAATACTGTAGTACTGCAGTACTGTCTAATACTGTAGTACTGTAGTACTGTCTAATACTGTAGTACTGTAGTACTGTCTAATACTGTAGTACTGTAATACTGTAGTACTGCAGTACTGTCTAATACTGTAGTACTGCAGTACTGTCTAATACTGCAGTACTGTAGTACTGTCTAATACTGTAGTACTGTAGTACTGTCTAATACTGTAGTACTGTAATACTGTAGTACTGCAGTACTGTCTAATACTGTAGTACTGTAGTACTGTAATACTGTCTAATACTGTAGTACTGCAGTACTGTAGTACTGTCTAATACTGTAGTACTGCAGTACTGTAATACTGTAGTACTGTCTAATACTGTAGTACTGTAGTACTGTAGTACTGTAATACTGTAGTACTGTAGTACTGTAGTACTGTAATACTGTAGTACTGTAGTACTGTCTAATACTGTAGTACTGTAGTACTGTCTAATAGTGTAGTACTGCAGTACTGTAATACTGTAGTACTGTCTAATACTGTAGTACTGTCTAATACTGTAATACTGTAGTACTGTATAATACTGTAGTACTGTCTAATACTGTAGTACTGTAGCACTGTATAATACTGTAGTACTGTCTAATACTGTAATACTGTAGTACTGTATAATACTGTAGTACTGTCTAATACTGTAGTACTGTAGTACTGTAGTACTGTATAATACTGTAGTACTGCAGTACTGTAGTACTGTCTAATACTGTAGTACTGTAGTACTGTATAATACTGTAGTACTGTAGTACTGTATAATACTGTAGTACTGTCTAATACTGTAGTACTGTAGTACTGTAGTACTGTCTAATACTGTAGTACTGTAGTACTGTAGTACTGTAATACTGTAGTACTGTAGTACTGTAGTACTGTAATACTGTAGTACTGTAGTACTGTCTAATACTGTAGTACTGTAGTACTGTCTAATAGTGTAGTACTGCAGTACTGTAATACTGTAGTACTGTAGTACTGTAGTACTGTATAATACTGTAGTACTGTCTAATACTGTAGTACTGTAGTACTGTAGTACTGTATAATACTGTAGTACTGCAGTACTGTAGTACTGTCTAATACTGTAGTACTGTAGTACTGTATAATACTGTAGTACTGTCTAATACTGTAGTACTGTAGCACTGTATAATACTGTAGTACTGTCTAATACTGTAATACTGTAGTACTGTATAATACTGTAGTACTGTCTAATACTGTAGTACTGTAGTACTGTAGTACTGTAATACTGTAGTACTGTAGTACTGTAGTACTGTATAATACTGTAGTACTGCAGTACTGTAGTACTGTCTAATACTGTAGTACTGTAGTACTGTATAATACTGTAGTACTGTAGTACTGTATAATACTGTAGTACTGTAGTACTGTAGTACTGTAACTAGGGCTGGGCGATATGGAGAAAAAACTTATCTCGATATACGATATATATCTCGATATACGATATATATCTCGATATACGATATATATCTCGATATTTATGCAGGGGGAAAAAAACAAAAAACAAACGCGCCAAATTCAGCAAGGATTTTTTTTATTGAAGTGCAAACAGGCAGCCAAGTGCCTAAAGGTAGACGGGTACTAGTAACAAAGTGCTTGTGCACCATTTTGAACATGACCAAACCAAGTAGTACATTGTCTTATTTTAATTGTAAACATAAAATCTGAGGGTCGACAGTTCTTATAAAGTGCTTCTTTAACATTTAAGATAAAAGACAAAAACAAAAATACCTCATTTCGTAGCCAAGTGCCTAGAGGTAGACAGGTACTAGTAAAGTGCTGTGTTGTGTACCAATTTTAACATGATCAAACCAAGGAAGTAGTATATTGCCTTATTTAATTGTAAACCTAAAATCTGAGGGTCGACAGTTATATAGTGCAAAGATTAAAAAAAACAAAAAAATTTAAGATGAGACAAAAAAATCCCTCATTTCGTAATTAATTAAAAAAAAGAAAGAAATAATACATATTGCCTTCCTTTTCCTTAAAAAACAAAATTCGAACTCCAAAAAACAAAAAACTGTACCTGTAGTGTAACATTTTTACATTTGAAGATTTTGAGCCAGGAACACCAATCGGTCAACTGTGTCAGGCTTAGGCCCTGTCCCCACCACAACGTTCCTGTTTGTTTTTTTTACCCGGGGTGAAAAAAAGTGTCGTCCACACACGTGTTGGATCAGAAAACCTTCGTGTCAAGATGAGCACGGAGCGCAGAGTGAAAACGATGTAGTACATATGTCACACCGATAAGTGGCGCTGTAAACCGGAAAGAGCCAGAGCCGCCGGAAACGCAAGACTACAAAGAGCACATGTGCAGAAAGTCCTTTCTCTTTCATAAACAAGCAAACATGTGTACTTTAGGGGCCGTCAACACAAGCAAATTTATTTTGTCCCCCTGCTCCACCAATGTACAGGGATGAAAGAGTTCCGCTTTTTAGCGGATCTCCGCTTTTTTTTTTAGCCGCGTGGTAATTTTTTTTTTTTTTTTCCAAATACGTTGGAAATTTTGGGTGTGTATTAAATATGTATAATTGTGTTTAGGGTTGCCAACCGTCCGTTGAAAAATGTAATCGTCCCGTATTCAGAAACAAAAGTACATGTCTCGTATTAAACTTGTACATGTGTGCGGGGCCGCGTGAGCTTGTGTGCTCTTCTGGTGCTGCGGACACCGCACGTCCTGAGCTGCGCCGCGAGTGCGCTCTCTCGGCTCCTTATCAGACTTTGATGTCGCAAAATCGGGGTCAGTGCCGTGTTTTGATATCAACTTTCAAATAAAAACCACTACAATTGTTTAAAAATGTGTTTTATCGCTATTTATTAAAGTCCCCCCGGGGGGGGTGACTTTCCGCTTTTTTCATGATTGGCCACTTTCATCCCTGCAATGTAGCAGCGACTCACTCCGGTAATGTGAAAATGCTGACGGTCCCTAACACAGACGCCACAGAACAAAGATTTGCGCTGCGTGAGCAGAGTTTTTGCCTATAAATCGATAGTTAGTATTACTTGCTATCGTTTTATTAGATAGACATTAACAAGTAGAACTCTCGTTAACCTTGCTCGTGTTATTTACGCCAAATGCTTGTTTGGATCTTACTACGGGAATGTTAAACATACTCGGACATTATGTTGGCTTTTCGGCGAGAATATACAACCGGGGACCATCACCAAAGGGCAGCTATATAGTTGTGTGAATTTGTGTAAAGAAAACAGAAATGCTTTTATATATTTCTGTGTGTGATACTGCATGTGCCTGTTTGTAAAAGGTAAACTTTCATTCAATAAAAAAGACAAGAAATGGTTGCTCTATTTCTTTATTTACAGCACACAACACCCTCAAATTGGTATGTGCTCCTCATTGTCCACTATCTGCCTTTTCATTGACGGGATTTTTCCAGTTTTAAAATACGTGTTTAGCTTTGAATTGGCAAACACTCGTGTGTCGTGCACCACGGCAGTGAAACACAAACACAAGAAGGAGGCGGGCGGACAGCTCCACAAACAGTTGAGGAAAATAAGCAGGGCGGTGAAATCTTATTCATTTAGCGCTTTATCTCGAGTTTTTCGATATGCCAAAATCTTTCTCGATTTCATAAAACATCTCGAGATATCGCAAATCTCGATTAATCGCCCAGCCCTAGTACTGTAGTACTGTAGTACTGTAGTACTGTAGTACTGTAGTACTGTCTAATACTGTAGTACTGTAGTACTGTCTAATACTGTAGTACTGTAGTACTGTCTAATACTGTAGTACTGTCTAATACTGTAGTACTGTAGTACTGTAGTACTGTCTAATACTGTAGTACTGTAGTACTGTCTAATACTGTAGTACTGTCTAATACTGTAGTACTGTAGTACTGTCTAATACTGTAGTACTGTCTAATACTGTAGTACTGTAGTACTGTCTAATACTGTAGTACTGTCTAATACTGTAGTACTGTAGTACTGTCTAATACTGTAGTACTGTAGTACTGTCTAATACTGTAGTACTGTAGTACTGTCTAATACTGTAGTACTGTCTAATACTGTAGTACTGTAGTACTGTCTAATACTGTAGTACTGTCTAATACTGTAGTACTGTAGTACTGTCTAATACTGTAGTACTGTAGTACTGTAGTACTGTCTAATACTGTAGTACTGTAGTACTGTAGTACTGTCTAATACTGTAGTACTGTAGTACTGTAGTACTGTAGTACTGTCTAATACTGTAGTACTGTAGTACTGTAGTACTGTAGTACTGTCTAATACTGTAGTACTGTAGTACTGTAGTACTGTAGTACTGTCTAATACTGTAGTGCTCCACTGTGTTTGTAAACTCCACACACCTTCACAAGTTATTTGGATAAATTCGGCTCTAGAATCTCTTCTGAACTAAAGGTAAAATGTGTCTGTTAACTTGAAAGCTACTGCTTGATGACATCACTAGGTGGAACAGAGCATTTTGGGCTTGAGCTGGAGACACAGTTTCTCAAACTTGTGTGGATAAAACATGTTTTTGAGGAGGTAACAGTATTCTAACATGGCTTCAAGCTCACAAAAGTCACTTTTGTGTAATATAGGACCTTTAATGCCTTGGGAGGAGCTGGAGGAAGTGTCCGGGGTGAAGGAAGTCAGGGAGTCCCTGCTGAGACTGTTGCCCCGGCGACACGGCCCTGGATAAGAGGAAGAACATGCATATGATGGAGAGGAGTGTATAAATTCTATTGCACATGTTGCTATACGTTTAGACATTATGAACGTTAAAGCTGCAGTGCGTTACTTTCTGGAGGTGGCATGTCACCTGCATGATTCTATGGATGATTAGAAAGTTAAAATCATAGTTTGAGAGAGGAAAAAAACGAGGCCCTCCTCCAAGCCAAGGAAGTGCCTCATATATAATGTTTATATGTGTGTAAATGTTTGTTCCCTGAACATGGTGAAGATGAGACCTGCTGTGGGAAGAACACTTTACCTTTAAACCTTCAATTATTCTGCCCATTATGAAAAAAGAATCATTCCAAAAGATTTGAGAATTAAAAAAAAACATTATAACAAGTTTACAGCTCTTTCTCCTGTAGTCTGGGCGCCAGTATGTCTTACAGGGATAGTGCGGCGGTTTTGATGTTTTTTGAAGTTACCGGACCTTCTTACGTGGGCTCCAGAAAGCGAGCCGAACCGGGATCAGCTGAGACTGTCAGAGGTAAGCCGGTGTCAACACACGAACTTTTAGAAGGAAACACATACAGATTAACATTAAAAATAAAAAAAACATACAAATTAACATAAAAAACATACAGATTAACATTTAAAAAAAACATACAGATGAACATAAAAACCCCGCCGCACTGTCCCTTTAAGAGAAGTGCAGCGCCAGCCTAATGTCTGGCATTATTGTTAGCTCACTCTAGCGCATGCGCGCCCTCTACGGTTCTCTGTTACCTGTTCCTCTCTCTCTCTGTCCTGCAGTAAAGTTGTGCCTGACTACACTCGCTCTCTCGGCTGTGAGTTATTCCTAATTACTGGCGCAGGTTTATGTGGCCACTAGAGGCAGCACGCGTCTGTGTCTCCTCACACAGGTTTGTAGAAGAAGACAGAGGAGGTACAGCAGTAGTACAGTAAGTGCAGTACTACAGTAGTAGTACTACAGTAGTAGTAGTACAGCAGTAGTAGTAGTACAGCAGTAGTAGTAGTACACTTGTCCAGAGTGAAAGTTGCTTTTGTGGAGTGCAGCACATCAAAACATTCCAAACGTATAAACGCGTTTGGTCCGTGCGTCCTGCAGGGCGCAGGGGTCCACCCGGACCCGGGGACACCACCCGTACCCGGGGGACACCGCCCGTACCCGGGGGACACCGCCCGTACCCGGGGGACACCGCCCGTACCCGGGGGACACCGCCCGTACCCGGGAGACACCACCCGTACCCGGGGGACACCACCCGGACCCGGGGACACCACCCGTACCCGGGGGACACCACCCGGACCCGGGGACACCACCCGTACCCGGGGGACACCACCCGGACCCGGGGACACCACCCGTACCCGGGGACACCACCCGTACCCGGGGGACACCACCCGTACCCGGGGGACACCACCCGTACCCGGGGGACATGTCGAAGCTGCTCGGGTGTGTGGGGGGTTTGTACTCTGTGTTTTTGCCCTCTCTCTTCTGCCCCATACGGAGGGGGGCAGTCTGCTGCGTGTGCCCCGGGCTCAGGGCGCCTCCTGTCGGCCTCCCGGCTGTGCTGGCCGCCGGGAAGAAGGACCTGGTGGAGCTGCCCGTCCTGGACGAGGAGGAGCTGGAGGAGCAGTTTGTGAGGGGACACGGGCCTGGGGGACAGGCCACCAACAAGACCAGCAACTGTGTGGTGCTCAAGCACGTCCCCACCGGGATCGTGGTCAAGGTGAGCTGCAGGTGCATCTAAAGCTTCATAACTGTAGCCTTCCTCTCAAACACTGTATTATTGAATTCTCAATGTTCTCAAGGTGTTAAACTTTTGGTAAAAGGAGAAATTCAATTGTTAAACTGATTTTGGTAGGGTCTCTCTGGTTTTGGTAGGGTCTCTTAAACTGGTTTTATAGGGTCTCTATTGCGTGAAGAGTCCCTCAGTCGTCCAGGTAGAATCCATGATAAAAGGAGAAGTTCAATTTGTCAACTGGACAAAGTTTGTTTGGTTGAAAACGTTTCGCCGCTCATCCGAGAGGCTTCGTCAGCTCTGACGAAGCCTCTATTGTTAAAACAAATCCCTTAGAGCACTTTTTACTTTTTGACTTCCAAGTTGTGTACTATAATGTTGTGTACAAAATGTAATGCAAACGTGTACATGTAGCTTTTATTTGAGAAGTGTTTTTGTGACTGTTTTAAAGGTTTGGTGGATTGTACCTGTGCAAAATATTTCTCATAGTTTTACATCAGTTGTGGCAGATTGTGTGTGGGGAAAAAGAAACGCACAAAAAGTACAGGAAGTAGTGGAGAGCAGTAAAACAGAATTCCTCAGCTTATGTCGTCCCCACGGAAAACTCCATCTAAAATGCAGATGATTTTTCTGCCAGTGTAAACTCATTTATGAAAATAAATGTTGATGTTTATTTTAGTCTAATCATTACAATTGTGCAAATTAGGCAAAGATTGGCGCTTTACCGGTGCCAGCGCTACTACCTACTACAATAACATTATGGTTGCTAGGTAACAGTAATGGAATGACCTCTACCTATGTCACATATGCTGCCTGTGTCCAGTCAGGACGTAACGTTTTATCCTCCACAAGAAAACAAAAACTCGCAGAATTCTGAGTCAAATCTGTTGCTTTGGTTTTACTTAAAGAAGTAGTTGAACTGGTCAGATGCACTTTCAGGTGGACATAGTTTTGCATACAGTAGTTCAGATTGTTATTTTCACATTTTGATGGATACAAGCAGCACATGCACTTTTAGTCCATGAGTTTCAGATGCAAATCTAGCACTGTTACCATAGCAATGAACATGTCAAAATAGAATGATATGTACTTGTCCTGTTTCCCTCCACAGTGCCATCAGACGCGCTCCGTAGATCTGAACCGTAAACGTGCCCGGGAGATCTTGAGGGAGAAGCTGGACGTAGCCCTCAAAGGAGAGTTCAGTGAGATCAGTGTGAAGAAGAGAGAGTCTGAGCACAAGAAACAGGACAAGAGGAGGAAGGTCAACCAGAGCCTGGAGAAGAAGAGGCTGTTCAAAGAGGCCCTGGCTGCACATGCCAAACCCACTGACCAGGACTCGTGACAGAGGTGTGTAGCAGCCGATAATGTGACAACTGCCTATAACGTAATGAAGCCAATAATGTAATAAGTTGCCAGTAATGTAAGAAAATGTCTGAAACAATAATGTAGTAACATACATTACATTATTGACCATTATTACATCATCGGCTGCTACAAGGTGCTAGCTCAGATGCTAAAACAGACATGTTGGCCTGCCGAACCTGAAGAAATTATATTAATAAACCTTTTTAATGCTTTAATATTTAAATTTCCCTGCAGTCCTGGCATTTTCCAACAGCTGGCGCTCTAAATACATTGACCTTTGTTGAGGTGCGGCGTTTTGCTCCACGTTTGTGCTTTACTCTTTGACCCCTCAGCCTCCTGTAAAGATGAGCGGAGCTAAGAAAAGAAAAGTGGACAGAGAATGTCCAGTGTTTAAAGGTCCCATGACATGGTACTTGTTGATGCTTTTATTTGGCTCCTTAATGGTTCCCTAATACTGTAAATGAATCCTTCTTCAAAATCAACACTCACTGCATGAGAAAGACACATGTACACAGTCAGAGTCAGAATATCTCTCTGAACAACTCGTTCTGGGCCTTGTTGCTTGAATACAAATGAGAAGGACAGAGATAGGTTAGAGGAGTGGGTGGGGGGGGGGCCAAATGTGCCGCTGGTTCCTTGTTTTAGCGGTGCGTCTGTGTGCTGGCCACACTTCCGTGTTTTAAGCGCGGAGGAAGAAAGGAGAGGCGTTTCAATGAAAAAAACACATTTTCACAGAAAATAAAATTAAACCACTGCTGTTTCAGAGGTCCAGAGGGTCGGGTAAAGGACTTCCGAGCCTAGAAACACTTGCACGTGCCTACAGGCAAATTAAAAAACGCATTTCACATTGCGTAGCTCCTTCGCGGTCCAAACTCTCTGGGCGTGATTTACAGAGACGGTGGGTGGAGATCCAGACGGGGGTGGAACTACATTTTTCGATGTGACGTAACATAGTTTCCTTGTCCAGAATCGCCCGTTTGAGCTGTGTTTTTTTCTAACGCAGAAAAGGATCGCAAATGCTCAGTTTAGACATTTCACAACTTTTAACCATGGGGGGGGGGGCTAAACAGGGTAGGGGAGCTCACATTAACGTTCAAAAACCTCAGAAAGTGAAAATTTCATGCCATGTGACCTTTAATAAGGAGTGGACAAGTAAATATTTTTTCACCGAATACTGATCAGCTGCTGTGTGCCTGATGTTACCAAAACACGAAATCCACCTGCTCCTGGTCCGGCCCTTCTGTCAAACTTTAGAACCCTTTGTGGCCCACGAGTCAAAACTTTGCTCGCCCGTGTGCTAAAATGTGTTCTCACTCGCACATCACCTGCAGGGTTCCATGGAAATAAAAAGTTCAAACCATCATTCAGTATATTTATGTAAATTGATGCGTTTTGCCATACTGTGGAAGATGTGCCAAAAGAATAACATCCCCATGGAAACAGGCCAAATAAGAGTCAGGTTTGTGGAGATGCAAGTCCACTTACAGGAAGGGTGTATGCTTTTTGAAGTTCTTTCAGGGCAAATAACAACCCAAATGGCTAAAAAGTTACATATTGTGATTTTAAAGCATAAATAGTGAGGGGGAGTGAATAAAAAGTGTTCATTCTTTAGTGTTCAGCCTTGTGTGCTACAAAGGTACGCCACTTCTGCTTTTCATATGTGCTCCTTTATTTGGTATCTGTTTGAACATTTTACTCACAAATTTCACCCCAAAAAGTGCTCCCTTTATGCATCTCTGCTTTGAGTTTTTGGACCGGACTTATTTCCACATCAGGTGGTTTTAAATAAATAACATGGCACGCTGTCTGGTGCATGAGGTGACGGTTCTTCATGGGGGAAGTCCTCTAAAGGAAAGAACTTTGATGCTGTGTTGTTTTGAAGCTGCTGCTGCCACACTCTACTATGTGTGACATGTAAAGGTGCTTTGTGAGCACTCTGCATAGCTTTACATACTTCACTTTACATTAGAGGCCCTGGACACCATTTTTCCATCTATCTGAGCAAAATATGTTTAGTTTAGTTTAGTTTAGCCTTTATTTGAAGGGACAATGCACAGAGACATTAAGTTCATAAAAACAGAGATGTTCTGCACCAGATTATAGCTAAATAGCTAATTTCCATCTGCAGTCCCTGATTTACATGATTAAAAATACAATGCAATGAATATAAATACAATACAATAGAACAATAAAATACCAATAAAATACAATACAATAACACTCAAACAATCTCAGTAAAAACAAAAGTTCATAAACTCACTCTCTCCCAAAAACTCGTTCACACACAGACATAAGCACATCTCATTCACATTATTTACAGGAACATTTGTCTTAAGCAAGAATAAGAAGGTGCTGTATTGGACTTAAATAGTTCAGTGCTTGTGTCTTGCCTCAGTACAGATATATTGTATAAGCCAGTGTTTCCCAACATTTTTTGTCTTGTGTTCCCCTGAGTCCTTCTGTCATACCCCGAGTACCCCCTCACTCACACCTCGAGTACCCCTCACTCACACCTCGAGTACCCCCTCACTCACACCCCGAGTACCCCCTCACTCATACCCCGAGTACCCCTCACTCACACCTCGAGTACCCCCTCACTCACACCCCGAGTACCCCCTCACTCACACCCCGAGTACCCCTCACTCACACCCCGAGTACCCCCTCACTCACACCCCGAGTACCCCCTCACTCACACCCCGATTACCCCCTCCCTCACACCCCGAGTACCCCCTCACTCACACCCCGAGTACCCCTCACTCACACCCCGAGTACCCCCTCACTCACACCCCGAGTACCCCCTCACTCCCACCCCGAGTACCCCCTCACTCACACCCCGAGTACCCCCTCACTCACACCCCGAGTACCCCCTCACTCACACCCCGAGTACCCCCTCACTCACACCCCGAGTACCCCCTCACTCACACCCCGAGTACCCCCTCACTCACACCCCGAGTACCCCCTCACTCACACCCCGAGTACCCCCTCACTCACACCCCGAGTACCCCCTCACTCACACCCCGAGTACCCCCTCACTCACACCCCGAGTACCCCTCACTCACACCCCGAGTACCCCCTCACTCACACCCCGAGTACCCCCTCACTCACACCTCCGAGTACCCCTCACTCACACCCCGAGTACCCCCTCACTCACACCCCGAGTACCCCCTCACTCACACCCCGAGTACCCCTCACTCACACCCCGAGTACCCCCTCACTCACACCCCGAGTACCCCCTCACTCACACCCCGAGTACCCCCTCACTCACACCCCGAGTACCCCCTCACTCACACCTCGAGTACCCCCTCACTCACACCTCGAGTACCCCCTCACTCACACCCCGAGTACCCCTCACTCACACCCCGAGTACCCCTCACTCACACCCCGAGTACCCCCTCACTCACACCCCGAGTACCCCCTCACTCACACCCCGAGTACCCCCTCACTCACACCCCGAGTACCCCCTCACTCACACCCCGAGTACCCCTCACTCACACCTCGAGTACCCCCTCACTCACACCTCGAGTACCCCCTCACTCACACCCCGAGTACCCCCTCACTCACACCCCGAGTACCCCCTCACTCACACCTCGAGTACCCCTCACTCACACAACGAGTACCCCTCACTCACACCCCGAGTACCCCCTCACTCACACCCCGAGTACCCCTCACTCACACCCCGAGTACCCCCTCACTCACACCCCGAGTACCCCCTCACTCACACCCCGAGTACCCCTCACTCACACCCCGAGTACCCCCTCACTCACACCCCGAGTACCCCTCACTCACACCCCGAGTACCCCTCACTCACACCCCGAGTACCCCCTCACTCACACCTCGAGTACCCCTCACTCATACCCCGAGTACCCCTCACTCACACCTCGAGTACCCCCTCACTCACACCTCGAGTACCCCTCACTCACACCTCGAGTACCCCTCACTCACACCTCGAGTACCCCTCACTCACACCTCGAGTACCCCTCACTCACACCTCGAGTACCCCTCACTCACACCCCGAGTACCCCTCACTCACACCCCGAGTACCCCTCACTCACACCTCGAGTACCCCTCACTCACACCTCGAGTACCCCTCACTCACACCCCGAGTACCCCTCACTCACACCCCGAGTACCCCTCACTCACACCTCGAGTACCCCTCACTCATACCCCGAGTACCCCCTCACTCACACCTCGAGTACCCCCTCACTCACACCCCGAGTACCCCTCACTCACACCCCCAGTACCCCCTCACTCATACCCCGAGTACCCCTCACTCATACCCCGAGTACCCCTCACTCATACGTGTGGATAATTCTCCAAAAGTAGAACGTGACACAACAGATTATTAAATGAAAATCATTTTATTTTAATCTCCTTAATTTGAAAATTTAATTCTCAGGCATTTTCTGTCTTTTCTTTAACTCAAATTGACTCAAATTAGAACTTGTACTTGTACCCCTGGTTGGGAAACACTGGTGTAAGTGTAAATGTGTTGAATACTTTCTGCATCTTATTACAAAACCTTTTATTGTCTGATAATCAGGAGATGCATGTTAGGTAGTTGTTGTTAGCTTTGCCGTCTTTGACAATTGTGAAATAATAATATTACTTTTTCTACAATACACAATTTAATTCTAGCCCAGTGTATTTAAAAAGGCTTGTTTTAAAATATGTTATTGCTCCAACAGGATGATTGGAAGATAATGCAGAGTTTACAGATGGACTTTGGATTTTCTCTTTCAAGGTGTAGATTTTCATCATTGGTGTAAAGAGTTTTGAATGTGACCTCAAGTTAATCAGACTGTTTGGAACTGTTGGTAACCTACTCAAAAATAATAGGTCAAATTACCCAAAGATGTACTCGTGTACATTTAAAGTAACAATACAAAAACTGTTCATTTTTCCACTTCTGCTTTTGGATGGGGAAACTTAAGATACATAAATTAGCTAACATTACATGATTACAAATTGGATAATTTAATAACACCATGAGCAGTAATAACTTTTATTAGCTATATTTGGATTGTAATAATAGTTGACTCCGAGTAAATGAAAACAATTACATCTCCTGTTACTGTAAATATAAATCTTTATCCGTTTACAGTCAAAAATCTGAATTCAATAGTGACCTATTATTATTATTATTATTATTATTATTATTATTATTATTATTATTATTACAGAATAAAAGCTAAAGTTTTGATAGCATCTTTCATAGGCTAATTATCCTACAGCTGTTTGCGTGTTCACGGAGCAGCCAATCAGGCGGCTGCATTCACGCTCGTGCCAAACCCTGGAGCCGTGAGCAGCCAATAGGATCCGCAGAGGGATTTTTAAATGTTCCCGTGGCCCCGCCCCCTCAGCGGTGCGGTGCTGTGATGTCTGCGCTTACCGGAGCCGTGCAGTAAAAAAAAACAACGATTACGGCTCAAAAGGGACTGCAAACATCCACCACTGGTACTCTCCCGTGCGCCCCGTGACTTTGACATGGCAAAAGGTAACTTAAAACTCTATATTTGTGACGTTTTCTGCAAGGTAAGCATGAGTTACGTAGCAGCGTGCAGGGGAAGAACACGCTTTGTGTAGTGTACGTAAAGGACGAGCCACACGGGAGTGCAGCTCCACATCCACACGACCATGCGTGTATTTATATGGTGTTTTAATTGTTTTAAGGACAGAGGAATGTGCTAAGAACTAACAGAAAGCCCGACGACAGCGTTCAGCACAAAGTGAGCTCCTCCCGGAACGAGACAAAGGAGAATACCCCGGCCCCTGAGCAGGTACGGGGGCAATGGGGCATGTTTGGGGGTTATTATGTTTCACCAGTGTGCAGGCGGGTGCACAGGACACACAGGTACGGGGAGTTTGGACATTTAAAAGCCTGACCAGTGCAGCTGCTGCTGTCTGCCCAGCGCTTTACCCTGAGTACTGACTGTCAGGGACACGTGCATGCTTAATGTCAGCTTCATGGTGCACATTTCCCCTTGCAAACAGGTTATGTGAGCAGGGTGCTGTGCAGGGCGTTTCTCACATGTTTGTCTGGATTTTAATAAGGTACAGTATGAGTACGTAACTCTCTGGAGGTGGAACATTATTCATTCCAATACTGAGGACATATCCTGGTTTCAGAATGATGACAATCTAGGACCGTTGCTATATTAATCAGCAATAATACAAAATGCATCCTTTTGAAGGGGAAAAAGTCCTCAAATCTGCAGGCAACAAGAACTTGAACCCAATGAATAGCCAAAGGAACAATATCTCCATGGAAACCAGCAGGACGAGCCCCCCCCCAGGCCAAAAAAGAGTCAGGTTTGTGGAAATGCAAGACCCTCACTGGAAGAATCCATATTTTACAGTGCAACAAACACAACCTAAAAAATAATGATTGTAAACCTTTTACATATTGTCATTTTATTCTTTTAAATGCAGCCGTTTGATGTCCCCTCAAACTAAAAAAATGTAACCTGCAAAAGAAAATATCAATCATACAATATCAATTATCAGATGATAAATCTATAAGGAATGACGTCTGTGTCGTGCAGGTTGGGTTCATAAAGCAAAACTTGTGTTAACTGAACAGGTTTTGGAGTGAAGACGTTTTGCCGCTGGACGACTTCTAATGAACGTATAATTCACTGAACCACATTGAAGAACTGAATAATGAAATCACCGTGTGTACAATAGAAACTATAATGGAAGTCGTTTCCTCTTTGACACTTTTAGAGGATCTGATCAGTAATGAGCAACAATAAGAGTTAAATCTGATCAAATGTATTTATACAATGATGATCAACTACATAAAGTGTGATCTTTTGACCAAAAATGACAGTTTCAGCCAGAAGTTCTGACTGAAACTAATTGTGGCCTGGACCACATGATGTGCTTGAAAGGAGACGGGGCAGACGGGGAGTTCAGATGAGAAGAGCATGTCAAATGATGTTTCCACCATGTTCCTTAGGAATGTGCTGGCAGCTACAGGATCAACTTGACATATTCTCTTAAACGATGCATTTAACTGCAGAATTCAGTCTTAAAGCGAAGAAAGAAAAGTATCAAAATAAAGGAAGTGGCAGAGACAAAAGGAAATGTTTTAGTCATTGTGTTGTTTCTCAGATATTTGAAGTTCACTGTGGGCCCAGGGAGCGCTGCAATTTCAAATCATGTGTGTAACTTATGCATGTTTTTTGACAATAAAGCTGACTGAACTCTGAATCCTTCTACGTGTGTCATAAAAGGTATTGTCTAATCATAAGTGTTGTGCATTTCAACATGTTTTGGTCCTTGTTAAAATGATGGGAGCAGTTCTGGAACTGGTCTCCACATGTGTCACATCTGTAGTTTGTTCTTTTGTCTCCTGATGAATGTGATTTTCCCGTTGTCGTTCCAGGGTTCCCAGCACAAAGCCCAGTCAGTCCTCCAGCGCCTGCAGAGTCCAGCCAAAGGCCGTTCTCCCCTGGTCCAGCGCAGCATGCTCATCCAGGAGAGCAGCGACGCCGACTCCACCAGCTCTGACTGCAAGCACCGAAAAGGTCTGTGACCTCCTAACACTCAGACTACGACACTCAAAGGTCACCACTTACACTAAATGGACTCGTGTGAGCTTTATAACGCTGTTACGTCCTCAAAAACAAACCTGGAGTTATTTTGTTTCATTCACACATTTGATGAACTTTTCTCCTTTCTACATCCAAACGCTCTGTTCTAATTTGAGGTCATGTAGTGTTGGTTTAGAACAGAGTAGAGACGGGCAAAACCAGGGCTAAAACCATTTAAATGTTTCTAATGAAGGTGTATGGAGTTTAAAAACATAGTGGAGCACTTCCTGTATCACCACATGATGTCACAAGGTGGAGCAGAATGTTTTCCTTTTTGAGAGAACTCCTCCTAAACATAAAGGTTTTGTGTGTGAATGAAACAAAACAACTTCAGGCTCCTCGCATCCACGCGCTCCTCGCGTCCGCGCGCTCCTCGCGTCCGCGCGCTCCTCACGTCCGCGCGCTCCTCACGTCCGCGCGCTCCTCACGTCCGCGCGCTCCTCACGTCACGTCCGCGCGCTCCTCACGTCACGTCCGCGCGCTCCTCACGTCCGCGCGCTCCTCACGTCCGCGCGCGCTCCTCACGTCCACACGTTGACCTGCTTGTTTCCTGTGCACCTCTGTGTTCTGTTCTGGTGCCTGGTTTTGTTGTCACTGCTCCTAAATAGTTTCTCTCCTGTTTCAGACATGCCTACAGAGGGCAAATGTGGCGCCAGGGAGCAGAGGACTCCGAGCTGTGGAGAGGTGGGAGAGAAGTCTGCAGCCACTGAGCTCAAAGAGTCCAGTGGCCAAACCAAAGCCGACCCCACGAAGAACAACAAGGCACCAGCATTCAAGAACCGCAATCGGGCCACCCACAAGAAGTGGGTCCAAAAAAAAGTGTATTTATGCATTAATGGAAAATGCACAACTAGTGTCACAATAGTACATTTTTAAACAATACTCAGAATAGACTCGATACCAACAAACACTATTTAGACAGTGAATATTAAACCATAGAACTTTCCTTTCCTCTTCCCACGTGGCCTTATATCTGTGTACTCCCTCGGTGGTCCCGTAGGTCCCACGGTGGTCCCCGTAGGTCCCTCGGTGGTCCCCGTAGGTCCCACGGTGGTCCCCGTAGGTTCCTCGGTGGTCCCCGTAGGTTCCTCGGTGGTCCCCGTAGGTCCCTCGGTGGTCCCCGTAGGTCCCACGGTGGTCCCCGTAGGTCCCACGGTGGTCCCCGTAGGTCCCTCGGTGGTCCCCGTAGGTTCCTCGGTGGTCCCCGTAGGTCCCTCGGTGGTCCCCGTAGGTCCCTCTGTGGTCCCCGTAGGTCCCTCTGTGGTCCCCGTAGGTCCCTCTGTGGTCCCCGTAGGTCCCACGGTGGTCCCCGTAGGTCCCACGGTGGTCCCCGTAGGTCCCTCGGTGGTCCCGTAGGTCCCTCAGTGGTCCATGGGTGTATACTAGTCTATGTGCTCTGATACAGCTCAGTGAGTGAGGTATTTATTCTAGATTTTCAATAGTTTTGACAATCCTTGTACTAATGTATTCATTTTGTCTTGCTTTAGGAGTGAAAATAAAGCCCCACAAAATAAGAAGGTGACGGACTACTTTCCCATCAGAAGAAGCAACAGAAAGACCAAAGCAGAGCTGAAGGTTTGTGCAGTGCACTCTGGTCACTGTGGGGTCAGTGGCCTTTGAATGTCACGATTCCAAACCATAAAATCCATCCAAATGAGAAGTACAATAATAAGTGTACTGTTTGTGAATGCAGAGTGAAGAACACAAGCACCTGGACGACCTCATAAAGAACGGTGTGGAAGAGGGAATGGAGGTATGTCTGGCATGTGGTAGTGGCCTGACCAACACTGACTCAGAATCTAAATGAACGCTTTTATTCACTCCCAACATGGTTTCCCACATCTTCAGCTGCAGCTGACCAGTATTTTAGTGGTTGACAGTAATTTAACTGTATTATTATTTTCAAGTAATGTCACGCTCTTTTTTTTAAATATATATATATAAAAAGGTTGATGCTTCTTTTTAGTCGACTAGTGACTATTCATCAATAAATGGTTGCAGTTTGCCATAATCACTTTCCACATACTTTACTCCTACTTGAGTAAGTTTTATTGAAGTAACTGTACATTTTTTCATTTTTGTGTCTATACCATAAATACCAGATTGTGTATTATGTAATGTTTTGTCCCTGTTACATTAACGTTTAATTACAGATGTCATTCTGACAGTTGTTCTTACTGTTCCTCTTGCACTGTAGTTTTCCCAAATACTGTTCACTTTTAAAAGGAAAACCGCACTATCCCTTTAAGTAATTTCATTTATACCATCACTTTGTTTGTATTCTACTTGAATAATAGTTTTGTACCTTCTGTAAGGGCTACCAAAACGTGCCATGCCATTCTGATTCTGATGCCTTTTCTACCCCACTCTGTTTACCCGCTGTGTGGGGGTCTATTTTAACAGGTGAAGGAGATCGAGGGGAAGGGCAGAGGTGTGTTTGCAGTGAAGGGCTTTAAAAAGGGTGACTTTGTGGTGGAGTACTCTGGAGACCTGCTGGAGCTGTCTGAGGCCAAAGCCCGTGAGGCCCAGTACGCCCAGGACCCGTCCACAGGCTGCTACATGTACTACTTCCAATACCAGACCAAGACCTACTGGTGAGGGCGCTACTGCATTTTACTTACTTTACTACTCTTTTAGTAAGAGTTTACTAAAAATAAACCAAAAGTTTCTTTTGGGGAAGTTTCTCATTTGACTTGGATGGACAATAGTCATGATTAAACAAAATATATACCTGACGACACCTTTTTATTTTATTAAATGAAGATTTAAACAGTCAGAAAATGCCTTTTTTGCACAGATGGGTAAACGACAGCACACCATTCCTCCTACTTGTCCAACAGTATTGGTCCTCTTCGTTGAGTAAATGTTGTAGACTTGCAGTGGGAAGAGGAACCACACGTGATAAAAGATTATGTTGACAATTTTTTACTTTGTTCTTCAGATGACATTAAAGGAAAAGTAACATTTTTTTTACAATTTGAGCCTTATTTCGGTAATAAAACAAGTTGTTTTACTCACCCATAGCACTTTGGTGTCATATGGAGCACTTCCAGAGATGTTTTAGATTAGCGTTAGGCTAACGCCGTTAGCCTAACGCGACTTCTAGCCATAGCTCGGGGCATTCCCCGAGCATGTAATATGCCCCGTGCGGGCTCCAAATAACACAAACTTTAGCACTTTTCAAATCATAGAAGCTCGATGTCTTAGTCTATGATTTCGTTTGGTCAAAAGTGGCCTGTAATCCCAGATTTATCCATAGTTTACAGCTTTGCGTTTCATGTTTGGGTCCCGGTAGCCGAGAGCACAGTCCGCACATGCGCACTGTCCTCCTCCTCTACTCGAAACTATGGCTAAATCTCGGATTACAGGCCACTTTTGACCACACGAAATCGTAGACTAAGACATCGGGCTTCTATGATTTGAAAAGTGCTAAAGTTTGTGTTATTAGGAGCCCAGACGGGGCATATTACATGCTCGGGAAATGCCCCGAGCTATGGCTAGAAGTTGCGCTAGGCTAACAGTGTTAGCCTAACGCTAATCTAAAACATCTCCGGAAGTGCTCCATATGACACCAAAGTGCTATGGGTGAATAAAACAACTTGTTTTATTACTGAAATAAGGATTGTAAGAAAACGTTACTTTTCCTTTAACCTCAAATTTATAAATCAGATGATGCGTCCTGTTTTTCCAAATACCTTTTTACTCGAGCAAACATTTTTCTACTCCTCTCCCCTCCCCTGCTCCCCTAGTGTAAACTATTACTACATTTTGGGTGGAATTTAGGGCTTGATTAAAGACATTCTGTTAGAACTCAGATACTGCCATTATGTTTGTATCTGTACTGCTTCCCACAGTGCCACATAACTGATGTAAAACCATGATAAATCTGGAGCCCATGAAAACGTGTCATTTCCTCTTGGTTCATGTGGAACTCGACAGCGGCAGCAGAATAACCACAGTGTTGTTTCAGTGTGGATGCTACAAAAGAGAGCAGCCGTCTGGGCAGACTCCTCAACCACAGCAAGAGCGGGAACTGCCAGACCCGCCTGCACCCCATCGACGGGACGCCCCACCTCATCCTGGTCGCCTCCAGGGACATCATTGCCCACGAGGAGCTGCTCTACGACTATGGAGACCGCAGCAAAGCCTCCATCTCTGCTCACCCCTGGCTCAAGTACTGACCCACCCACCTCTCACCTCCACCACGCCTTTTACCACGACTCCAGGGTTTTAAATGGAGCTCAGAGCTTCCTGTATATTTTTGCTACAGTTTTATAGAATGCTTTTATATTTTTCTCTTGTATTGAGTCGATGCTTAAGGAGCATTAGCCAGTGTAAAATATTGTCCAATGGATTTCAGACTGTCACTGTAACTTATTATCAAAGAATAAACTGTTTTCCATGCTAGATCCAGATGCATGTTGAAAATATGAATTCAAACGTGGAAAACCTTTGTCTTTTTGATGCTTGTAATATCACAAGTTAGTCGTATTGTTTTAATGAATAAAAATGCTGTCTAAAGACTGCAGCCAGTGTGAGTAAAAGCATTTACCTATCAAAACATTTTTCACACATTTCCAGTTAATTCTTTGTCCATATATACACGATATTTTACAAACGTAGAAGTAGAAAACTAGTTGGTCCATAGATGTTGTCGTGGTGGCTGAGTCATTTCCTCCTGAAGGAGAACCTGTGAGCAGAGGAGACCGGGTTAGGTCATGGAGAAGGCAGCTGTGCTAATGAGTAAACAAACTTTAGTGACATTCACCACAAACATGAGCATCCACTCAGTCACAAGTAAAGCATTAGGGACCATTAGAGCGGCTGTGAGAACGTCTCTGCAGCAGCCTCACAGACATGTGGGACTTTAGCCCCTCCGCTCGTCTAATGTGTTCAGGAGTCGACTTATTTCAATAGAATTAGTGTCATAAAATTGATTCTAAAACTGGCTGCACAAGTGCAGGTGTATTATATTAAACGTGTATTAAAATAGTATTAAGCATAACCACATTAAAGGGTCTCTATTACACCATTTTGTGATTTGTTCTAATATTTCCTCATCTCACACACACCTGGAGTTTTGTTTTGTTTCATTTACACATGTTTAAAGGTCCCATGACATGGTACTTGTTGATGCTTTTATATGGCTCCTTAATGGTTCCCTAATACTGTAAATGAATCCTTCTTCAAAATCAACACTCAGTGCATGAGAAACAGAGATAAGATGAGAAAGAGTCATAAATGTCACTCTGGAACACTCCATTATGGGAGTTGTTGCTTGAATGCAAATGAGGAGGACAGAGATGGCCTATAGTAGGGGGTGGGGGCATGGCCAAACTCTCCGCTCCGCTCTGTGACCCACTTCTGTGTTTTTGCATGGGGGGAGAGATTTGAAGCGTTCCATTGAAAAATAAACACATTTCCACAGAAAATAAAATGAAACCACTGCTGTTCAAAGGTCCAGAGGCTCAGATAAAGGACTTCCGAGCCTAGAAACACTCGGACGTGCCTCCAGGCAAATAAAAAAACACATTTCGCATTGCGTAGCTCCTCCGCAGTCCAAACTCTCTGGGCGTGATTTACAGAGACGCTGAGTACAGACAGACGGGGGTGGAACTGCATTTGTATTTCTTTTTTCAATCTGACGTCAATAAGTTTCCTTGTTCAGAATCGCCCGTTTGAGCTCTGATTTTTTGTAACGCAGAAAAGGATCGCAAATGCTCAGTTTAGACATTTCACAACTTTTACCCATGGGGGGGGGGGCTCACATTAACGTTCAAAAACCTCAGAAAGTGCAAATTTCATGCAATGGGACCTTTAACACACAAACCCTGCACATCTACGCCTCTCAAACAGAAATCTTCGTTCCACCTTGTGATGTCATCTGGTAATACAAGAAGTGCTCCACTGTGTTTTTAAACTCTCTACCACTATCACTAGAATCATTTGGATCATTTCAGCAGTGTGATGGAGACAGACGTTCCACAAACGTGAACGAAACAAAACAGAACTCCAGATATGCATTCTATTTCTAACAGAATATAAAACCCTCAAAATGAGGGATGGTCCAATATGGATTTTATTTTCACCTAAAACCAATATTTGCTGCTTTTTGTCAAGATTTCAAAATTCCAGTGAAGTGGTTGTAAAGTGCATAGAACTGTTCTGTTTTAGGTTTAAAAACACACCACTGATGACAAACTAGGATTCACACACACAAGCAGTTTAATCTAAGTTTATGCACGTTTGTTTTGTTTTCAGTATGAGGCTTCATTAAGAGTTACTACTACCAAAATATACTAACATACTGCTTCATACTGCCCATCACTGCTTCAAATAGACGAGTAAGGTACATGAATATACTGTTCTACTGTTTAAAGATCATGTATAATAAACAAACATATCTGCACAGGGCTGGATTAAAAGTAAGATGTATTGCAAAAAAACACTTGTTATTTTGGAAATATGCTAAAGTATTGAGTATTGTCTATAATTAAATCTAGGAAAAGTAGAATAATCACCCAAACTAGAGAATAAACAGATTTCTGCCTTTGTGGTTCATTTGGAGACTCCGTGTTAAAGGAAAAGTAACGTTATTTTACAATCTGAGCCTTCTTTCGGTAATAAAACAAGTCGTTTGACTCACCCATAGCACGTTCGTGTCATTTGGAGCTGTTTGGTAAAAGTTATGTTGTGGCGTTTCTGTTAGCGTGAGTACTCGGGGCATTACTTTGCGGTCTCCAAATAACACAAACTTTAGCACTTTTCAAATCATAGAAGCCCGATGTCTTAATCTACGATTTCGTGTGGTCAAAAGTGGCCTGTAATCCGAGATTTAGCCATAGTTTCGAGTAGATGAGGAGGCCAGTGCGCATGTGCGGACTGTGCTCTCAGCTCCCGGGACCCAAACATGAAACGCAAAGCTGTAAACTATGGATAAATCTCGGATTACAGGCCACTTTTGCTTCAAACGTGGCCCAAACGTAGATTAAGACATCAGGCTTCTATGATTTGAAAAGTGCTAAAGTTTGTGTTATTTGGAGACCGCAAAGTAATGCCCCGAGTACTCACGCTAACGGATACGCTACAACATAACTTTTACCAAACAGCTCCAAATGACACCAACGTGATATGGGTGAGTCAAACGACTTGTTTTATTACCGAAAGAAGGCTCAGATTGTAAAATAACGTTACTTTTCCTTTAAACCTGCAGACACTCACAGTTTGCCGATGGTGCTCCTCTCGTCTTTGGTGTCCGTGGAGCTGTCGTGGGACGCAGGGGGCGTGTCCAAGTCCACCTCCACCATGGCGGCTTCAGCGTTGGGCAGCATCCCACTGGAGACAGACAAAATATCACAAAACTCACACAACAGGAGTTTAAAAAGACTGCTCTCTTAGGTATTGTATGGGGCATGATGGAGTGCTTGGCACTGTAGCCCCACAACAACAAGGTCTTTTACCCAGAACCATGTGAAGTGGAGTCACCTCGTGTGTTGCAGCCTTCATTATGGTGGTTTTGAGTGTGGTAACTTCCCAGACTCTACATCAACATTCTCGGATTTGGAAAAAGTGAAAAACTGTAGCCTGCACGTTTTCAGTTTTAAAAAACTAATCATCATAGGTTAGGTCGAGTCCTTCAGATCAGAGAGCCATTTTAGGTTTAAACCAAGTGGATTTTCAACATTCAAACTGGCAGCTGTGATGAGAGGCTCGTGTGGCTCATTCTGGTTTCTGTGGTTCTTGTGGACCAACACATCAAAGTGTAACACAAACCGGGAGAGTCGCCAGGCTGTTTCAGATCGGAACGAACGAAAGCAGCCTGGGAATTCCCAGGTTAGGAGAATGGCATATGGTCAGATGAACCCAAAATAGAACTTATTGGTAAAAACTCAACTTGTCGTGTTTGGAGGAGAAAGAAAGCCGAGTTGCATCCAAAGAAGCCCATACGTGCTGTGAAGCACGGGGGTGGAAACATCATGCTTTAGGGCTGTGTTTCTGCAAAGGGACGAATGATCCATGTAAATAATGAATGAATGGGGCCATGAATCGTGAGATTTTGAGTGAAAACCTCCCATCAGTGAGGGCAGATGAAACATGACTGTGTCTTTCAGTATGACGATGATCCCAAACACACCGCCCGGGCAACGAAGGAGTCGCTTCGTAAGAAGCATTTCAAGGTCCTGGAGTGGCCTAGCCAGTCTCCAGATCTCAACCCCGTAGAAAATCTTTGGAGGGAGTTGAAAGTCCATGAGTGATCTAGAGGAGATCATGGAGGAATGGGCCAAAACACCACAACAGTGTGTGAAAACCTTATGAAGACTTACAGAAACCTTTGACCTCTGTCATTGCCCACAAACGGTATATAAAAGTATTGAGATGAACTTTTGTTATAGACCAAATACTTATTTTCCACCATAATTTGCAAATGATTTAAAAATCAGATAATGTGGTTCTCTCTCACTTGACGTGTACCAGGATGAAACTTACAGGCCTCATGTTTTTAACTTGCACACTTGGTTCTGACTAAATACTTTTTTGCCCCACTGCACAACAGAATGTGATTTCCAACATTAAATCTAAATCACTACTTTCTTTTGCTCTGCTCTGTCTGAGGCTTTATTAGACTTTAATCTGTGGTTTATTTTAACACCATCATAAAGAACTAAATGAGCTGGAACTACAACAGGTGAGTCTCTCTCACATTCAGTTACAGTCACATTAGCCAACAGTTTTTCTCACCTTTTAGTTGAAAATCAAACTCCGAAACATGATTATGAACACTCGGACTGATCATAGACTTCTGAAAATCTCATGTTTAAATGCAGTTTTTTTTTTTTGGAGTTTTCAGTTATGTTCAGTGTGTTAATGAGTTCATTGTGTCACCATGGTAACTGCTAAACATTCCACCATTAGAGATACATGTAGAACACTCCCAGCGTGATGTCAGTCCAAAGTATCAATATCTGTATTTTAGACGTGTGTGTGTTCTTAAACTCCACAGATCTGATCTGTAAATTGGTCTCCATAGATATTATAGATGCTTAATTTTTGCCATACTGTGGAAAATTTGGGGCAAAGCAACAACAAGGCAAGCAAATGTTACATGCTGTCCCTTTAAAAATATTTTCCTGCACATTTTTAAAGGCGCTGTACTTCACTCTTAAACATGACAAAAGCAGAACTAGTTCATTTTAAACACTTTGCATTGGTCCAAAGTTACTACTTCGTAATTATTCACTACACTTTTCACAACTCTGAGACCCGTGCAGTGCCGTCAGGGTGAAGATAATGTGCACATCCTGATTAAAAATACAATGCTTTCCAATTAGATGCAGGCTGCATGTGGTGGACTGACTTGGACCTCAAGAGCTGCTTATACATTTGTACTACACTAAACACTCCAGGTGTGTCAGGAGTGTTGTGGTGGCACCTCTTGTACAGCTGCAGCTCCTCCTGGGCCACCATGAGCTGAGCTTTGAGCTGGTTCCTCTCCTGCAGAACCTCCTTGAGCTCCTGCATGGTGAAGCGTGGTCTGTTCGGGTCGGTCAGGTCCACCACGAGCTGGTTCGGTCCCACTGTCTGCTGGACCACACACAACAAAAGGAGTCAGCGTGAGAAACAGAACATTCTCCATCCATCTTCTTCTGCTTTTCCATTTCTGGGTCGCGGGGGCAGCAGTCCAAGCAGATCTGCTGCCCAGAACACAATGCACCAGCCCCCATGGATCCTCCCTCGGGTGGTGGGTCCACACGAGGATGGCTCACGTCACAACAGGCCTTGATGTAATTCTGTCATGGGGGCTACCATGTCCGCAGACACTGGGGTGAGGTGGGGTTAAGTGTCTTGCCCAAGGACACAATGGCAGCGCTCATCTGTGGGAGCTGGGATCACACACGGTCAACCCGTCAAGAGCGGGATTCGAACCGCCAACCCCTGGAGCTACTGCCGCCCAGAACATTCTCCAAGGGAGGAAAATATCTGATAACGAGTACCCCCTGCAGTGTGCCCCTAGGGGTACTTGTACCCCTGGTTGGGAAACACTGTCTTAGATCATGACTTTGTACTTGAGTAATATTAGTGTTATTTTGGAACAACCTCCAGCTTCTCTATTCACTACAGAACAGATCCACGACTGGGCCAGGTCTAAACCAGGACTTAAAGGGATATGCCACCCCCAGGTCAAACTTGGGCATCTCCCCACAGTCCAGAGACTAAAATAAGTGGTGGAAAGCGTTTTCCTGCTCACCCAGCCATTGTCCGAGTCTGTCGCCACTGACCGCCGCGGTATCTGCAGCTCCTCCGCCTTAGACTGGAGTCTAACGTCGCCAGAGAAAGATTTCGGCCAAAAGGAATTAATTTGCTCGATGCGTTTCCCAATTACTTTCTGTGTAGTGCGCATTCATATCGAGTGCAAATAAATGTGCAAATCAACACGGAGAGCTTGCCTTGGTCATTTTGGGTGGGAACTATTTTCCAGTGCGGAAGAATACAGCCGTATCACGCACCACGTTGTGCAACAGGGGAACTCCCTTCCTGGTGCGTAACTGGGGCCGTTTCCCAATTCAGTGACGGCACGCTTGTGAGTGTGCCGTCGGTCTGTCGTCGAGACGGCGCACACTCGCTCTGTCCTTAGTGCACTACGTTTCTCGCATGGCCGCCTGTGAAATGGAACAGGTCCCGCCTCAGCTCAGTGAGCTGGGTGGTCTGCTCCTTGTTCCCTAAAGACAAAAATATTATACTATTGTGACTAGTAATACTTGGAATTGGGACATGGCCAGTGTTCCCCCTAATTTTTAATGTGTCTGACCAAACACACACTAACACCCCCCCCCCCCCCCCCCGCGCGGCTCGCACTTTGCAGATATAAAAAAAATGCCCCCGCGGCTGAATAAAAAGCTCTTTCATCCCTGATTTACAGTGCGCTGCACAAGTTTTCTTGTGCGCTGAGAATGTGCGAACAGTGCGCAGCTTAGAGTAAACGCTGGACATGGCGACACTGTAGAATATCCAGCATTACAACAGCAAAGGAAATATAGAAGTGTAAGGGGAAAAGCATGTGAACGGTAATACAGGTGCCGTGAACTATGCCGTTACGGCTACCGTCACACATGTTTAGTGTAGTTTATGAAGAGTTTCATGTAGCATAGTTGTAGGTGAGGTGAACCAGTACGTATATTTTATAGTGACGTCGCAACTCTCACTTGTGGATGTCGCTGGCGAGTCGGTCTTTGTAGTCCCGCGCTGTGCATGCTGGGGCTTTTAAGTGTGCGGAGCGTGCATGTTTGCACACTTGGTCCACGCCCCGATTTCCATGGAAACAACGGCGCCGTTCAGGGCTCATCTTGACGGTGCAGGGGGAAAAAAACGAATGGAACGGCCCTTGTCGCGCCGGATATGACGCATATCCCGTTCCAAGGACGCTCACAAGTGTGCCGTCGCTGAATTGGGAAACGGCCTGGGATTCCCCTGGCAGCGTGCTGCGTGATACGGCTGTATTCTTCCGCACTGGAAAATAGTTCCCACCCAAAATGACCAAGTCAAGTTGATTTGCACATTTATTTGCACTCGATATGAATGCGCACTACACAGAAAGTAATTGGGAAAAGCATCGAGCAAATTAATTCCTTTTGGCCGAAATCTTTCTCTGGCGACGTTAGACTCCAGTCTAAGGCGGAGGAGCTGCAGATACCGCGGCGGTCAGTGGCGACAGACTCGGACAATGGCTGGGTGAGCAGGAAAACGCTTTCCACCACTTATTTTAGTCTCTGGACTGTGGGGAGATGCCCAAGTTTGACCTGGGGGTGGCATATCCCTTTAAAGGGATAGTGTGGGTTTTTTTATGTTAATCTGTATGTGTTTCCTTCTAAAAGTTCCGTGTGTTGACACCGGTTTACCTCTGACAGTCTCAGCTGATCCCGGTTCGGCTCGCTTTCTGGAGCCCACGTAAGTAGGTCCGGTAACTTCCCTGGAACATGAAATAAAGCTTGTTTTTCTTCTCAAAACAAAACATTTGTTAGAAAGGTGATATATTTGTGTCCCAAACAGTTGTCCACGAAACATCCAGCAGCGTATTTCACATTCGCGTATTGTCTCTCTCCAGTCGTATCACTACGCCCATGTTAACTCTATCAGCCTCTTCACCTTCAGCGGATGTCTACGCCCAAGTTTACAAGTGAACAGGCTCATAGAGTTAAGGCGGCACGGTGGCTGAGTGGTTAGCGCTCATGCTTCAGAGCTAGAAGGTTCCGGGTTTGATCCCCCGGTCGCCCAAGCCTTTCTGTGTGGAGTTTGCATGTTCTCCCTGTGTCTGGGTGGGTTTCCTCCGGTTTCAACCATCAACCCAAAACATGCTCCAGGTAAAATCCTCCAGCTGAGGTCCTGACCAAACCGAAGTAAGAAGATCATGGAGATGGTCCCCGGGTGCAGTAATGTGCTGCTCACTGCTCCTGATGACAGGATGGGTTAAATGCAGAGAAGAATTTCTCCAGTGTGAGATCAATAAAGACAACTGTTTGGGACGCAAATATATCACCTTTCTAACAAATGTTTTGTTTTGAGAAGAAAAACAAGCTTTATTTCATGTTCCAGGGAAGTTACCGGACCTACTTATGTGGGCTCCAGAAAGCGAGCCGAACCGGGATCAGCTGAGACTGTCAGAGGTAAACCGGTGTCAACACACAAAACTTTGAGAAGTTCCAGAGATGTTTTAGTTTAACGATATCCGTAACGTGAGTTCTCGGGGCACATGTTTGCGGTCTGCAAATAACACAAACTTTAGCACTTTTCAAATCATAGAAGCTCAATGTCTTAGTCTACACTTTAGTTTGAGTCAAAAGTGCCTCTAATCCCAGATTTATCCATAGTTTGGAGTAGATGAGGAGGACAGTCACATGTGCTCAGTCACAGCTGATGTCGCTCTCAGCTCTCGGGACCCAAACATGAAAGGCAAAGCTGTAAGACGTTTGGACCATCGTGTTTGCAGTACCCACTTCAGTCAGGACCATTTTTTACCAGCAAAGGAAAAGAAAGAAGGCCAGCGGATTCAGCACACGATTCTGAGAAGTAATGTGAAACCGATGGCTGTTCTCTGCTGCTCCTAAAACTGTCTCCGCTTCATTCTTTCCGTATCCATTCTGTCTCCTCATCCGTATACTCCTCTTCAGTCCTCAGTCCTCCATAAGTCCTCTTCAGCCTCAAAGTCCCAATCTTCTGCCATGTGTCGCTCGCAACAGAAAAGTTCTGAGCGTCTTCTTATCTGCAAATCAGCTGTGACTGAGCACATGTGACTGTCCTCCTCATCTACTCCAAACTATGGATAAATCTGGGATTACAGGCACTTTTGACTCAAACTAAAGTGTAGACTAAGACATTGAGCTTCTGTAATTTGAAAAGTGCTAAAGACACCAAAGTGCTGTGGGCAAGTAAAACAACTTGTTTTATTACCGAAATAAGGCTCAGATTGTAAAAAAAAAACGTTAATTTTCCTGTAAAGCTCTGATATAGAACTCTTGTGGTTTTGCAATATAAACCGTAGTTGGATGAATTGAAGAAAAGAAAAGTTTAATGCCATACACTGGAAGCTAACCAATAACATCCCCGTGGAAACGAGCAGGTGACTGACCCTCCACCAGAAAGGTTACACAGTGCACCTTTAAAGCCTGAAGGTAGAGTCCAAAACGAGGACTATACAAGAACTGAACCGGGTCTAAAGCAGGTCTAAAGCAGCCCTTTATTTACTCCACCAGGTTCTTACAAAACTAAACAAGGTCTATATCAGAACTATTCTGGTTTTATCTAAACCCAGACTAAACCCAGGTCCTAAAGTCGGACTAAACCAAGAGGTCTAAATCAGCACTACATGATGTACAGAGGTGAACCAGCAAACACCACGGTCAAAAAGGAATTAAACCAGGTCTAAAGGAGGACTGAACCGGGACTAAACAAGTCCTCAAACCCAGGACTGAACTAAAGTCTAAAGTCCTGAGTCTAAAGGAGGACTTAAACCAGGACTAAACCAGGACTAAAGGAGTACTAAAAGAGGACTAAACCAGGACTAAACCAGACCTAAACCAGGACGAAACCAGGACTAAACCAGGACTAAACCAGGACTGTCGCCATCTCCATCTAAAGTAGGACTAAACATCTCTGACTACCTAAACCAAACCTAAACCAGGACTAAACCAGGACTAAAAGAGGACTAAACCAGACCTAAACCAGGACTAAACCAGACCTAAACCAGACCTAAAAGAGGACTAAACCAGGACTAAACCAGGACTAAAAGAGGACTAAACCAGGACTAAACCAGGACTAAACCAGACCTAAACCAGGACTAAACCAGACCTAAACCAGACCTAAACCAGGACTAAAAGAGGACTAAACCAGGACTAAACCAGACCTAAACCAGGACTAAAAGAGGACTAAACCAGGACTAAACCAGACCTAAACCAGACCTAAACCAGGCTTAAACCAAGACTAATCCAGGACTAAACCAGGATTAAACCAGACCTAAACTGGGACTAAATCAGGACTAAACCAGACCTAAACCAGGACTAAACCAGACCTAAACCAGGACTACACCAGGACTAAACCAGGCTTAAGCCAGGATTAAACCAGGACTAAACCAGACCTAAACCAGACCTAAACCAGAACTAAACCAGGACTAAACCAGGACTAAAAGAGGACTAAACCAGACCTAAACCAGGACTAAACCAGGACTAAAAGAGGACTAAACCAGACCTAAACCAGGACTAAACCAGGACTAAACCAGGACTAAACCAGAACTAAAAGAGGACTAAGCCAGGACTAAACCAGGACTAAAAGAGGACTAAACCAGACCTAAACCAGGACTAAACCAGGACTAAACCAGGACTGAACCAGATCTAAACCAGGACTAAACCAGGACTAAACCAGACCTAAACCAGAACTAAACCAGGACTAAACCAGGACTAAACCAGGACTGAACCAGATCTAAACCAGGACTAAACCAGGACTAAAAGAGGACTAAACCAGGACTAAACCAGACCTAAACCAGGACTAAACCAGACCTAAACCAGGACTAAACCAGAACTAAACCAGGACTAAACCAGATTGAAACCAGGACTAAACCAGGACTAAACCAGGACTAAACCAGGACTAAACCAGACCTAAACCAGGACTAAACCAGGACTAAAAGAGGACTAAACCAGACCTAAACCAGGACTAAACCAGACCTAAACCAGGACTAAACCAGAACTAAAAGAGGACTAAGCCAGGACTAAACCAGACCTAAACCAGACCTAAACCAGGACTAAACCAGAACTAAACCAGGACTAAACCAGAACTAAACCAGGACTAAAAGAGGACTAAACCAGGACTAAACCAGACCTAAACCAGGACTAAACCAGGACTAAACCAGACCTAAAAGAGGACTAAACCAGGACTAAACCAGACCTAAACCAGGACTAAACCAGACCTAAACCAGGACTAAACCAGAACTAAACCAGGACTAAACCAGATTGAAACCAGGACTAAACCAGGACTAAAAGAGGACTAAACCAGACCTAAACCAGGACTAAAAGAGGACTAAACCAGACCTAAACCAGGACTAAACCAGACCTAAACCAGGACTAAACCAGAACTAAAAGAGGACTAAGCCAGGACTAAACCAGGACTAAACCAGACCTAAACCAGGACTAAACCAGAACTAAACCAGAACTAAACCAGGACTAAACCAGGACTAAAAGAGGACTAAGCCAGGACTAAAAGAGGACTAAACCAGACCTAAACCAGGACTAAACCAGGACTAAACCAGAACTAAAAGAGGACTAAGCCAGGACTACACCAGGACTAAAAGAGGACTAAACCAGACCTAAACCAGGACTAAACCAGGACTGAACCAGATCTAAACCAGGACTAAACCAGGACTAAACCAGACCTAAACCAGACCTAAACCAGGACTAAACCAGAACTAAACCAGGACTAAACCAGGACTGAACCAGGACTGAACCAGATCTAAACCAGGACTAAACCAGACCTAAACCAGACCTAAACCAGGACTAAACCAGGACTAAACCAGACCTAAACCAGGACTAAACCAGAACTAAACCAGGACTAAACCAGATTGAAACCAGGACTAAACCAGGACTAAAAGAGGACTAAACCAGACCTAAACCAGGACTAAACCAGGACTAAAAGAGGACTAAACCAGACCTAAACCAGGACTAAACCAGACCTAAACCAGGACTAAGCCAGGACTAAACCAGGACTAAACCAGACCTAAACCAGACCTAAACCAGGACTAAACCAGAACTAAACCAGGACTAAAAGAGGACTAAACCAGGACTAAAAGAGGACTAAACCAGACCTAAACCAGGACTAAACCAGGACTAAAAGAGGACTAAACCAGGACTAAAAGGGGACTAAACCAGGACTAAACCAGACCTAAACCAGGACTAAACCAGGACTAAACCAGATTGAAACCAGGACTAAACCAGGACTAAAAGAGGACTAAACCAGACCTAAACCAGGACTAAAAGAGGACTAAACCAGGACTAAACCAGACCTAAACCAGGACTAAACCAGAACTTAACCAGGACTAAACCAGGACTAAACCAGGACTAAACCAGACCTAAACCAGGACTAAACGAGGACTAAACCAGACCTAAACCAGGACTAAACCAGAACTAAAAGAGGACTAAACCAGGACTAACAGACCTAAACCAGGACTAAACCAGGACTAAACCAGGACTAAAAGAGGACTAAACCAGGACTAAACCAGACCTAAACCAGGACTAAACCAGGACTAAAAGAGGACTAAACCAGGACTAAACCAGACCTAAACCAGGACTAAACCAGGACTAAACCAGACCTAAACCAGGACTAAACCAGAACTAAAAGAGGACTAAACCAGGACTAACAGACCTAAACCAGGACTAAACCAGGACTAAACCAGGACTAAAAGAGGACTAAACCAGGACTAAACCAGACCTAAACCAGGACTAAACCAGGACTAAAAGAGGACTAAACCAGGACTAAACCAGACCTAAACCAGGACTAAAAGAGGACTTCACGTGGACTAAACCAACAAGACAACCAGGATGTTTTTTATGAAACAGGAAAAACAGTGTTAAAAATCTTGGACTGGATCTGAAGAACTAATCCACATTTAACCCGGGACTGGACTAAAGACTCAGAATCAGACCAGGTCTAAAGGAGGACTAAACCAGGACTAAAAGAGGACTAAACCAGGACTAAAAGAGGACTAAACCAGGTCTAAAGGAGGACTAAACCAGGTCTAAAGGAGGACTAAACCAGGACTAAACCAGGACTAAAAGAGGACTAAACCAGAACTAAACCAGAACTAAACCAGGACTAAACCAGGACTAAAAGAGGACTAAACCAGGACTAAACCAGACCTAAACCAGGACTAAACCAGACCTAAACCAGGACTAAACCAGGACTAAAAGAGGACTAAACTAGGACTAAAAGAGGACTAAACCAGGACTAAACCAGGACTAAACCAGACCTAAACCAGGACTAAAAGAGGACTAAACCAGGCCTAAACCAGACCTAAACGAGGACTAAAAGAGGACTAAACCAGATCTAAACCAGGACTAAACCAGACCTAAACCAGGACTAAAAGAGGACTAAACCAGGACTAAAAGAGGACTAAACCAGGACTAAACCAGGACTAAAGGAGGACTAAACCAGGACTAAAAGAGGACTAAACCAGGACTAAAAGAGGACTAAACCAGGACTAAACCAGACCTAAACCAGGACTAAACCAGGACTAAACCAGGACTAAAAGAGGACTAAACCAGAACTAAACCAGGACTAAACCAGGACTAAAAGAGGACTAAACCAGGACTAAACCAGACCTAAACCAGGACTAAACCAGAACTTAACCAGGACTAAACCAGGACTAAACCAGGACTAAACCAGACCTAAACCAGGACTAAACGAGGACTAAACCAGACCTAAACCAGGACTAAACCAGAACTAAAAGAGGACTAAACCAGGACTAACAGACCTAAACCAGGACTAAACCAGGACTAAACCAGGACTAAAAGAGGACTAAACCAGGACTAAACCAGACCTAAACCAGGACTAAACCAGGACTAAAAGAGGACTAAACCAGGACTAAACCAGACCTAAACCAGGACTAAACCAGGACTAAACCAGACCTAAACCAGGACTAAACCAGAACTAAAAGAGGACTAAACCAGGACTAACAGACCTAAACCAGGACTAAACCAGGACTAAACCAGGACTAAAAGAGGACTAAACCAGGACTAAACCAGACCTAAACCAGGACTAAACCAGGACTAAAAGAGGACTAAACCAGGACTAAACCAGACCTAAACCAGGACTAAAAGAGGACTTCACGTGGACTAAACCAACAAGACAACCAGGATGTTTTTTATGAAACAGGAAAAACAGTGTTAAAAATCTTGGACTGGATCTGAAGAACTAATCCACATTTAACCCGGGACTGGACTAAAGACTCAGAATCAGACCAGGTCTAAAGGAGGACTAAACCAGGACTAAAAGAGGACTAAACCAGGTCTAAAGGAGGACTAAACCAGGTCTAAAGGAGGACTAAACCAGGTCTAAAGGAGGACTAAACCAGGACTAAACCAGGACTAAAAGAGGACTAAACCAGAACTAAACCAGAACTAAACCAGGACTAAACCAGGACTAAAAGAGGACTAAACCAGGACTAAACCAGACCTAAACCAGGACTAAACCAGACCTAAACCAGGACTAAACCAGGACTAAAGAGGACTAAACTAGGACTAAAGAGGACTAAACCAGGACTAAACCAGGACTAAACCAGACCTAAACCAGGACTAAAAGAGGACTAAACCAGGCCTAAACCAGACCTAAACGAGGACTAAAAGAGGACTAAACCAGATCTAAACCAGGACTAAACCAGACCTAAACCAGGACTAAAAGAGGACTAAACCAGGACTAAAAGAGGACTAAACCAGGACTAAACCAGGACTAAAAGAGGACTAAACCAGGACTAAAAGAGGACTAAACCAGGACTAAAAGAGGACTAAACCAGGACTAAACCAGACCTAAACCAGGACTAAACCAGGACTAAACCAGGACTAAAAGAGGACTAAACCAGGACTAAACCAGGACTAAAAGAGGACTAAACCAGGACTAAACCAGACCTAAACCAGGACTAAACCAGACCTAAACCAGGACTAAACCAGGACTAAAAGAGGACTAAACTAGGACTAAAAGAGGACTAAACCAGGACTAAACCAGGACTAAACCAGACCTAAACCAGGACTAAAAGAGGACTAAACCAGGCCTAAACCAGACCTAAACGAGGACTAAAAGAGGACTAAACCAGATCTAAACCAGGACTAAACCAGACCTAAACCAGGACTAAAAGAGGACTAAACCAGGACTAAAAGAGGACTAAACCAGGACTAAACCAGGACTAAAAGAGGACTAAACCAGGACTAAAAGAGGACTAAACCAGGACTAAACCAGACCTAAACCAGGACTAAACCAGGACTAAACCAGGACTAAAAGAGGACTAAACCAGAACTAAACCAGGACTAAACCAGGACTAAAAGAGGACTAAACCAGGACTAAACCAGACCTAAACCAGGACTAAACCAGAACTTAACCAGGACTAAACCAGGACTAAACCAGACCTAAACCAGGACTAAACGAGGACTAAACCAGACCTAAACCAGGACTAAACCAGAACTAAAAGAGGACTAAACCAGGACTAACAGACCTAAACCAGGACTAAACCAGGACTAAAAGAGGACTAAACCAGGACTAAACCAGACCTAAACCAGGACTAAACCAGGACTAAAAGAGGACTAAACCAGGACTAAACCAGACCTAAACCAGGACTAAACCAGGACTAAACCAGACCTAAACCAGGACTAAACCAGAACTAAAAGAGGACTAAACCAGGACTAACAGACCTAAACCAGGACTAAACCAGGACTAAACCAGGACTAAAAGAGGACTAAACCAGGACTAAACCAGACCTAAACCAGGACTAAACCAGGACTAAAAGAGGACTAAACCAGGACTAAACCAGACCTAAACCAGGACTAAAAGAGGACTTCACGTGGACTAAACCAACAAGACAACCAGGATGTTTTTTATGAAACAGGAAAAACAGTGTTAAAAATCTTGGACTGGATCTGAAGAACTAATCCACATTTAACCCGGGACTGGACTAAAGACTCAGAATCAGACCAGGTCTAAAGGAGGACTAAACCAGGACTAAAAGAGGACTAAACCAGGACTAAAAGAGGACTAAACCAGGTCTAAAGGAGGACTAAACCAGGTCTAAAGGAGGTCTAAACCAGGACTAAAAGAGGACTAAACCAGGTCTAAAGGAGGACTAAACCAGGACTAAAAGAGGACTAAACCAGGTCTAAAGGAGGACTAAACCAGGTCTAAAGGAGGACTAAACCAGGTCTAAAGGAGGTCTAAACCAGGACTAAACCAGACCTAAACCAGGTCTAAAGGAGGACTAAACCAGGTCTAAAGGAGGACTAAACCAGGTCTAAAGGAGGACTAAACCAGGACTCAACTAATATTGGACCTATGGCTTTTGTTTATGACCAGTGTGTGGCCCGGGGACCCTGTGCGGACCGGGGGCCGTGTGCGGACCGGGGGCCGTGTGTGGACCGGGGACCCAGTATGTGGCCCGGGGGCCGTGTGTGGCCCGGGGACCCAGTATGTGGCCCGGGGGCCGTGTGTGGACAGGGGACCCAGTATGTGGCCCGGGGGCCGTGTGCGGACCGGGGGCCGTGTGCGGACCGGGGGCCGTGTGTGGACCGGGGACCCAGTATGTGGCCCGGGGACCCTGTGCGGACCGGGGACCCAGTATGTGGCCCGGGGGCCGTGTGTGGCCCGGGGACCCAGTATGTGGCCCGGGGGCCGTGTGTGGACAGGGGACCCAGTATGTGGCCCGGGGGCCGTGTGTGGACAGGGGACCCAGTATGTGGCCCGGGGACCCTGTGCGGACAGGGGGGAGACTGACCGTGCCCTCCGTGGATGCGCCCTGCTCGGACAGCACTTTGTGCAGCTCTCCCTTCAGGTTGTCCCGCTCCATGCGCAGCTCCTCCAGGGATAAGTTGTATTTATTCACCAGTGTCTCGAACATCTCCAGGACGCGGACTATCCGGAACTGCAGGTCCGACACCTCCTCTCCAGAGCCGCTGATCTTCAGTAAATCACGGCCGATCACGTAGGAAATATCGTACACATCTTCCACCGTCAGATCGAACGCGTCTTTGTCGAAAGCCGAAGTGGGAGACGTCTCCTCTGCGAACTCCATGGCCCCGGGGCGGTTACGCACGGGAAACACGGGAAACACGGAACGCGAACACGTTAAAGTTGTCTTAAAAATGTCTTCTTTGAATCAGTCTCGCGGACAGTAAAAAAAAAAGTTCCAGAGCTTAAGCACATCCCCCACCGCATCCACGTGACCGCGCTCCGCACAGCAGAGGAGGACCCGGTATCCAGGAGACAGGTGGACACACTTTGACTCACATTTACAAACTCCTACGTCACAAACAACTACTTGTGCTTCCTCTTCCCACTGGAAGTGTTCAAGTGAACAAAGCTCTCTGCTCACCACAGGAAATACAAATAAAAACTATTCCAAAGAGCAGGAGGACTGACTCCACCACAGGGGCAAAGTTCTGCCCTGACTCCACCACAGGGGCAAAGTTCTGCCCTGACTCCACCACAGGGGCAAAGTTCTGCCCTGACTCCACCACAGGGGCAAAGTTCTGCCCTGACAGGTGAGAGGGGGGGGGGGGAGCAGAGTGCGCGAGACTTCTTTTACGCGTTCATTTACGATCTGTGCGTAAAAACAGTAAAAGTGAAACCAGGTCATGTGACTACTTCATGTTCATTTGTCTGTTTTGCGCGTTAGATTCCTCAATGTTTGTAGTTCTTATTCTCGCTGTTTGTAGTTCTTATTCTGTTTGTAGTTCTTATTCTGTTTGTAGTTCTTATTCTCGCTGTTTGTAGTTCTTATTCTGTTTGTAGTTCTTATTCTGTTTGTAGTTCTTATTCTGTTTGTAGTTCTTATTCTCGCTGTTTGTAGTTCTTATTCTGTTTGTAGTTCTTATTCTGTTTGTAGTTCTTATTCTCGCTGTTTGTAGTTCTTATTCTGTTTGTAGTTCTTATTCTCGCTGTTTGTAGTTCTTATTCTGTTTGTAGTTCTTATTCTCGCTGTTTGTAGTTCTTATTCTCGCTGTTTGTAGTTCTTATTCTCATCGTTTGTAGTTCTTATTCTCACTGTAGTTCTTATTCTCATCGTTTGTAGTTCTTATTCTGTTTGTAGTTCTTACTCTCGCTGTTTGTAGTTCTTATTCTGTTTGTAGTTCTTATTCTCATAGTTTGTAGTTCTTATTCTGTTTGTAGTTCTTACTCTCACTGTTTGTAGTTCTTATTCTGTTTGTAGTTCTTACTCTCGCTGTTTGTAGTTCTTATTCTCATAGTTTGTAGTTCTTATTCTGTTTGTAGTTCTTACTCTCACTGTTTGTAGTTCTTATTCTGTTTGTAGTTCTTATTCTCATCGTTTGTAGTTCTTATTCTGTTTGTAGTTCTTATTCTCGCTGTTTGTAGTTCTTATTCTGTTTGTAGTTCTTATTCTGTTTGTAGTTCTTACTCTCACTGTTTGTAGTTCTTATTCTCACTGTTTGTAGTTCTTATTCTCGCTGTTTGTAGTTCTTATTCTGTTTGTAGTTCTTACTCTCACTGTTTGTAGTTCTTATTCTCACTGTTTGTAGTTCTTATTCTGTTTGTAGTTCTTATTCTCGCTGTTTGTAGTTCTTATTCTCATCGTTTGTAGTTCTTATTCTCATCGTTTGTAGTTCTTATTCTGTTTGTAGTTCTTACTCTCACTGTTTGTAGTTCTTATTCTCATAGTTTGTAGTTCTTATTCTGTTTGTAGTTCTTACTCTCGCTGTTTGTAGTTCTTATTCTGTTTGTAGTTCTTATTCTCATCGTTTGTAGTTCTTATTCTCACTGTTTGTAGTTCTTATTCTGTTTGTAGTTCTTATCCTCGCTGTTTGTAGTTCTTATTCTGTTTGTAGTTCTTATCCTCGCTGTTTGTAGTTCTTACTCTTTGTAGTTCTTATTCTCACTCTTTGTAGTTCTTATTCTCACCGTTTGTAGTTCTTACTCTCACCGTTTGTAGTTCTTACTCTCACCGTTTGTAGTTTTTATTCTCACTCTTTGTAGTTCTTATCCTCGCTGTTTGTAGTTCTTATTCTGTTTGTAGTTCTTGTGTGAGGTTGGAGTTCTGCTCCAGTGGGATCAGGTGGTTCTGCCTTTGGTTGTGGGGCACAGAGTGAACACAACACACAAAGATCTTACATAAAATAACTTTATTCACTTTATTTACAGAGAAGCCTCAAAGTCCACATTCCTGCCATAAAACACACACACGGCTTTACAATAACACTTTACAATAACATTTTTACAATTATAAAATCAATACTTAGAACTTGATTTTGTTCAGAGGCTCAAAGTGATATTTTTCTTGGATACTGTTGTGTGGTCAGAAAGGCTCGTGTGTCATGGACTCACACACACGCACGCACACACGCACGCACGCACGCACGCACACACACACTAAAAGCGTATTTAAAAGTTGATGAGCCTAAAAGAATAGATGTTGTTAAAAGGTCAGGTGATGGAGAGTCTTCTGATGGGCATCAGGGTGGGGTCATCTGAGATCAGACCTGCTGCCACCAGCGGCATGAAGAACGTGAAGATCCTACACACACGTACATACACATATACACACACATAGACACACACACATGTACACACACACACACATATACACACACATAGACACACACACATACACACACATATACACACACACACACACACACACATATATATACACACACACACACACATATATATACACACACACACACACATATATATATACACACACACACATAGACACAGACACATACACATAGACACAGACACAGACACAGACACAGACACATAGACACATAGACACATACACATACATACACATACATACACATACACATACACACACACACAGACACACACATATATACACACACACAGACACAGACACACACATACACACATATACACATATACACATACACATATACACATACACATATACACATACACATATACACATACACATATACACATACACACACACATACACATATACACATACACACACATAGACACACACACACATACACACACACACACACACATACACACACACACACACACACACACACACACACACACACATATACACACACACACACACATACACACACACACACACACACACACACGATCAGGAACAGCTCCTTTAAATCGTGCACTAGAACAGTTGAGTGACTCACAGTCTGCGGATGCCGGACTCGGGCTCCTCAGCAGCAGCAGGGGCCTCAGAGCCATCCTCCTCACAGGGCCCATACACACTCGGGTCCCCTTCACACTCGTCCCTGCACCACAGACCAGATCACACCAGATCACACCAGATCACACCAGATCAGCATGTGGTTTATAAAGTCTCCGTTCTATTGTTCCAATGTGTTCTAAAATGAGTACTTCCCCTTTGGAACACAAATGTAGCACAAAGCCAATGTCATTAGCTCAGAGTCGTATTATAAAACGTGACTTTACTGCCCTCAGGCCATTGCCATGTTGTCCCCTGTTTTATAAAGGATTTCGATTGAAAAGTGCAGTCGTCTTTGTTCCATGTGTTAAATGGTGGTCACTGTGTGTTCTTTATAATATAATATGTATAAACATAAATGTGCACGTACGCTTTGTAGTAGGCCAGCTCCTCCTGTAGGAGGAACACCTGGGCCTTGAGCTGGTTCTTTTCGTGCAGGACGTCCCGGAGCTCCTGGAGGGTGAAGCGAGGGCTGTCTGTGTCCTGTCCAGAGTCCTGTCCAGAGTCCTGTCCAGAGTCCTGTCCAGAGTCCTGTCCAGAGTCTGTCCCCGCCGGCCGCTCCTGGTACAGCAACAATATGATCTTAAACACTGTGCTGGTGTCTGCTCGTCATCATCTATGACCCCTGTAGATCTTTATGTCATATTTTGGGCATTTTAAAGTCCAAATATTGATCTAAAATGACTTCTGTGTTAGAAATCTGTGGTGTCCAATGGGAGCTGATGTAAACATCATCACAACAAAGCGCCACAGGCTGTGGGCGCCTCCTATGGATAACTGCACATCACACTGGTGAATTTGTTTCTATTTGTACAAAAATGACGACACCACACTGCCCAATCCTAAGTAGAACAAAGTACTTTACAGCGGGTGTGTCCAGGTGGCAGTGAAAACAGGGTGTTCAGGAATATGGGTTAAAGAAGACTCAAACATGCAAAATCACTCAAATACAACTTGAGAAGGGGAGAAGGAACAACAATAGTTCTGCTCTAATGAACACTGTGTTGGAAGGGTCTCTACTGTGTAAGGGAACATTTAATCTATACTTTTGTTATTATTCATTTAGATGATTACAATTCACTTCACACTGGACTTAACACCACCTCAGTCTCGCTGACACTAGTGCAGGACACCACACTTCTCCGGATCAGGTCTCTGGCACCTTTACATGGGGTTTAAAATTCATTTATTTGCTTTTAAAAGTCCTTTGTTACACAAAATCTTAATTATGCAAAAGTGACAGAGCATTAAACCATGTTAGAATGTTGTTGCCCCCTCCAAAACATACTGCCTGAATTACCACATGACATCACAAGGTGGAACAAGTGTTTTCTGTTTGAGAGAAGAAGACTAAATATGCAGGGTCTGTTTGTGATGAGGGAACAGCATTTAAAAAAGCGTAACATGGGCCCTTTAAAGTGCTCTATAAATAAAGTGGAGAGTTGAGGTGAAAGTGACACCAGGATCATGTAGAGCAATTCAAACCTTTTACAGGAGAATTAACGGTTTTTACAATCTGAGCCTTATTTTGGTAATAAAACAAGTTGTTTTACTCACCCATAGCACTTTGGTGTCATATGGAGCACTTACAGAGATGTTTTGACAATTGATGAAGACATTGAGCTTCTGTGATTTGAAAAGTGCTAAAGTTTGTGTTATTTGGAGACCGCAAACATGTGCCCCGAGAACTCACATTACGGAGATCACAAATCTAAAACATCTCTGGAAGTGCTCCATATGACACCAAAGTGCTATGGGTGAGTAAAACAACTTTTACCGAAATAAGGCTCAGATTGTAAAAAATGTTAATTCTCTTTTAAAACCAAAATGACAAACCAGCAGCTACAGAAAGAGGGCAACAGTTTTTCAATCCAAACAGCGGCTCGCAGGTTCGCCATCCCACTGATCCATACAGTGTTGGACTCAGAGACTGGAGGTTCTACAGGTCTTACCAAGAACACAAGTGCTGGTTTGGTCTCCTCACAGCTGCCGATGTTCAGGGGCTCTCGTTCAAAACAGGAGGCCAAAAACTCAGAGTCTCCTGCACACTCGGCCCAGACTGAGCAGGGCGTCACTGCAGCGCCTGGAGGAGCAGGAGGGGCCTAAAGAGATTAAGCAGGCAACAGACGACAATAATGATAATGTTCATTAAATACATTTTCATTGCACTGCATATATTATGTTATGGAATATTCAAAGTCCAGATACTAGTACGGAAACAAGATCCTTATCTGAGCAGGTATCAGTACTAAAAAAGTCCCACTGACAGGACAGAACATTTCCTGAATAGCTTTAGAATGATTTTGAGCTGTATCATATATAAAAAAGTGGACTGAGTGTTCCAGGAGCCAGGCTCTGTACTGCCAGGGACCACAGACTGCACAGATATAAGGCCACATGCTAATATAAAAGAACAACTATTTAAAGGTCCCATGGCATGAAATTTTCACTTTCTGAGGTTTTTGAACGTTAATGTGAGCTCCCCTACCCTGTTTAGCCCCCCAATGGCTAAAAGTTGCATAATGTCTAAACTGAGCATTTGAGATCCTTTTCTGCGTTTGAAAAAAACACAGCTCAAACGGGCGATTCTGGACAAGGCACCTTATTGACGTCAGATCGAAAAAAGAAATGCAAATTCAGTTCCACCATCGTCTGGATCTCCACCTCCTGTCTCTGGAAATCACGCCCAGAGAGTTTGGACTGCGGAGGAGCTATGCAATGCGAAATGCGTTTTTTTATTTGCCTGGAGGCACGTGCGAGTGTTTCTAGGCTCAGAAGTCCTTTACCTGACCCTCTGGACCTCTGAAATAGCAGTGGTTTAATTTTATTTTCTGTAAAAATGTGTTTTTTTTCATTGAAAAGGCTCTCCTCTCCTCCTTCGCGCTTACACACGCGGAAGTGGGGCCAGCACACAGCGCAGCGCTAACACAAGGAACCAGCGGCGCATTTGCCCGCCCCCCCCTTCCTCTTACCAATCTGTGTTCTTCTCATTTGCATTCAAGCAACAAGGCCCAGAATGAGTCGTTCAGAGAGATTTTCTGACTCTGACTGTGTAGACTGTCTTTCTCATGCACTAAGTGTTGATTTTGAAGAAGGATTCATTTACAGTATTAGAGAACCATTAAGGAGCCATATAAAAGCATCAACAAGTACCATGTCATGGGATCTTTAATGCTGACAATCACATTCTATTGTGTTTTATTTTCATCGTGGGATGTGAATCTGTATTGAGTATTTAGTCTATTCTTCAGTATTGAAATCAAGTTTGAAATTGTATCATGACAATACCAATATTCAATGATCTCTGCTAACAAACAAATATAAAGATCTGCAGGTCCTTCCTTACCCTGGTGAGAGGAGCAGCCTCAGACCCAGACCCAGACCTGTGCACAGGCTCCAGGTGTGAGTCCAGCTGCAGGTCCTGGAGGTCCTGGAGGTCCTGGAGGTCCTGGAGCTCCCTCTGTAGGCGGGACACGTCCTGCCTCAGCCGGCCAAGCTCCTGCAGCCGTGTCTGGGCCACTGCCTCCAGCTCGGCTCTCTGCTGCACCAGGCCCTTCCCCTGGGCCTCCATCACCACCAGCCTGTGGCGCAGTTCCTGGTTCATCTTCATCACACGGCTCTGCTGCAGCTGGAGCTGCACAACATAAGGATCATTCAAGCCTTCAGATACTTGGGAACGTCAACTAGAAACACCTGCAAGAGTTCAGAACTATGTTGTCAATAGCAATTGTTTTATATACTTAATATATTTCAGTTGGCACGTCTTCATTTACTAGTCAAACTGGGTCAAGATAAAAAGTTAAAAGACTAAATCAGCCAAGTCAGACTTAAGATGCACTGATCCGATACTGGTAGGACTACTGGTATCGGATTGGACAGATCAGATGTCGGTTCAGCCGTTGGATGTGCACATTGATGTATTAAAATCATTCACTGGTCACACAGAATGTTTGATTTGTATTTACACAGAGCTGTTCTGTAGAGAAAGAACAGCTCCACACATTTGGATCACTTTTCTCTTCATTTATTTTAGTTTAAAGGAAATAAATGCTTTTTCAGGGTTTTCACTGGTGCCAGCTGGAGTCTTAATATACTTAAAAATACTTAAATATATACTTAATATACTTAAATATGTACTTAATATATACTTAATATACTTAAATATATACTTAAATATATACTTAAAATATATACTTAATATACTTAAATATATATTTAATATACACTTAATATACTTAAATATATACTTAATATATACTTAATATATACTTAAATATATACTTAATATATACTTAATATACACTTAATATACTTAAATATATACTTAATATATACTTAATATACTTAAATATACAGTATACTTAATATATACTTAATATATACTTAATATACTTAAATATATACTTAATATACTTAAATATATACTTAATATATACTTAAATATATACTTAATATACTTAAATATATACTTAATATATACTTAATATACTTAATATATACTTAATATATACTTAATATACTTAAATATATACTTAAATATATATACTTAATATATACTTAATATACTTAAATATATACTTAATATATATACTTAATATATACTTAATATACTTAAATATATACTTAATATATACTTAATATACTTAAATAAACTCATATTGGAGCTGGGTTGGTGCATCTCGAGACTGAATGAAAATCATGAATAAAATATCGATATGACGTTCCAAAAACAGAACTTCTGTAAAATGAAAAACATCTTTGTGTAGTATTTTGTTGTTAAACTGTGAGCTGTAAGGTCTAATCAATAATAGAATCGATCAGGTTCAATGTGTGTGAATTTACATATTGAAGGTTTCATGATAAAGTACACTGTGATCAATATGTATGACATCACATCCTAGAATCTGAAAACCACCAACCCAAATCTGTGCCATGCACCCAATCTACACCGGGTCTACACCGGGTCTGCACCGGGTCTGCACCGGGTCTACAGCGGGTCTACACCGGGTCTGCACCGGGTCTACACCGGGTCTACACCGGGTCTGCACCGGGTCTACACCGGGTCTACACCAGGTCTACACCGGGTCTACACCGGGTCTACACCGGGTCTACACCGGGTCTACACCAGGTCTACACCGGGTCTACACCGGGTCTACACTGGGTCTACATCAGGTCTACACCGGGTCTACAGCAGGTCTACACCGGGTCTACACCGGGTCTACACCGGGTCTGCACCGGGTCTACACCAGGTCTACACCAGGTCTACACCAGGTCTACACCGGGTCTACATCAGGTCTACACCGGGTCTACATCAGGTCTACACCGGGTCTGCACCGGGTCTACATCAGGTCTACACCGGGTCTACACCGGGTCTACAGCGGGTCTACAGCGGGTCTACACCGGGTCTACACCGGGTCTACACCGGGTCTACACCGGGTCTGCACCAGGTCTGCACCAGGTCTACACCGGGTCTACACCAGGTCTACACCGGGTCTACAGCAGGTCTACACCGGGTCTACACCGGGTCTGCACCGGGTCTACACCAGGTCTACACCAGGTCTACACCGGGTCTACATCAGGTCTACACCGGGTCTACATCAGGTCTACACCGGGTCTGCACCGGGTCTACATCAGGTCTACACCGGGTCTACACCGGGTCTACACCGGGTCTACAGCGGGTCTACAGCGGGTCTACACCGGGTCTACACCGGGTCTACACCGGGTCTACACCGGGTCTGCACCGGGTCTACACCGGGTCTACACCGGGTCTACACCGGGTCTACACCGGGTCTACAGCGGGTCTACAGCGGGTCTACACCGGGTCTACACCGGGTCTACACCAGGTCTACAGCGGGTCTACAGCGGGTCTACAGCGGGTCTACAGCGGGTCTACACCGGGTCTACACCGGGTCTACAGCGGGTCTACAGCGGGTCTACACCGGGTCTACACCGGGTCTACACCGGGTCTACACCAGGTCTACACCGGGTCTACACCGGGTCTACACCAGGTCTACACTGGGTCTACATCAGGTCTACACCGGGTCTACACCGGGTCTACACCGGGTCTGCACCGGGTCTACATCAGGTCTACACCGGGTCTACACCGGGTCTACACCGGGTCTACAGCGGGTCTACACGGGTCTACACCGGGTCTGCACCAGGTCTGCACCAGGTCTACACCAGGTCTACACCGGGTCTACACCGGGTCTGCACCGGGTCTGCACCGGGTCTACACCGGGTCTACACCGGGTCTACACCGGGTCTACAGCGGGTCTACACCGGGTCTACACCGGGTCTGCACCGGGTCTGCACCGGGTCTACACCGGGTCTACACCGGGTCTACACCGGGTCTACAGCGGGTCTACAGCGGGTCTACACCGGGTCTACACCGGGTCTACACCGGGTCTACACCGGGTCTACACCAGGTCTACACCGGGTCTACATGAGGTCTACACCGGGTCTACACCAGGTCTCCACCGGGTCTACACCGGGTCTGCACCGGGTCTACAGCAGGTCTACACCGGGTCTACACCAGGTCTACACCGGGTCTACACCGGGTCTATACCAGGTCTACACCGGGTCTGCACCAGGTCTGCACCAGGTCTACACCGGGTCTACACCAGGTCTACACCGGGTCTACAGCAGGTCTACACCGGGTCTACACCGGGTCTGCACCAGGTCTACACCAGGTCTACACCAGGTCTACACCGGGTCTACATCAGGTCTACACCGGGTCTACATCAGGTCTACACCGGGTCTGCACCGGGTCTACATCAGGTCTACACCGGGTCTACACCGGGTCTACAGCGGGTCTACACCGGGTCTACACCGGGTCTACAGCGGGTCTACACCGGGTCTACACCGGGTCTACACCGGGTCTACACCGGGTCTGCACCGGGTCTGCACCAGGTCTACACCAGGTCTACACCGGGTCTACACCGGGTCTGCACCGGGTCTGCACCGGGTCTACACCGGGTCTACACCGGGTCTACACCGGGTCTACACCGGGTCTACAGCGGGTCTACAGCGGGTCTACACCGGGTCTACACCGGGTCTACACCAGGTCTACACCAGGTCTACACCGGGTCTACACCGGGTCTACACCGGGTCTACACCGGGTCTACACCGGGTCTACACCGGGTCTACACCGGGTCTACACCGGGTCTACATCAGGTCTACACCGGGTCTACACTGGGTCTACATCAGGTCTACACCGGGTCTACAGCAGGTCTACACCGGGTCTACACCGGGTCTACACCGGGTCTGCACCGGGTCTACACCAGGTCTACACCAGGTCTACACCGGGTCTACATCAGGTCTACACCGGGTCTACATCAGGTCTACACCGGGTCTGCACCGGGTCTACATCAGGTCTACACCGGGTCTACACCGGGTCTACAGCGGGTCTACAGCGGGTCTACACCGGGTCTACACCGGGTCTACACCGGGTCTGCACCAGGTCTACACCGGGTCTACACCGGGTCTACACCGGGTCTACACCGGGTCTACAGCGGGTCTACAGCGGGTCTACACCGGGTCTACACCGGGTCTACACCGGGTCTACACCGGGTCTACAGCGGGTCTACAGCGGGTCTACACCGGGTCTACACCGGGTCTACACCGGGTCTAGACCGGGTCTAGACCGGGTCTACACCGGGTCTACACCGGGTCTACACCGGGTCTAGACCGGATCTAGACCGGGTCTACACCGGGTCTACACCGGATCTACACCGGGTCTACACCGGGTCTACACCGGATCTACACCGGGTCTACACCGGGTCTACACCGGGTCTACACCGGATCTACACCGGGTCTACACCGGGTCTACACCGGGTCTACACCGGGTCTACACCGGGTCTACACCGGGTCTACACCGGGTCTACACCGGGTCTACACCAGGTCTACACCAGGTCTACACCGGGTCTACACCGGGTCTACACCAGGTCTACACCAGGTCTACACCGGGTCTACATCAGGTCTACACCGGGTCTACATCAGGTCTACACCGGGTCTACACTGGGTCTACATCAGGTCTACACCGGGTCTACAGCAGGTCTACACCGGGTCTACACCGGGTCTGCACCGGGTCTACACCAGGTCTATACCAGGTCTACACCGGGTCTACACCGGGTCTATACCAGGTCTACACCGGGTTTGCACCGGGTCTACACCGGGTCTACACCGGGTCTGCACCGGGTCTACACCGGGTCTGCACCGGGTCTGCACCGGGTCTACACCGGGTCTACACCGGGTCTACACCGGGTCTACACCAGGTCTACACCGGGTCTACACCGGGTCTACACCGGGTCTACACCGGGTCTACACCAGGTCTACACCGGGTCTACATGAGGTCTACACCGGGTCTACACCAGGTCTCCACCGGGTCTACACCGGGTCTGCACCGGGTCTACAGCAGGTCTACACCGGGTCTACACCAGGTCTACACCAGGTCTACACCGGGTCTATACCAGGTCTACACCGGGTCTACACCGGGTCTACACCAGGTCTGCACCGGGTCTACACCGGGTCTACACCGGGTCTACACCGGGTCTACACCGGGTCTACACCGGGTCTACACCGGGTCTACACCGGGTCTACACCGGGTCTACACCGGGTTTGCACCGGGTCTACACCGGGTCTACACCGGGTCTACACCGGGTCTACACCGGGTCTACACCGGGTCTACACCGGGTCTACACCGGGTCTACACCGGGTCTACACCAGGTCTACACCGGGTCTACACCGGGTCTACATCAGGTCTACACCGGGTCTACATCAGGTCTACACCGGGTCTACACTGGGTCTACATCAGGTCTACACCGGGTCTACAGCAGGTCTACACCGGGTCTACACCGGGTCTACAGCGGGTCTACACCGGGTCTGCACCAGGTCTACACCGGGTCTACACCGGGTCTACAGCAGGTTTCAGAGATGATGAAGAGGTTTTAAACAGGTGTGTGGAGCATAAATGGATTCATGTTTGTGTTTTATTGTGCTGCTCGTGTATTCTGAAGGCCCTGACCCTTCCACAGATCTGGACTCACTGCGTCCACGTCGTGGTTCTGAAGGCCCTGACCCTTCCACAGATCTGGACTCACTGCGTCCACGTCATGGTTCTGAAGGCCCTGACCCTTCCACAGATCTGGACTCACTGCGTCCACCTCGTGGTTCTGAAGGCCCTGACCCTTCCACAGATCTGGACTCACTGCGTCCACCTCGTGGTTCTGAAGGCCCTGACCCTTCCACAGATCTGGACTCACTGTGTCCACGTCGTGGTTCTGAAGGCCCTGACCCTTCCACAGATCTGGACTCACTGCGTCCACGTCATGGTTCTGAAGGCCCTGACCCTTCCACAGATCTGGACTCACTGCGTCCACCTCGTGGTTCTGAAGGCCCTGACCCTTCCACAGATCTGGACTCACTGCGTCCACCTCGTGGTTCTGAAGGCCCTGACCCTTCCACAGATCTGGACTCACTGCGTCCACGTCGTGGTTCCTCAGTTCCAGCTCGTGCTCTTTGGAGCGGATCTCGTCCCTCTGCTTCTCCACCAGCTCCTTCAGCTTCTGCAGAACCTCACGCTCCTTCTCCGACACTGCTGCAGTTACAACAAACCGAAAAATGTACAGGACAGAGATTAGATTAGATTAGATTAGATCTGCAAGTGTATAAAAAAGATCTGATTGTGTCCATAGAGCTCATCTTAAATACAGCCAAGAGCGTTCACGTTTCCCGTGGATCCCGTGTGTTTCAGAACGTCTTTGGAGAGGTCAAAGAACTGAAGTGGTTTTGTATTTGTTTACAGCAGACGTTCTATGGCCTAATTAACTATATCCAAAAAGGAGAACTTCACACTTCAGTCTCTTCAGACGGGTGGAGGCGAGGGAGCAGACCCAGAACACACGAGGAGAAAATCCCACACTCCTGATGAAGCCCTAGGGCCCAAACGTTACATGTCTTAATACATTTCTCATTTTGCAAGTTAAGACGGAGTGTGGGATTGTTTTCTCCTCGTGTGGCCTAATTAACTATAATCTTTGCAATTTGATAACTTTCATAGGATTAGATTTTGATTTAATTGCGATATACAGTATTGTGCTGCCCTGAAAGAACAGATCGACTACAGCACTACAGTCAAGAATGAAACTTTCAGTGAGCCTGCATCAAACCTCAGAGCTATGAACTCTGGGAAATATTTGATTTAATAACTTTACGATTTGGGTTCACATGAATCAATAAAGTGTTATTAAAAATACAGACTGTAACAGTGGAATCCCATGTTTAAAAAGCTACAGATGAAAACTTTTGCCCTTTTAAATGATCTTACATTATCACGGGGGCTGCACAGGTTTATTTCGGGGTCTGGAGGACCCACATTTGGCAGAGGTGTAAACACTGCAGCAAACGTATCCTGCTCCTCCATGACTCACAGCACACAGCTGTTTATGCCCGATATAGACCGTGTGTGTGAGCAGGAACTACTGTAGAGGAGGGCAGCAGCAGAGGGGTAACTGCTGCCCAGAGTGACCCTGCAGAGGATGAACACACTTGTTTTCATGGATTAGTCATGTTTTTTATATAAAGAGGGACTGTGTGTAGCCTCCACTCTTACGGCTAAAGGAATATTCTTTTTTTTTTTTTTTACAATCTGAGTTTATTTCGGTAATAAAACAAGTTGTTTTCCTCACCCATAGCACTTTGGTGTCATATGGAGCAGTTTCGTAGATGTTGTAGTTTAGCGACATGTGTCGGGGCGGCGACTGCAGTCACCAAATAACAAACTTTAGCACTTTTCAAAAGCTCGATGTCTTAGTCTGCACTTTAGTTTGAGTCAAAAGTGCCTGTAATCTGAGATTTATCCATAGTTTGGAGTAGATGAGGAGGACAGTCACATGTGCTCAGTCACAGCTGATGTCGCTCTCAGCTCTCGGGACCCAAACATGAAAGGCAAAGCTGTAAGACGTTTGGACCATCGTGTTTGCAGAACCCACTTTTCTCCACAAAAGTAAAAAAGTGGCTTAAAGAAAATCAGAAATGTGAACACTAAAACTGGATATAGTCGGGACAAGTGGGACCAACGCTTTTAATTGTTTTGTTTTTTGTCCTCTATCTGTGAGTTATTTCTGTTGTTTTATGTTTTTAAAAGCTGAACCAGAATTAGCCTGTGGCTACAAGCCTCATGTACATGGACATCAGTGACCGATATGGTGGCAATGTTTTCAATGTACTGTCCCTGTCAAATAAATAAGGTACACTTCACGGCCCCACTGAGCTCACTCTGGTGTAAAACATCCCACTGTGGGACCACTACAGGTGATCGTATGTGTCCTGCTGCATGTTTCCACAGAGTGTCTGTGGAATTGAGCTGTGCCTGAGCCGTGGGAGGGACACTACAACACTTCCCATTCTCATGGTGCAGATGCTGCTGCCTGAGCCTCTTGTGTCTGTTGTGTAAAGTGTTGGTGGTCCTTACCCTCCTGCTCCTGCTGTGGCTCCACTGCCACAGGACTGTGGGGCACAGCCTGGCACAGCTGCAGCCTCTGGTTGTCGCGCTGGAGCTCAGAGATCTGAGACAGAAGGTCCTGAACTTCAGAGCGCCACAGGTCCTCCACCAGCTCCAGGTCCTGAGCAGGACAACAGGGGACAGTGTGACATGTTGTCATGGATACACTGGTGTATGACAGATGAGTCCTGACACAATAATAAACAGAATGATTTAAGGTGAGACCCTCTGGTGCCTGCGGTCCAGCTCGGACCGGTCACTGCGCTCCTGTCTCAGTCTGTCCAGCTCCAGTTCCAGCTCCTGGGCCTTGTTCCGAGCTCCTCCGTAGTTCACCAGGGCCTCCAGCAGCTCCAGCACACGGACCACTTTGGGCACCACTCCGAGCACCGCCTCACAGCCGCAGCGGTCAATGACCCGCTCGAACTCCCGTCCCAGCAGCGCCGCGATGTCGTACACGTCCAGAACCGTGAGCTCCGCGGCGGGTCTGTCCAGCGCGGACCCCGCACCGGACCCCGTACCGGACCCTGCACCGCGCTCCATGTCTGACCCCTCACAGCCCGTACAGAGTGTCTCCACAGTGTCTCCACAGTGTCTCCACAGTGTCTCCACAGTGTCTCCACAGTGTCTCCACAGTGTCTCTGCTGGGACACGCACTCACACGGCCCGCGGGCCTCCTGTGGCCCCGGGGCTCCGCGCAGAGGACGCGGTGGGATCGGGTCGGACCTGTCGGACCTGTCGGACCTGTCGGACCTCTGTGTGCGCAGTGTGTGTGCCCGATGTGGGCTCTGTGTGTTCTGCACATGCGCACAATGACGTAAATGACGTATCATGACGTACCAGGAAGAAGGAGGGTTTATCTGCCCGATTCGGGCTTTTTTATTTTATTTTATTTTTTTTTATTTACGACAGACACGTAATTTGACAACGAAGGCAATTTTCGGCATGATTGATAGATAAAGATTTAAAAAATGTAATAAATAAATAAATAATACATCAAAAATAAAAATAAGTATGTAAATAAATACTCAAATAAATAAATTAATGTATTATATTATGTATTTAAAAAATACATAATATATAAAAAATAAATAAATAAGAAATTAAAAGTGAGTCTAAGAACTTTTTGATGCAACTGTAGAACCTTAAAAAAATGTTTTTGTTAACTTCACGTGGATTTAACACCAAAATGTCCCCGACAGAGGACATGTTACAACATGAGGAATACAAATAAAATTAACAAAATGCAAATGCTAAGGTGTTAATTTACCTACAAATAGAAAATTAAAAAAAATAATAATAATAAAAAAAATAAAATAAAATAAAATAAAATAATAATAATAATAAAATGTATAATAAAATGTATTTAAAAAGATAGATAAAGATAAAAAAAAGATAGATGAAAAAAGATGTATAAATCACACGAGACAACCACCCTGAGGTAATATACAGACAGAGCCGTAAACCAACTGGCACTGTGGTGAAACCCGTACAACAACACACAAACTGCGCATGTGCGAACACAGAGCCCACATCAGGTACTTCCGCCACACATCAGGTACTTCCGCCACACATCAGGTACTTCCGCACACATCGGGCACCCACATGCGGAAGTGCGGATCTGGTCTGAGTCTGCGCACTCGTGTTGCATTCAAGGACAAACAGCAACGTGGGACCAAATTGGACTGTTCATAATTGCAGTAGAGGATTTAGAGGATTTAGAGGAAATCACAAACACAATCATGAACACATAAATGTAATTCAGTCTAAACTACAGAGCCACAGTGGGTAGAGTCAACTATTGTGAAAAACTAAACTGTCACTCTTAGGCCTCCTGGCTACGCGAGACTCGAAAAAGTGTAAGACAAATACCCCCAAAGCCCCACAGAGGCCCTTTTTCTGCCCAGCTCCCAACTGGGACTCTAACCCGTGACCTCGGGGTTGAGGTGAGGTCAGAGGTCACAGACTGTACAGAGCCTGAGACACTCTCACCTCATATTTAACTGTGATTTTCAAATGTAAACACAGAGCAAACAGGAGTTTGTTTGGATAAAACAAAACGCCTTTTAGTTTAGTCATAAACTAAATATTATAGTCCACATCATTAATAGTCTAGTCTTAGTTTTATATGAAAGGGACCATAATGGTGCTCTTGTTATATTTACACATGTGTATGAACTGTATGTAGAACTATGCACATTTACTCACCGTGGTCTTACCACTGAACCAACTTTTCAAGGGTCCAACACAAATGACCAAAGACAATCAAATCAAACATGTAGAGTTTATTTGACATTTACACTTAGAACAATGAGAAACCACCATTATCTTTACTAAAATATATTAATAGATCTGAGCTTATAAAGAGACATTCATCCAGAGCAAAGAAGAGGAAACAAAAGGAGGTGACCCTGTTCCACACATCCCCGAGGATCTGACCTGGACCACACCACCACATTCAAGGCCTCTGAACTGTCGCGAGGGATTAAAAGGCAAAGGCAGAGGTATGTTCAAGATTTCCAGCAAAATATAAGATAATCTTTAATAAGACTTTAATACACAGTGTGACAAAAAGGTCCAAAGTTCCACTAGGCCAAGGCGCTGCAGTCTCTTTAGTACTTCATTGTTCTCATTTATTAAAAGCTAGTGTGTAGTGTTTAAATCTAATTTTTTTTAAAAAGACGTTTTATCCTGAATGCCAAAATAACACGTACAGCTGCATTTGAACAAGCTTGGTGATTTCTCAGATGATTTTGGCAAAAATCAGGAGGTCGGTGTCAGGATTGTCAGCGAAACGTTAAAATATACAAACAAAAATACAAATAAAAGGGATGATCTTCAGACAGGTCCAAGTGTCCAGCTCATGGAGTCAGGCCTTTATTTGAACTGAAAAACAAAGAGATGGATTTACACAGTGACAGTGAACACCAGGAGGTCAGATGACTTCAAAACTGTCAAACTGTCTTCACAATTTGCTAATTGCAACTGCTCAACTTGTGATTTAGATTTTGCCATTAATGTTAAGCCCTAATGATGAGCCAATCAAATCACTCCAGACTTCTTAAATGTGAAAGTTCTTGTACAGGATCTGTCCTGAACATGGACCAGACCAGAGGTTCCTCACCATAGGGCCAGGCCAAGGTGGGTGCTCGTGGCCCGACTGAAGAACAGCAAAGAAACAGAAAATGTGTCATGGGGCCTCAAGTTACTTTTACTGAAAAAGTTGGGCCCCAGGACCAAAAAGGTTAAGAACCCCTGGTTCTCCTGGTTCCCGGCCTGAGGGCTGGAGGCTGTGGAGCACTCGCTAATGTGCTCAGACCACATAAAGCCCTTAGGACCCCTTACAACGTTCATAGGAAAGTGTTATGGCCAAAACCAGTTTAATATTGTAAAATAAATAAATGCTTGTAAGGAGTTTTGAGTTTGAAGGTTTCAGACAGTAGCAGAGGAAAAGTGGGAACTACAATATGTGAACTTCAGTATCTTAAAGATCTATACTGCCAACCTCTTCCTCCAGCAGTTTAGGTGTCAATAAAGATTCCATTTACACAATGAGAGTGATTGAACACAGGCACTACAGTAGCCTGTGTCATAAGTGGTCCAAAAGGGTCTCACCATGTTCTTGGGTGGGATGGTGGGTTTCTGGGCCAGAGTGGGCTTCTTCATGACTGTAGGTTTGGAGGCTTTGGGGGAGGCAGGGGCCAAACCATTACCGTCGGCGATCTGGTCCAGAGGGACTCCTACCACCTCGTAGTGCTTCTTCCGGAGCTCACCCAGACGCAGACGCTCGTTCTCCAGCATAGACTCCAGCTCCAGAACCTTCACCTGCAACGAGACAGAGGGACAGCCTGGGGTTAGACTGTTCCTGAAGGGGGCGCTGTTAAACGCTCCATCTATGGTCATGGGATATTTCACATTTCATCTAAGCACATACACATATGTGACCTGCCACGGGAAAAGCTGGCACATGTTGGGATTGTTGAACATGAGAAACTTTTTTTTTTTTTCAAAATGTGTGATTTTTGTTTTTTTGCAGAATGTGCTGGTTGAGATCATGACGAAGCCTCTCCATGTTTCAGATGACAGCACTGGCTGCTTTAAAAGCATACATTTTGTCTATAAAACTGGCTTTTTTTTTCGGAAAGAAATGGGCCATGTGTAAATGACCATAACTCCTGGCCGACGTCCTGGACATGACGATTAGCGCTCGTTTGTTTTTGCCTCTTCGCCCATCAGCTGTGAGCAGCTCGTAATTATTTACGGTGCATTTCAAGAGAATAAGGACAGTGAAAATGGACTGTAAATACTACTTTAACACAGGACACGTTCAGGACACGTCCGTTTATCTGGAGCTCATGTACAGAATACGATCGGATACTTTAGCTGCCGAACAGGCCCCATAAAGGCTTGGGCCGGCCCTGCTGCCGAAACACCGTGGATATGCGAATTATCGGACAATGTGGCAGACAGAGGGGACCTTGTTCTCTTTCTTATGGGGTTAGTAAAGTGCTTCTAAACTTTGACACTACAGACTTTAGGACATGTTTAAATACTTCAGCTTCGTGTGGTCATATCATTTCTGCATCAGAGGGAGATATTTAGCTGAAACGTGAACGTAAAGCGATGAACATGAACAGAAAACATCCAGAGTGTGTGTACGTGTGTGGACAGGACTAAACCAGGACTAAACCGGGATTAAAATGGTTTAGTCGTCCCATCCTCCAGTTTCACTGTCCTTATTCTCTTGAAATTCCGCGTACATATTGACGAGGCTCGCTCACATTGGCGAACAGGCGCAAACACAACAGCGCTAATCGTCATGATTGGCAGGAGCGCGATCGGTGGGTAATTATGCTGCAACATGCTGATTGAAAGCTGGAACGGCCTATGATTGGCTCTTGGCACTGGCAGCACGATTTCTCCAGCGCTATGCCTCCTCAGCCAATTCATATTTTCCCGACCTCCCGACCCCCCCCCCCCCTCATTTTTTTTCTCCTCAGATCTACACGATTCATGTAGGTCACCTATTTTGACATCAAAACAGCGAATTTCGCTGAAAGGTGAAGGATTTTCATACCTGCAGAACAAAACCAATATTTAATCGAACTAAACCAGTATAAAACATTTCATATTATATTGTATTAAATTGACAATACAGGTGACTTTGACTTAACATATTATCCTGTGCATTATTGAATTATTATATCGACTTTTTGTTACAAAAGCATTTCCATTTTAACAAAGTACCTTCTAACTCTGACCTGCCCTGAAACACCACACCACAGTGATGGGGGAGGGCTTAGCTTAATGTCAGGCAAATGAGCTCTGAAGGCCTGGACTTAGAGAATCTTTAAAGAAGATTTTTTCAGCTTGTCGTTTTCAGAAGTGCTGCTTTCAAATGGCCACAAATTCTTCAAATGTTCTCAGACTTCCAGGCGTAAGGCATCATTGGAAAGCTTAAAACACCCTGGGACGACTTGTGTCTGGTTTTTCTGTGGCCGGTCACATTCTGGAGCTTGTCTAGTCGACCAGGTCACAACCTCCCTCTTCACTTCAAATATGGACTGAAATCTCGTTCCTTTTAAATGTTCCTTCAACTTTGGAAAAAAGAAAAAAACATCCATAAACATTGTGCAAAGCTTCAATAATTTCTTTAGGTTTCCATTGAAGTTTTGCGAGAAATGTAATGTTTGCTCGGACTTCAGATTGGCTCATTTTGGAGGGTCAAAAAAGTGGGTTGTGCAACATGTAACGTAACTCGAATAACAAAGCTTGAATGCCCAAACTTGTCAAATGTGTTTATAAGTCATCAGTCGTACGATTCAAGGTCATTTTGTTGAACTAGTTCGACTCATTTTGAATTTATGGCATTTGTCTTAGAACTTTTTGAATGGCCCTCGTGTATGTGTATATATATATATATATATATATATATATATATATATATATATGTAGACGTGTATATATACATATATACGCATATATATATACATATATACGCATATATATATATACATATATATATATATATATATATTTATATATTTATATATATATTATATTTATTTATATTTATATATATTTTTATTATAAATTTAATTTTGCATTGCTATTCATAAAACATATGTATCTGAAATAATACTGGACTATCAACTATTGGAAAAAACATGGAAAAATGTCCAAACTTGAAACTCCAAAAATGGGCAGCTCTAGGGTCAGTCATCAAAGCTTAAATATCAAATTTCCTTTGCCCTGGATGTTTCTATGGTGATTAAAACTCCTGCTGTCCACTCCTTCACACCCACTTCTCGTATTTGTCAGCCTCTGTTGATCAGCTGTGAGTGACAGCTGGAGTCCACAGAAGTGAACTCACCCACTGCTGCGCCCGAGCCAGAGGACCTGTGGTAATGCACTACACTCACTCACACGAGTCAGCGCGTGAGCACTACACTCACACGAGTGCACTACACTCACATGAGTCAGCACATGTGCACTACACTCACACGAGTCAGCACATGAGCACTACACTCACTCACATGAGTCAGCACATGTGCACTACACTCACACACTACACTCACATGAGTCAGCACATGTGCACTACACTCACACGAGTCAGCACATGTGCACTACACTCACACACTACACTCACATGAGTCAGCACATGTGCACTACACTCACACGAGTCAGCACATGTGCACTACACTCACACACTACACTCACATGAGTCAGCACATGTGCACTACACTCACACGAGTCAGCACATGTGCACTACACACACACACTACACTCACATGAGTCAGCACATGTGCACTACACTCACACACTACACTCACATGAGTCAGCACATGTGCACTACACTCACACGAGTCAGCACATGTGCACTACACTCACACACTACACTCACATGAGTCAGCACGTGTGCACTACACTCACACACTACACTCACATGAGTCAGCACGTGTGCACTACACTCACACACTACACTCACACGAGTCAGCACGTGTGCACTACACTCACACACTACACTCACATGAGTCAGCACATGTGCACTACACTCACACGAGTCAGCACGTGTGCACTACACTCACACGAGTCAGCACATGTGCACTACACTCACACGAGTCAGCGCGTGAGCACTACACTCACACGAGTCAGCGCGTGAGCACTACACTCACACGAGTCAGCGCGTGTGCACTACACTCACACGAGTCATACATGTGCACTACACTCACACGAGTCAGCACATGTGCACTACACTCACACGAGTCAGCACATGTGCACTACACTCACACGGGTCAGCGCGTGAGCACTACACTCACACGAGTCAGCACATGTGCACTACACTCACACGAGTCAGCACATGTGCACTACACTCACACGAGTCAGCGCGTGAGCACTACACTCACACGAGTCAGCGCGTGAGCACTACACTCACACGAGTCAGCACGTGTGCACTACACTCACACGAGTCAGCACATGTGCACTACACTCACACGAGTCAGCACGTGTGCACTACACTCACACGAGTCAGCACGTGTGCACTACACTCACACGAGTCAGCACGTGTGCACTACACTCACACGAGTCAGCGCATGTGCACTACACTCACTCACATGAGTCAGCACATGTGCACTACACTCACACGAGTCAGCGCGTGAGCACTACACTCACACGAGTCAGCACATGTGCACTACACTCACACGAGTCAGCGCGTGAGCACTACACTCACACGAGTCAGCGCGTGAGCACTACACTCACACGAGTCAGCGCGTGAGCACTACACTCACACGAGTCAGCACGTGTGCACTACACTCACACGAGTCAGCACGTGTGCACTACACTCACACGAGTCAGCACGTGTGCACTACACTCACACGAGTCAGCGCGTGAGCACTACACTCACACGAGTCAGCGCGTGTGCACTACACTCACACGAGTCAGCACATGTGCACTACACTCACACGAGTCAGCACATGTGCACTACACTCACACGAGTCAGCGCGTGAGCACTACACTCACACGAGTCAGCACATGTGCACTACACTCACACGAGTCATACATGTGCACTACACTCACACGAGTCAGCGCGTGAGCACTACACTCACATGAGTCAGCGCGTGAGCACTACACTCACACGAGTCAGCACATGTGCACTACACTCACACGAGTCAGCGCGTGTGCACTACACTCACACGAGTCATACATGTGCACTACACTCACACACTACACTCACATGAGTCAGCACATGTGCACGACACTCACACGAGTCAGCACATGTGCACTACACTCACACAAGTCATACATGTGCACTACACTCACACGAGTCAGCACGTGTGCACTACACTCACACGAGTCAGCGCGTGAGCACTACACTCACACGAGTCAGCGCGTGAGCACTACACTCACACGAGTCAGCGCGTGAGCACTACACTCACACGAGTCAGCGCATGTGCACTACACTCACGTGAGTCAGCGCATGTGCACTACACTCACGTGAGTCATGTGCACTACACTCACACACTACACTCACGTGAGTCAGCGCGTGAGCACTACACTCACACGAGTCAGCGCGTGAGCACTACACTCACACGAGTCAGCGCGTGTGCACTACACTCACATGAGTCAGCGCATGTGCACTACACTCACACGAGTCAGCACATGTGCACTACACTCACATGAGTCATACATGTGCACTACACTCACACGAGTCAGCACATGTGCACTACACTCACACGAGTCAGCACATGTGCACTACACTCACACGAGTCAGCACATGTGCACTACACTCACACGAGTCAGCACATGTGCACTACACTCACACGAGTCAGCACATGTGCACTACACTCACACGAGTCAGCGCGTGTGCACTACACTCACATGAGTCAGCGCATGTGCACTACACTCACATGAGTCAGCACATGTGCACTACACTCACACGAGTCAGCGCGTGAGCACTACACTCACACGAGTCAGCGCGTGAGCACTACACTCACACGAGTCAGCGCGTGTGCACTACACTCACGTGAGTCAGCGCATGTGCACTACACTCACGTGAGTCAGCGCGTGAGCACTACACTCACGTGAGTCAGCGCGTGAGCACTACACTCACACGAGTCAGCGCGTGAGCACTACACTCACACGAGTCAGCGCGTGTGCACTACACTCACATGAGTCAGCGCATGTGCACTACACTCACACGAGTCAGCACATGTGCACTACACTCACATGAGTCATACATGTGCACTACACTCACACGAGTCAGCACATGTGCACTACACTCACACGAGTCAGCACATGTGCACTACACTCACACGAGTCAGCACATGTGCACTACACTCACACGAGTCAGCACATGTGCACTACACTCACACGAGTCATACATGTGCACTACACTCACACGAGTCAGCACATGTGCACTACACTCACATGAGTCATACATGTGCACTACACTCACACGAGTCAGCGCATGTGCACTACACTCACATGAGTCATACATGTGCACTACACTCACACGAGTCAGCACATGTGCACTACACTCACACGAGTCAGCACATGTGCACTACACTCACACGAGTCAGCGCATGTGCACTACACTCACACGAGTCAGCACGTGTGCACTACACTCACATGAGTCAGCGCGTGTGCACTACACTCACATGAGTCAGCGCATGTGCACTACACTCACATGAGTCATACATGTGCACTACACTCACACGAGTCAGCACATGTGCACTACACTCACACGAGTCAGCGCATGTGCACTACACTCACATGAGTCAGCGCATGTGCACTACACTCACACGAGTCAGCACGTGTGCACTACACTCACACGAGTCATGTGCACTACACTCACATGAGTCAGCGCATGTGCACTACACTCACACGAGTCAGCACGTGTGCACTACACTCACACGAGTCAGCACATGTGCACTACACTCACATGAGTCATACATGTGCACTACACTCACACGAGTCAGCACATGTGCACTACACTCACACGAGTCATACACGTGCACTACACTCACACGAGTCAGCGCATGTGCACTACACTCACACGAGTCAGCGCATGTGCACTACACTCACACGAGTCGGCGCATGTGCACTACACTCATGTGCACTACACTCACACGAGTCAGCACATGTGCACTACACTCACACGAGTCAGCACATGTGCACTACACTCACATGAGTCATACATGTGCACTACACTCACACGAGTCAGCGCGTGAGAAGTCTACTTGCCTGTGACTCCATTTCTTCCCTTTTGAGTTTGATGAGAGACATCCCTGAGAAGTCCATGGTGTCTGCACACAGAAGGACAGAAGTAAACATCACATTGGATGTCATATCTCAGACTCCATCATCCAGCCTCGTTCCCCTGACCTTTCTCCTCGAGGTTCTCCTGGCCCGTCCTGGTGGAGGCCATCACGTTGGCAGCCATGTCGTTGACGTGGCGTGAGGCCTGCTGCAGTGTGGACAGACGCTTACTGCTGCGATCGGCTTTCACCTGACACAGAAACATAAGTAAGACGGTAAATACACACATACAAGAATATTGTATCAGGAAGCTAAAACCTGAGAGCAGAAGCGGTACCTTAGAAGCAGCCACCAGCTGTGCGGTACTAGCAGCGATCTCATGTGAACACACAATGAGTTCTTCATATTTGCCTGTGTGCAGGACCACTTTATCTGCAGAGTCCCTGTGGATTAGACAAACACATGTACAGAAATATAAGACAAATCTGTGGGATTCTTGGCAACGGTGAGTTTTTATTAAATGTAAAATGTCCAAAAAAGCATTCATTTCCAAGAAGAAAACTGGACTGATTGATGGTGTGTTTTAAATGTTTGGCGAGACTGCACTAGTAGATGGATGCAGATGGGATTTGGATATCTTGTGTTATCTTTGAGTAAAGCAGAGAAGAGAACACATGAGAAAACATTTAGTCATGCTTCAGAAGGGAGGGGTTTAAATAGGCTAATAAGAATAGATGATTTGTTTATGAACAGAGCGAATGCACAAAATATTGCAATCAAACCAAAATCCCAATCTGAGTGGCACAATTATCAAATCAAAAATAATACAATGTCCACTACAAATATCAAATGAGCCTATATTTTTAAATAAAATAACTTATCAATGTCAATGTCCTTGTGTGTGTCAGATGCCATCCCTGTTTAGAGCTCTACAAACGTGTTCTGAAACCCACAGGATTCTATTCGATTATTAGCTCATATTTCACTTCTCTCAATGTTAAAGCTCCTGTTTGTTTATAATTTGCATTCACAAAGCACATGAGTGAACAGAATGATTCTAAACGTATCCTGCAGATCTAAATCCAGCACCTGAGGGACAGCGGTGACACTTACACCAGCTCAGTGGCCCCCCAGCCCACAGCCTTGGCCGCAGAGATCAGCCCCTCTGTCCAGCGAGAGTTACGGGCGTAGAACTCTTTGATGGACGCTGCGCCCTGTACATACAAGTACACACACACACTTTATTAATCTGACAAAATCATACAGACAACATCCAGTCTTTTCTAGTTCATCATTAGCGATGTGCCTGAGGTGAATGCAGGACTCACCCTGCCGCCCTCCACGATCTCCTTCTGCAGGTCTGTGGAGGCCACCACCAGCATACGGATGGCCTGGGACACACAAGAGTGCTACTTTACAACACTGCACACAAATACTTTGTTGGGATAAAGAAAGTGGAGCAATGTACCTTCATCAAGTCTGTGCAGCTGTTCAGGATTCTGTAAAAAGAAGAACCACAGTGAAATGAGGTCATGTGGTCTGTTGTCAGAGCTCAGACTTAAAGGGATATGCCACCCCCAGGTCAAATTTGGGCATCTCCCCACAGTCCAGAGACTAAAATAAGTGGTGGAAAGCGTTTTCCTGCTCACCCAGCCATTGTCCGAGTCTGTCGCCACTGACCGCCGCGGTATCTGCAGCTACTCCGCCTTAGACTGGAGTCTAACGTCGCCAGAGAAAGATTTCGGCCAAAAGGAATTAATTTGCTCGATGCGTTTCCCAATTACTTTCTGTGTAGTGCGCATTCATATCGAGTGCAAATAAATGTGCAAATCAACACGGAGAGCTTGACTTGGTCATTTTGGGTGGGAACTATTTTCCAGTGCGTAAGAATACAGCCGAATCACGCACCACGCTGCCAGGGGAATCCCAGTTACGCACCGGGAAGGGAGTTCCCCTGTTGCACAACGTGGTGCGTGATTCGGCTGTATTCTTCCGCACTGGAAAATAGGGGGAGAGATGAGAAGCGTTCCATTGAAAAACACATTTCCACAGAAAATAAAATTAAACCACTGCTGTTCAAAGGTCCACAGGCTCAGATAAAGGACTTCCGAGCCTAGAAACACTCGGACGTGCCTCCAGGCAAATAAAAAAACATATTTCGCATTGCCTAGCGCATTCGCAGTCCAAACTCTCTGGGCGTGATTTACAGAGACTGAGTACAGACAGACGGGGGTGGAACTGCATTTGCATTTCTTTTTTCGAGCTGACGTCAATAAGTTTCCTTGTTCAAAATCGCCCGTTTGAGCTCTGATTTTTTCTAACACAGAAAAGGATCGCAAATGCTCAGTTTAGACATTTCGCAACTTTTAACCATGGGGGGGGGGGGGGGCTAAACAGGGTAGGGGAGCTCACATTAACGTTCAAAAACCTCAGAAAGTGAAAATTTCATGCCATGGGACCTTTAAGGTGACAGGTGCTGTTTCTGGTATATGCTGATAAACTTATATGCGTGAAGAGTCCCTCAGTCGTCCAGGTAGAATCCATGATAAACACGATAAACTTATATGTATGTAAATATGTACAATTCTTTTACATTTTGTTTTTTGTAAACTGTAATGTTGATCTTAGACAAGTTCAAAGAAGTGTGCTCACTGACTTCTTATTCAAAACAGCAGAACTGAGTCAGTGGATTTTCTGAATTCTATTAGAACATTTTTATAAAAAGGGACTTTGCTTTGTTCTGTGTTGTATCTAAAAATTGCAAATATGTACAGAGGGCAGACAGACATTTTCTGCCTCAAATGCAGGATAATAGAGGATTCCTTTACTGAATGAATTGGTCTAAATGCTACTGAGTAATCCAGTAAAAAGCTCATTAAAGTTAATTTTCATAATATTTCAAGGATTAGAAATGTGAAAGAGGCAGTATGTGAGCATTAGATCCTGACCTCTCATTGACCTCCAGTTTGACTCCTGTAGTGTCTTTTCTGGCCTGGTTCATCATTTCCTAAAAGGACAGAGCATTCCTTTAGATTAGAACTCCAAAAGGTGTATTGTAGAGGATGACTGGCAGAAGGACTCACATCGATCCTGCGTACTGCCTCTTCTATGGCTGCTGAGGTGGCAGACATCTCTTTGTCCACCAGGTCCCCCAGCTCGTCCTGCCGCACGTCCATGCCTTTGGGACGCAGCTCCTGTACAAACCAAACACTCTGACGCTTTTCCTCATCACACACACCTGGAGTCGTGTTTTCTTTCTCTCAAACGGAAATACTCCACTTTTTAAACTCCATACACTTTCACTAAAATCATGTCAGTCCTTGAATCTCTACTGGACTCAAGGCAAAGGCTGTTAACTTGGAAACTACCACTACATGACATCACAAGGTGGAACAGAGCATTTTGAGCTTTGGAGATGTAGACTAATAATAAAGCAGTAAATAGTTGAGAGAACAGATGTCCTCCTCACCTGTCCTAAGTGCAGGATCTTCTGGATGATGATGCGGACAGAGGCAGGGTCGGCTCTCTGCAGAGACACTTTGGCCTTCAGGTCCTGGAGGTACTGCAGACTCTGAGTGGCACAGCTCCTGCAGTTCTCCGTCAGTCCTACAGGAGAAAAACACATTATGTAACACAATTTGCCTATCAGGCCCACATTAGTGTGGATGATGCTTTAATCTGTCTTCTGCAGCTCACTCACACCTGGACAGTGTTAAGGGCTCTGTGAGGATATTGTTCTTTGATTTTTCCAGTGCCTTTAACACAATCCAGCCCTCTCTGATGGGTGAGAAACTGCTCAGGATGAGTGTCAGCTCCTCCACTGTCTCCTAGATCACTGACTCCCTGTCAGGCCTCAGTACGACTGAGGACCACCCTGTCTGACACTGTGGTCAGTAATGTGGGAGTCCCTCAGGGCACAGTCCTGTCTCCGTTCCTGTTCACTCTGTACACCTCTGATCTCCAGTACAGCTCAGAGTCCTGCCATCTGCAGAAGTTCTCTGATGACTCTGCGGTGGTTGGGTGTATCAGGGATGAACAGGAGATGGAGTACAGGACACTGATTGAAAATTTTGTGGAGTGGTCCCAGGCAAACCATCTGCTACTGAACATTGACAAGACCAAGGAACTGGTAATTGATTTCAGGAGAAAAAGGACACCAGTGGAGCCCATTACCATCCAGGTTCACGAGGTGGAGATCGTGGACTGCTACAAGTACCTGGGCGTTCATGTGGACAGCAGGCTGGACTGGAGGGACAACTGTAATGCTGTGTCCAAGAAGAGCATGAGCAGACTCTACTTCCTGAGGAAGCTCAGGTCTTTGTGTGCAGTAAGTTACTGGAGATCTTCTCCCAGTCTGTGGAGGCCAGCGCCCTGGACTCTGCTGTGGTCTGCTGGGGGAGCAGCACCAGTAAAAGGGACATTGGGTGGATTGATAAACTGATCCATAATGCTGGTCACGTGATCGGCTGTGAGCTGGAGACATTTGTTACAGTGAGGGACAGGAGGACACTGGACAAACTGCTCTCCATCATGGACGCCTGTCTCTTGATTGTGATGAGTGAGCCACTGTATCCAAGTAATTTCCCTTGTGGATCAATAAATTTTGTCTAAATCTAATCTCTCTCTCTGCACTTACTGTCTGCGTGGTCGGTGGGGGCCATGTGCGCTGTGGCACTGCCGTTCACGATGGTGTCCGCCGTCAGGTGGGAGAACTGGGTCAATGCCCTCACCAGTGCTCCAGCATCTGTGCACATGAACATCAGACTAATGACGTATGCCACATTTAACTCAACACACCAGTGAAGAAGACCTGACAGAACTTTACCATTCATGTTTCTCATGTAATCTGAATGGCCCTTCTTCAGGCTGTCGATGGAGCCGAGGGCCGCCTCAGCCCGACTGATGAGATAGTCTGTTTGGAGCAGAGACATGGGGACCTCAGTACACAGTATGGACACTATGTATGCGTACAGTATATATGTATGTATGTATGCAGTGGACCTGGGGAGCTGGTGCAGCGGATGTGCAGGGGGTCATCGATCTTGGCCACAGCGTCCTGGATGATGCTTTCAGCCTCACTCACTGTTCCCTGCAGCAGAGAAAACTGCTCCTCCAGCAGCTTCTGCTTCAGCTGCTCCTCCTGACTCGTCTGACCAAAAACACAACACCATAACCATTTCAGACACCCAAAATATCTGTGTAACACACACTGTGAGCTCACTTCTGTTACAGCAGCAGCAGGTGCCATCACCAGGCCTGGACTGGTAATCAGGCATACCGGGCATTTTCCCGGTGGGCCGACAGTCCTAGGGGCCGATGCCCTTCTTTTTTTTTTTTTTTTTACTTGAGACCGGCCCACAATTTAGGACTGAACCAGGACTAAACCAGGACTAATCAGGTCTAAATCAGGACTAAATCAGGTCTGAACCAGGACTAAACCAGGACTAAATCAGGACTAATTACATCTAAATCAGGATTGAACCAGGACTAAACCAGGACTAATCAGGTCTAAACCAGGACTAAATCAGGTCTGAACCAGGACTAAATCAGGTCTGAACCAGGACTAAATCAGGACTAAATCAGGATTGAACCAGGACTAAACCAGGACTAATCAGGTCTAAACCAGGACTAATCAGGTCTAAACCAGGACTAAATCAGGTCTGAACCAGGACTAAACCAGGACTAATTATGAGGGGCCGGTCTAAGCCAAAAATGCCAGGGCCGTTTTTTTGTCCCAGTCCAGACCTGGTCATCACTCACCTTCTGGTGCAGTTTGCTCTGCAGCTCTCCCAACTCCCTGCTGCTCCTCTCTTTCTCCTGCTGGAGTGAAGACTGCTGGAGCTGAGCAGACTGTCTGAGAGAGGACAGCTCTGCCTCCTTCTCACTCACAGAGCGCATCAGACGCTCTTTCTCTGCCTGCAGAGCCGACATGGAGCTGTTCATTTGTTCTGACGCCTGTAACACACACAGGGGCCAGTGTCAGTGTACGGCTCACACAAGTGTACTCACAAGCTCATTGAAATCCACCATCTGTTGAATCAGAGCAGCGAGGCAGACGTCTACATAAGCAATTCAAGGATAAAATCATGTGGCACTGAACAACACACACAGCAGCTGATAAAGGTGTAGAAGAAAAGGAGCTCCTTCCCGTTCTACTGGTGTGTGATGTGAGAGGAGCTCCACATGAGCTCAGGTGAGTTCTCTTACAGCAGGTAGGCAGGATACTTTATATACAGAGTGATGTTTTTCATGGTTATGTTTACGGTTCTGCTGTGGGCTTGTTTTAATCTGCTTCACACAATTTGAGATTTTCCAGCAAATAGTAATTGATGAATGAAGTTTTTAGTTAGTTGTTGTATGATTTATAACTGTTGATCAACACTGTATTTAGGCAAATAAAACCTTGTAGACAGATCTTTGTGGAGCCCTGATCTAAAGTGTTTCTCTAAAGCCTGCCCAAACATTAGGCTGAAGTGTCCACAGGGTCTCACAGGCTCTCATGTCCCACCTGCTCCGTGTTCTGGAGAGACGACTTGATGCGCATCATCTCTGCCCTCTTTTCCTCCAGCTCCCTCCTCAGCTTCTCCATCTCAAACTTCTGTTCGTCCATCTGCACACGTACATAAACATACACAGATGAGACAGAATAGTACACTGTAGCTGTGCTCTGTGCGTAACACTGACCCTCATGTCGGCCTCCTGTTTGATGCGGTCCATCTCGAAGGACAGCTGCTGTTTGGTGCGCTCCACCTCCTCTTGAGTCTGCTGCGTCACTGACAGCATCTTCACCGTGTCTGCACTCTGAGGAACAAGGCGCATTAGTCTAAGGTTCTTTTTCTTAGTCTTAGTCTGTGAGAAAACAATTATAAATAAATCTATATATAAAGCCTCAATAGTTGAAATCATCATAATAATAATAATAAACTCTGACCAGCTCCATTGGGCTGGGCAATTACTCGTTCTCAAGAAACAACAACTGTTGGGAAGCAACAAAAATATGAACGCACAGGCCTGGACTGGTAATTGGGCACACCGGGCATTTTCCCAGTGGGCCGACAGTCCTAGGGGCCGATGCCCTTCTTCTTTTTTTTTTTTTTTTTTTTTACTTAGAGACCGGCCCACAATTTAGGACTGAACCAGGACTGAACCAGGACTAAACCAGGACTAATCAGGACTAAATCAGGTCTGAACCAGGACTAATAAGGTCTAAATCAGGACTAAATCAGGACTGAACCAGAACTAAACCAGGACTAAATCAGGTCTGAACCAGGACTAAACCAGGACTAATCAGGACTAAACCAGGACTAATAAGGTCTAAATCAGGACTAAATCAGGTCTGAACCAGGACTAAACCAGGACTAAATCAGGTCTGAACCAGGACTAAACCAGGACTAAATCAGGACTGAACCAGGACTAAACCAGGACTAATCAGGACTAAACCAGGACTAAATCAGGACTGAACCAGGACTAAACCAGGACTAAATCAGGACTAAACCAGGACTAATAAGGTCTAAATCAGGACTAAATCAGGTCTGAACCAGGACTAAACCAGGACTAAATCAGGTCTGAACCAGGACTAAATCAGGACTGAACCAGGACTAAACCAGGACTAATCATGAGGGGCCGGTCTAAGCCAAAAATGCCAGGGCCATTTTTTTGTCCCAGTCCAGGCCTGTGAACGCATTTACCATTTAGTGCCACCATCAATGCAATAATGGAGGTAAACTCTGTCTGAACTGAACCTGTAACAGCTCCAATAATCGTTCACGTCCACATGGAAGAGGATTCTCTAGCGTACCTTCCGTAGCAGCTCTGCGTGACTGGCCACCAGCTCTGTGTGCTTGTCCTTGAGCATGTTGTAGCGCTGCTCAGAGGCCTGGGCCTTCTCTACAACACACATGATCACACACTTATAGAACCACACCAGTCAAACCTCATGAGAGACACTGCTCTACTCACTCTCGGCCTCCAGGAAGGTGGCCTGCAGCCCCTCGTGCTCTGCGTTCCTGCGCCGTGTGCTCTCCAGCTCCATCCGTAGATGCTCGTTCTCCAGAAGAGCCCTCTGCTTCTGGGCCCTCTGCTCCTCCAGCTCCGCCTCCAGGCTGTTGATCTGAGACTTAAGCTGGGTGATGTAGCGTTGGGCCTACAAAGAGGGAACATTGTTCATTTGTGTCACCTCAGGAGCTCTCAGACATCCCAGAGTTCAGGACAATCACAATGGATAGTTTTCCCAAATCCTTGAGCCCTAGTTTGTATTCTATCGTCCCAAACGGACACATCAGGCATTGTGACAAAGACAATACTTTCGGACCAGTTTCAGCTCAGCACATTCTGCCCGTCATGATCAGGGCCACCAGATTTTCAGCGTGCAACAAGCGACCAAAAAACTAAACAGAGCGACCCAGGCCCTACAAATAGAAACCCCAAACAGAAACAACCTGTCAACAAACAAAACTTATGACTCACATAATCACTTTGGGCACTGTGGGTTTGTGGTTTATGCTGCCTAACTGCCTTTAATGTTTATTGTACTTGTTGTAAGGCGACCTTGAGTGTCCAGAAAGGCGCCTAATAAATAAAATGTATTATTATTATTATTATTATGCAGTACAAACTTAAAGAGCCCACATTACAATATTTTCTGATCTGTTATAATGTAGTTTCCTCATTCACGCCCGTCTTTAAACTCCATACACCTTCACTAGAATTTGGATGATGTAGATCTGAAATCTACCACTTCATGACATCACAGGGTGGAACAGAGCATTTTGAGCTTTGGAGATGTAGCAGACTAATAATAAAGGATGAATTAAACACGTGTGAATGAAACAGAACAGAAGTGCAGGTCTGTTTTTGAAGAGGGAACAACATTAGAACACGACTTAAATCTCACAAGAATCCATTTGGTTTAATACAGAACCAAAACGAACGTTCATTCCAGTTCTATAGGTTTATATTCAATTTGGCAAACAACACGGTCACATGATTAAGGCCCAGGTGCACTCTGGGTCACCTGTACCGTAGCCCTGGCCTAATAAGAAACGCGGCTAAACAAATGAGCAAAACATGTATGGTATAAAGTAAATGAGTTTGAAATAAACTAAAATAAACTACTCTTAGTTGGACAAACAGCTGCCACAGCTGAACGAGCTCTAAAGAGATGCACCCATTTAATTAACATATTTAACAACGCCTTTCAAACATGAACAGCTTGTATTTCAGTCATTACCACAGACTTTTTACGTAAAGTAATTACAGAATCTGCTAATGTGAAACAGACTTGGGGAAAAAAATAAGAATCACCACCCATAACTCTCAAAATTGGCAAGCAACTTTAAAAAAAAAATGCCCCAAAGTAGTTCTGAAGAAGCAGGCATGGCAGTGGTTCTCCTGATGGACACGTGTGCTTTACCTCTGCCTTGACTCGCTCCAGCTCTGCTCTGAGCTGCTCCAGCTCCCGCTTCAGGCTGTCGATCTGCAGGTCTCTGTGAGGACATGGTTCAGTTACAAAGAGGCACCACAGTCAGACCAGGCCTGGACTGAGGACACAAGTCTCACCTGTCGTCAAAGGCTCCATTCGGAGGACCGAACGCCTGGTCAAAGATGTCCACGGACTGAAGGCAGAGACGGGACAGTTACTGCAGTGGACGGACACGTTTGGATTTTCCAAACCAAAAAACCTCTGTACTAATCTGTTACTAAAAGGTGAGGCATCTTTTACAGACGGCATTTCATACAAAACAGCAGCTCGATGTGCTCACAGTGGAACAGTTCCTTTACATTGAATAACATTTAGGACCTAGTGAAAGTACGTGTGTGTGTGTTTGTTACCGGCTGTGGTGCGAGGGCGAGGGGGGCGGAGCTGCTCTCCACGTCGATCAGAGGCTCGGGCTCATCGTCCTCATCGTCCTGCTGCTCCTGGTCGTCCTGGTCTGGGATCACCACCACCAGCTTCTTGTGTTTGGCCAGAGACGCAGCGTGAAGGAAGTTTGGAGGGCTCTGACACACACACATTTTTCTTGGTTAGTTTATGTTCACATAGATATACATATATCATACATTCATACATTCATACATACATGTACAGTGGTACCTCACCTTACGAAATTCATCTGTTCCAACTATTTCAATGGAAAAAGCCTGATTTGTTCCAAGGCCCCAAGGTTCCAAGTTTTTTTTTTATAGTGTAACTTTTTTTTATAGTGTAACTTTTTTTTATAGTGTAACTTTTTTTTATAGTGTAACTTTTTTTTATAGTGTAACTTTTTTTTATAGTGTAACATTGTGTTCTGGGTCCTGATTGGCTAAGAGACTAGACCAGGACTAAACCTGAACTAAACAAGGTCTATACCTGGACTGGACCAGGACTAAACCTGGGCTAAACCAGGACTAGACCAGGTGGATTAAAGCGCCGCGCGCGGGTCTATTTCCTGGTTTCTCACGAGTCACAGCTGAGGCGAGCAGCGAGGAGGAGACCGCAGGGAGGAGGGGACCGCAGGGAGGAGGGGACCGCAGCGAGGAGGAGACCGCAGCGAGGAGGGGACCGCAGGGAGGAGGGGACCGCAGGGAGGAGGGGACCGCAGCGAGGAGGAGACCGCAGGGAGGAGGGGACCGCAGCGAGGAGGGGACCGCAGCGAGGAGGGGACCGCAGGGAGGAGGGGACCGCAGCGAGGAGGGGACCGCAGCGAGGAGGGGACCGCAGCGAGGAGGGGACCGCACGCAGTCCGAGCGCATGAACGAACGCAGGTAAGAGCCGCAGTGGTTTAATCCTGTTTTAGAGGAGGCACGGTTTGAGCACGGGTCTCGTCCTCGCAGCCCCGCGCCGGGTCATGCTGCGCTATCACACGTGTCAGAGCGCAGTCTTCCCCCCACACTTCACTATTAATAATTTTGTTGAAAATCTATGAAAGTTTGAGTGTTTAAACAAGAGACAAATGTGAGAAAAGTTTAAATCCAGTCTGAGAAAAGCGTATAATGTGTGTGGCTGAGCGCATTATTTGAATTTTTGAGATTTCGCGTTTCGTAACTTGAATTTTCTTTCGTATCTAGAGACCAAAATTTAACGTGAAGGCGTTTCGTAACTTGAAATTTTCGTTTGTTGGGTCGTTCGTAAGGTGAGGTACCACTTTATGTACATTATTTTCAGGGCTCAGGTTTCAGTGAACCAAAGTCAATGGTTTTTAAGGTTATTTTTAATGCCTTTAACAGATGCATAAAGTTAGACATTTAAGCTTGTCAAAGTCACTGTTTCGCAACCAATCAGCAGAATGATCAGAACCTATAGGACTAGATAGTTATTATAATATCATTATAATACAAAACATGTTCTCCAGCCAGAACTGGATCTGAAACAGCTCCAGAACCAGAACCGCCATGACCTGATTTGTCTCCTTTTTCACACTGAGCAGGTCCAGATCCTTTGGAGTTAAAGGAAAAGTAACATTTTTTACAATCTGAGCCTTATTTCGGTAATAAAACAAGTTGTTTTACTCACCCATAACACTTTGGTGTCATATGGAGCACTTCCAGAGATGTTTTAGATTAGCGTTAGCCTAGCGTGACTTCTAGCCATAGCTCGGGGCATATAATATATTCCCCGAGCATGTAATATGCCCCGTGCGGGCTCCAAATAACACAAACTTTAGCACTTTTCAAATCATAGAAGCTCAATGTCTTAGCCTACGATTTCGTGTGGTCAAAAGTGGCCTGTAATCCGAGATTTATCCATAGTTTACAGCTTTGCGTTTCATGTTTGGGTCCCGGGAGCTGAGAGCACAGTCCGCACATGTGCACTGTCCTCCTCATCTACTCGAAACTATGGATAAATCTCAGATTACAGGCCACTTTTGACCACAGGAAATCGTAGGCTAAGACATTGAGCTTCTATGATTTGAAAAGTACTCACGTTATGGAGATCGCTAATCTAAAACATCTCCGGAAGTGCTCCATATGACACCAAAGTGCTATGGGTGAGTAAAACCACTTGTTTTATTACCAAAATAAGGCTCAGATTGTAAAAAACGTTACTTTTCCTTTAACCGTACTTTGGAGAAACATGTTGGAGACTGGTTGGATCAAATTGACTCTTGAATATAAAGTGTTTTATATTGGGACAAATGGGACAATGACACTGGCAGCAGGGTCAAAGGG
>JAVJIX010000229.1:420000-450000 GCA_036785185.1 Paratrypauchen microcephalus | reverse complement strand
AGGGTTTGTGTGTTAAACATGTGTGAATGAAACAAAACACAACCCCAGGTGTGTGTGTGATCAGGAAACGACATTAGAACAGAGATCAGGAAACAGCCTAATCTGGGCCCTTTAAATGTAAACGTAGGAACTGTGCCTCAGGTGGAGGAGTTCAAGTATCTCGGGGTCTTGTTCTCGAGTGAGGGGAGGATGGAGCGTGAGATTGACAGGCGGATCGGTGCAGCGTCGGCAGTGATGCGGTCGCTGTACCGGACTGTTGTGGTGAAGAGGGAGCTGAGCCGAAAGGCAAAGGAGGAGGAGCTCGGAGTAGAGCCGCTGCTCCTCCACGTCGAGAGGAGCAGCTGAGGAGGCTCAGGCGTCTGTTCTGGCATCTGCCTCCTGGACTCCTCCCTCGGGAGGTGTTCCGGGCACGTCCCACCGGGAGGAGGCCCCGGGGAAGACCCAGGACCCACCGGAGGGACTATGTCTCCCGGCTGGCCTGGGAACGCCTTGGGGTCCCCCTGGAGGAGCTGGAGGAAGTGTCCGGGGTGAAGGAAGTCTGAGAGTCCTGCTTAGACTGTTGCCCCTACGACACGGCCCCGGATAAGAGGAAGAACATGGATGGATGGAATTTTGGAGTGATTCAAATTTCCTAATGTTCACATGGGAGAGTCAGTGTTTTTGAAAGAAATCTCAGGTGAAACCATCATTATTTGTTCGGCTCGGCTCCACAAATGTACCATATTAATCTTATGACTTAAAGTCCAGCAATCATTCTTTGGTCGTTAATATTATTATGAATATTATTCATAAACCAGGTAAACAGCACATTCCACCAGAGAATTCTGATCCAGCTCCAGCTCAGTTTAAACTACGGCCCCCTGCAGCGGCCATGTTACTCTTTTAGTCAAAACTACTAGAGCGTCACTGTGTTTCCCTGAGCTGCAGGAGGCAAATAACTTGTCTACATTGAATTACCAAGTAAAATAGTTCTCATATTTTTTGTTTTCATTAGTAATCATAGCTACAAAGTTCAGTGAAAAAGCTGTTCACAGACTTTTCCATGTTTACAACATTCTAATTCTAAAAGCTCACCTACTTTCATTTCCATATCTTTCTATTCTTGATTTCTAAGCAAATAACAGTTTGAAAAGTGAATTCAAATGTGTGTGTAGAATCCCTCTGTCGTCCAGGTAGAATCCACGGCAAAAGGATATTTTGCCTAAATATGCACATTTAATAGGTAGGCCTACCTAACTAACAGAAACTGTAAACAAGTAGGTGTGGCAGTCTCAATTTCACTGCAGTTAGCGCCCCCTTCAGGCAGATATGGGCAGTGTCCACCAGCGTCTGACCAGAACTGAAGAAGCAGCTTGGATGAGCTGCAGAACGTATTCAACCAAATAAACTTTTGTCCAGTGGACAAATTTAATTTCTCCTTTTGCCACAAATTCAAATATGATTTAAATAATTGTTTTTTTCCTGTACTCGATTCTTCCACATATTTGAGGAAAATGAGTCTTGCCCCACTACAGATATGTTGTATAATCAGCTCTAATTATAAAGTGTTTTATCTGTCCCACCACGGCAATTCAGTCCACATGTCGCCATGGGAATCTGAGATAGAGATAGAGTTTTTAGTATTTTTTTTTTCAAAATTTGTGATTTTCGTTTTTTTGCATAATGTGCTAGTTGAGATCATGAAGAAGCCTCTCCATGTTTCAGATAACAACATTAGTGACGTTAAAAACATACATTTTTAATTTCAAAAGGGCTTGTTTTTGCGGAAAGAAACGGGACGTGTATAAATCAACATATTTTCGCGCCGCGCCCGCCAATCCTGTTTCCCCTGTTCCCGATCAGCTGTGAGGAGCTCGTGCATATGTAAGCGGCACCGCAGGACACTCATGGACTTTTAACTTCTACCAGGACACATGACGTTCTGGAGACCTTCAGGACAGGTTCAGGACACGTCCGTTTCTCCGGAGATCGTGTACAGAGTGTGATTTAGCTCTGATAAGACCGTGGATATACACGATACGTGGATACACACGATACGTGGATACACACGATACGTGGATACACACGATACGTGGATATACACGATACGTGGATATACACGATACGTGGATACACACGATACGTGGATACACACGATACGTGGATACACACGATACGTGGATACACACGATACGTGGATACACGTGGAAATACGCAAATTCTCCGGCAACACGGAGTGAGTCACATTATTATCATTATTTCTGCATCAAATGGAGATATTAGGTGAAAGCAGCAGCTTGTGTCAACATTAGCCTGTGTGTGTGTGTGTGTACAGGATTAAACTAGGAATAAACCAGGACTAAACCAGGACTAAAGCAGGGCTAAAGTAGGAATAAACCAGGACTAAGCCAGGACTAAACCAGGACTAAGCCAGGACTAAACCAGGACTAAACTAGGAATAAACTAGGAATAAACCAGGACTAAACAGGGCTAAAGCAGGACTAAAGCAGGACTAAACCAGGACTAAACGAGGACTAAAGCAGGACTAAAGCAGGACTAAAGCAGGACTAAGCCAGGACTAAAGCAGGACTAAAGCAGGACTAAAGCAGGACTAAAGCAGGACTAAACTAGGGCAAAACCCGGGACTAAACCGGGACTAAACCAGGACTAAACCAGGACTAAAACTGGGACTAAATGCTACTAAAACAGGACTAAATACTATACTATTTTGTACTGTATTAAATTGACAATATAGGTGATTTTTAACTTAACATGTCCTCTGTATTATTGAATGATTATATGGACTTTTTAATATAACATAGTATATTATACTGTGCTATATTATGTGCAATACGAAATTCATTTGAGCAGTATTACCTCCTGTGAAATACTCCTTACTCCTTAAATACCTTATTTAATCCTACCTGTACCTTGGTATTTTATGACATATTTTATTACATTTTGTTTTAAATTATATTGGTTACTTTGCTATGCTATTAGTACTTCCTGACTAATCTTGGTAGTCTATAAAATTTGGTAGTAAACTTTGACTTAACATATTATCCTGTGTATTATGAATGACTCTGACCTGCCTGGACATTCACACACCACAGTGATGTCATGATGGGGGAGGGGCTTAGCTTAACGTCATGCAAATGAGGCGAGGAGGGCTGAAGAGAGGAAAGTTCACGAGCTGATTTCTCCACTCAGCATAAACCAATGTGCTGCTTTCAAATAGCCACAACTTCTTCAAATATTGTCAGATTTTCATGTGTAAGGCATCATTGGAAAGTTTGGAATCTACACTTTCAGAATCTGTGAATAACTCCAAACGCCTCCGGGGAGACTTGTGTCTGCGGTTGGTCACATATAAACATACCACTGTGAATAACTAGAATGCTCTGAATGCATACGGTGGGTGAGGAATCAGTTTGAATCACTACAAACTGTTAAACTAAAATGAACTAGTTAAGTTTTCATGTTTTGAAATCAGTCAACATCAGGTACAGTGCCTTAATGGAGCAGCCCGAATGCAGACGGGGATAAGAGTCTGAGCAGTTCTCTGGAGAGATGATTCCATAGTTGGCTAAAGAGCAGACTGTGTTCTCACTGCATGTGACTGAGTGCTGGCTGAAGCAGTGACGTATGTGGGGCTTGACATACATCTGTTGTATGCAGTGCTGGTGCTTACATGCGTGCAGTTTGAAGAGCAGCTTGACAGTGAAGTGGTAGAGCTGGCTGCAGTCCTGGATCACCTGGATGAGAGGTGACAGACGGCACTGGCCTGAGGTCAGACTGGAGATGGCGATGGACGTGTTCAATTGTCGGATCACTGCAAAACAACACACACACAAAATGTAACAGTGAGTGACTAAACGTGTGAACGCAGTGTGCTACAGGACGACACAACTTTATGGAACCTGTGCACTTACTATTTTAAAAAGGTTTAATATCAACTGAACCCGTGTTACCAGAGCTTTAACCTGCAGAGACACAGTGTCTCATCCTCAGTACATAGACAGACCTCAGAACCCCTGAGCTGCAGAGGCTGCACTAGCACTGATTCATGATGGCTGCAGGTACTAGGGTTTAGGTACTGAATATAAATCAAATGTTTTTAGGTTTAAACCCAAATAAAAGACTCATGTGAGGCTCATTCTGCTCTCTTAGTAAAACTATATTTGATTTGAACATGTCTCCCTCATAGAACTTGAAACAAAAACAGGTTTATGATATTTAAAATCAAAATCTTACATAGTTGTTTTAAGACTAGTGGGTGTAAGAGAAATAAATATTCAATACAGTAAAGTGTGTTAACAAGCAGCCTGTCAGCAAAAGCCTCTAATGCAAACAACAAAAACAGAGTTTAGAAGTGTTGCATAACTCAGACTAAGAATACATGTTTAAGCGTCTTTGAGTGTCTTGAAAAGCGCTATATAAATAAAATGTATTATTATAAGACTAAAATGTCTATTTTGGTGAAAGTGATTTTTACTTCAAAGCTAATGATGACCACATGACCACAAAAACAGATAAGATAAGACTTTATGAGTAGCTCCAGGACAGTTTGAACAAGAAAGAAAAGTGCATGCAGCAAGAATGGAATAAAATAAGTAATAATAAAAAAACAGTAACTAGGAGATTATGGAAACAGGATAGTTCCTGTCTGGACTCTACAGTGGAGTTGTACAGTCTGATGGCGGTGGGGATGAAAGATCTGCGGTAGCGCTCCTTCTTGCACTGGGGGTGCCTCAGTCGGCTGCTGAAGGAGCTGCTCAGCTCCTCTACAGTCCGGTGCAGAGGGTGAGAGGTGTTGTCCATGATGGACGTAAGTTTGTCCAGCCCCCTCCTCTCGGCCACCTCCTCTACAGAGTCCAGAGGCAGAGACGACAGTGTAGAGGAGAGCAGAGGCCACCACAGAGTCATAAAAAGTCTTGAGCAGAGGCTTGCTCACTCCAAAGGACCTCAGTCTCCTCAGGAGGTGGAGGCGACTTTGGCCCTTCTTGTACAGGGCGTCAGTGTTGTGGGACCAGTCCAGTTTATTGTTGAGGTGAACACCCAGGTACTTGAAACTGTCCACAGTCTCTATGTCCTGCCCCTGGATGTTCACCGGTGAGTGAGGTAGTGGTCTCCTCCTGAAGTCCATCACCAGCTCCTTTGTCTTACTGGTGTTAAGGCTCAGGTGGTTGCGCCCACACCAGTCCACAAAGTCACTGATGACCAGTGTTCCCTCTAAGCTGCGCGCCTGCGCACTGCTCGCACATTCTCAGCGCACAAGAAAACCTTATGCAGCGCACTGTAAATGAATTAGATCTAATTTTTTTTCAGTATCATTTTGCTGTGTAACTCAGTGAGTGACAGGTGTCCAGCCAATCATACGATATGATTCACTTACACAGCCAATCATGGCACTGACAGTACTTGTGTACGTGCCCTGCCCATACACGCTATAACAGTGATAACAGTGCAGCGGAGTTAAGATACGCTAATGCTAACCAGAGCTCCCTCTAGGTGCGTGTGTGCAGCGCATAAAATAAAATCTAACCTGAACTGACAAACAAAGCGCTGGTTAGACGCACGGAACGACGCGCGCAAGTGCAGCGGCCCCTCCCCTACCCACTCTATCACTGTCCTGCCTGGTTAGTGGGGAAACGAAATTTCGAATTCATTCTATGTACATGTACATGATTGTTTTTCGACAATAAAGCAAACTATGACTATGACTATGACCAATCTGATAGATGCACATGTGAATGTGACACGCGTCAGGGAGAAGACGAGTACAGACACATTTCCACCGCGTTTCTCTCGCTTCCTTCAGTAGTTGTAGTTGCACATCTCCGCTGTCAGAGCGGCAGATCATGGAGGGAAGAACACAGGAAGAGGAGACAGGTAGAGCCATAATGTAATCTTCCCCTGTTTACTTTGTTTTCATAGTTTTTTTTGTGAGCCAGAAAGATGGGACTTGAAAGTGTGAATCCTCTCCCCAGAGCGTTATACCACAGAGCGCTGTCACTCATGCAAAATGACTGAAATAGGCTAATAATTAAAAAACAAGATATAAAGTGATAGTAATTTATACTTATTTTGGTGATCATTATTTTGGGAATAAGGCCTATAGGTCCTACAATCCATAAAAAAAATCTGCAGCTATATGCAGGCTGTATTTATCAAGCTAAAAAAATCTCTTAATGTAATTTTACAGATTTATACACTGCTCATTTATGGGCCGTAGCCCACAGTTTTTTTATTTGAAGTTATTTTAATTATTTGAGGTTATTTTTCAAAATATTGTACTGTTTAATGTTTCACTGACATGCAACATATACTAAGCTCATGAACAGATTTTTCTCTTTGTCATTCTAAGTGGACCAAAAAAATCAGTTAAATTAAAAGTAATCTAACGCAAATAACTGCAGTAATTTGATGAATAAGCTGTAACTTGTGATGATCTCAGGTGTGATACTGGTGTGGCCACAATGTGCATGTCGGATGTCGCTCACAGGGTCCAAGGAACGCTCAGGGAGTTAGTGTGTTTGTGAAGACACATGAAAAATTAGGGGGAACATTGCTGATGACCGAGCGGTACTCCAGCTCGTTCCCCTCAGACACACAGCCCACAATGGCTGAGTCGTCAGAGAACTTCTGGAGATGGCAGCTGTCCGTGTTGTATGTGAAGTCCGAGGTGTAGATGGTGAAGAGGAAGGGTGAGAGGACAGTTCCCTGGGGGGCCCCCGTGCTGCAGACTACCACCTCTGACTCACAGCCGCACGTACTGTGGACGGTCAGTGAGGTAGTTGGTCAGCTTCCACCACAGCAGCCCCGGCCTGATGGTGTTGAAGGCGCTGGAGAAGTCAAAGAACATGACTCTCACAGCACTCCCGGCGGTCTCTAGGTGGGTGAGCGCCTGCTGCAGCAAGTAGATGACGGCGTCCTCTACTCCTACGTTTGGCTTGTAGGCAAACTGCAGCGGGTCCAGGGTGGGGCTCACCACAGAGCGGAGCTGGCTGAGGATCACCCTCTCCATGGTCTTCATGAGGTGGGAGGTCAAGGCGACTGGTCTGTAGTGGGCCGGTTCCCTGGCGTTTGTTGTTTTGGGAACCGGGACCACACAGGAGCTCTTCCACAGGACGGGGACCTTCTCCAGGCACGTTGTTCTGGGCCAGCTGCTCCTCCATCTTCCTCCCATAGTCCTTTTTGGCCCATCGGATCCTCCACTGGAGCTCCCGCTGGACCCTCTTCTCTGTCCCCTGAGTTGAAAGCCTTTTTCTTCTGGTTCAGGAGGGCTTTAAGCTCAGGGGTGACCCAGGGGTGGTTGTTGGAGAAGCACCATACTCTCCTGGTTGGTACAGTGTTCTCCACGCAGAAGTTGATGTAGTCCGTGATGGGTCAGGCCGTTGATGTCGTCTCCACTGAACATGTCCCAGTCAGATGCACTGAAGCCTTTAGATTAGCTCTTACAAATAAAAGCTCTGTCTATATTTCAGCACAAACATTAAACATTTATTCCACTCTCATCTTTATTTTATTACATCTTTTTTTTTTGGAAACAGGGTCTGTTTCTTGAATCAGCTTATATGGCTGTTATTATTATATCTAAACTAAAAACAGCAAGTCATGGGGCTGTGTTTTTGGAAGCAGAGGACAAGTGTACAAAGCTGCTTCCTGTCCTTCTACGGGCTCGTCATAATGAAATCAAAAGCAAACACTGTGGCTAAGGCTGACGACTGCAAAAACACACAACACACGTGTCATGTACAGAGCACACAACACTACACTGGGATTCTGTGTTGTACGACTTCACACTTTAGTTGAAAAATAACAGATTCTGTTCATTCAGTGACTTCCTGACTTGATAAACATGGTAGTCATTTATGTTGTTAATGAGCTAATTGCAATGACAACTTTAAATGGGGCGTTCACTTCCTGTCCGTCATTACCAGAAGATGGACAGTCAACATAACACACATTTGTTCAGAATCTACACATGCGAACTGAAGCATTTACACAACACTGGTATTGACAGTTAGCAGTGACATCAGAGCTGGAGGTGGAGCAGCCTGTGTGTCTGTGGAGAAATGTTCAGCAGTTTCCACGCACATAAGACAGCCTGACCTGGTCTGAAAACAAAATGGATGTTTCATTTACAGCAAAAACTCAGAAACAGGCTGTGGTTACAGGGGCACTCAAAATCTGATAAATATTCTTAAAGGGATATGCCACCCCCAGGTCAAACTTGAGTGATGAAAAGCGTTTTCCTGCTCACCCAGCCATTGTCCGAGTCTGTCGCCACTGACCGCCGCGGTATCTGCAGCTCCTCCGCCTTAGACTGGAGTCTAACGTCGCCAGAGAAAGATTTCGGTCAAAAGGAATTAATTTGCTCGATGCGTTTCCCAATTACTTTCTGTGTAGTGCGCATTCATATCGAGTGCAAATAAATGTGTAAATCAACACGGAGAGCTTGACTTGGTCATTTTGGGTGGAACTATTTTTCAGTGCGGAAAAACACAGCCGAAGCACACACCACGCTGACAGGGGAATCCCTGTTACGCACCAGGAAGGCAGTTCCCCTGTTACGCAGCGTGGTGTGTGCAAATTAATTCCTTTTGGCCGAAATCTTTCTCTGGCGACGTTAGACTCCAGTCTAAGGCGGAGGAGCTGCAGATACCGCGGCGGTCAGTGGCGACAGACTCGGACAATGGCTGGGTGAGCAGGAAAACGCTTTCCACCACTTATTTTAGTCTCTGGACTGTGGGGAGATGCCCAAGTTTGACCTGGGGGTGGCATATCCCTTTAAAGGTAAGGCCCAAAAATCAGACTATAATCAGATTGTGGTGTGTACACAAAGGGACCTGTGTGACTGTCACGCTCACTCCTCTTTCATATGATGAAAGTGGAGTGTGTACGAGTGTTGGTGGTGGTTGGAGAGGCCGATGGAGCAGCTTGGCAGCCTCATTTTCCATTAGTCTGCCCCAAGGCAGCTGTGGCTACAATAGTAGCTCACCACCACCAAGTGTGGAGTGAATGAACAATGAAGTGTAAAGCGCTTTGGGCGTCTTGAAAGGTGCTGTATAAATGCAGTGTTTAATACAAAGCTCAAATTACGGGCCCATATGACACTATTTACTGATGTTTGTTTTAATGTCGTTTCCTCATCACAAACACACCTGGAGTTGTGTTCCGTTTCATTCACACATGTTTAAAACAGAGCTGCTTCTTTCAAACAGAAAACACCACCTTCCACCTTGTGATGTCATGTGGTAATACAGGAAGTACTCCACCATACTTTTAAACCCCATACACCTTCACTAGAATCATTTGGATCATTTCAGCCATGGAATTTCCCATCTCTACTGAACAAACAGTAAAAAGACACAAAAACTACAACTTCATGACATCAAAAGGTGGAACAGAGCATTTGGAGCTTTGGAGACAAACAGATTACTCCAGTATGTGTGAATGAAAAGAACACAACTGCAGGTCTGTAACATAACACGTTAAACATCACAAGAGTCCATTTTGATTCAGACAGAAGTGCTTCAAATTAGCTTCATCCCCACAGGGAATGTTACTGACGTCAGCTGCAAAGTGTCAATAAGTGACTATGAGGCCATGTTTAATTTGGGAGTCGACTGCCCGTTCCAGCCCTCAGAGCAGCAGAAAACAGGAAGTGTGCTTCATTCTCTAATTGCTGGAATTTCCTCACCGTTTAGCGCTAATTAAAGGCTCACAACACAATATAAACTGCAGTGGCGAGTGTACTGCAAAACAACCCCGCTCGTAGTGTGGCCTAGCTCTGAGCCCATGAATAGATAATGACAGGTGCTGGTGGCTCCTGTTACTGTGGAGGTTTTCACCTGTCTCCGCTAGGCGCAGCTCCCCGTCCATGTAATCGAACACCTCCACTGTGAGCTGGAACCTGAGGGCCACACAAACACGCCTTCGTTAGCATCATGAGCCGTGACAATTCAAACTGTAAAGTGGGACAAATTTAGACAGACATATATAAAAATATTCATATTGTTGTTATGAGGAGTCACAGTAAAACTCAGTGGTAACAAAATACTTAAAGGTCCCATGACATGGTACTTGTTGATGCTTTTATATGGCTCCTTAATGGTTCCCTAATACTGTAAATGAATCCTTCTTCAAAATCAACACTCAGTGCATGAGAAACAGAGATAAGATGAGAAAGAGTCATAAATGTCACTCTGGAACACTCCATTATGGGCGTTGTTACTTGAATGCAAATGAGGAGGACAGAGATGGCCTATAGTAGGGGGTGGGGGCGTGGTCAAGCTCTCCGCTCCGCTCTGTGACCCACTTCTGTGTTTTTGCACGGAGGGAGAGATGAGAAGTGTTCCATTGAAAAATAAACACATTTCCACAGAAAATAAAATGAAACCACTGCTGTTCAAAGGTCCAGAGGCTCAGATAAAGGACTTCCGAGCCTAGAAACACTCGGACGTGCCTCCAGGCAAATAAAAAAACGCATTTCACATTGCCTAGCGCATTCGCAGTCCAAACTCTCTGGGCGTGATTTACAGAGACGCTGAGTACAGACAGACGGGGGTGGAACTGCATTTGCATTTCTTTTTTCGGTCTGACGTCAATAAGTTTCCTTGTTCAAAATCGCCCGTTTGAGCTCTGATTGTTTCTAACACAGAAAAGGATCGCAAATGCTCAGTTTAGACATTTCGCAACTTTTAGCCATGGGGGGGGGGGGGGCTAAACAGGGTAGGGGAGCTCACATTAACGTTCAAAAACCTCAGAAAGTGAACATTTCATGCCATGGGACCTTTAAATATTTAAATCACCATGTTTGATTGTTTTGAAAATGCTGTATTCACTGAAAACTGCATTTATATGTTGTAGAAGTTTCAGTCTTCCCCCTCCAGAGCACCATCACAATCAGCTAACGAAACTACTGCACATCACATCAGGTTTGTCAAATTGCTGTGTACAGTTTTGTATCATGTTTTTGTATATTGATGGAGAGTTGCCATGTGGGAGCATGGGTGACGTAGACTTGTGGGTGGAGCCTTGCACAGACTGTACTGCTGACTGTAGGAGAGGCTCCAAACACACATGGACGACATCGAAAACCTCTACAGGCATGTTTACAGTTTACAAAAATATATTCTACCCTTGTCATCAACACAGTTTGAACAGTTTAAACATACATTTAATAGAAAAGAGGTGTTTTGTTTTTACTTGTCTAACCAGAACTATTGTGCAATTTACATAAGAACTGTCCCTTGTTTACAGTTGGTAACAAAAGTGGAATGACCTCTCCCCATGTCCTGGCCTGCTCTGTCCAACCAGGAAGTACAACTATCAACTTTACCAAAATGAAACTTGAAAAAAATACATTTTACAGCAGATACTTTTTACTTTTACTACATTTGAGAGCAGGTAGTATCTGTCATTTCTACTCAATTACATTTTAGAACTGGACTGAAAAGTAAAACGTACTTCTCATATGATGTGAGGGGTTCAACACCCAGACAACAGTTTTGAGTTCAAGTCTCGGCTTTAAGCAAACCAAAATATACACCTAAAATACAACAGGATCAAATCTATTGTACTACAGTCAACATTTTAAGAGTAAAAAAGGATTTCACACAGATTTTGAGAACTGTTTTACATTTTTAAACAGACACTATAATAATTTACTTAAAGGCAAATTAACGTTATTTTACAATCTGAGCCTTCTTTCGGCAATAAAACAAGTAGTTTTACTCACCCATAGCATTTTTCTATCAATTGGAGCAGTATCGCAGAACTTATGTTGAGCCGTTCTGTTCTACTAATGATCCCGTATCCTTAACATGGTGCTGTATCATATGCTCGGGGCATTACTTTGCGGCGTCCAAATAACACAAACTTTAGCACTTTTCAAATCATAGAAGCCCGATGTCTTAATGTAAGAAATCGTTTGGTCAAAAGTGGCCTGTAATCCGAGATTTATCCATAGTTTCGAGTAGATGAGGAGGCCAGTGCGCATGCGCGGACTGTGCTCTCAGCTCCCGGGACCCAAACATGAAACGCAAAGCTGTAAACTATGGATAAATCTCGGATTACAGGCCACTTTTGCTTCAAACAATTTCTTACATTAAGACATCGGGCTTCTATGATTTGAAAAGTGCTAAAGTTTGTGTTATTTGGAGACCACAAAGTAATGCCCCGAAAACAAATGCTAATGGTTACGCTACGCTACAACTTTCTTCAAACAGCTCCAAATGACACGAACGTGATATGGGTGAGTCAAACGACTTGTTTTATTACCGAAAGAAGGCTCAGATTGTAAAATAACGTTACTTTGCCTTTAAGTCGATTTTTTTATTATGTTCTGGAGTACTGTATAGACTTAAATGTATTCATCTTGTCTTACATATTCTTAATTCTAGAAGTTTTAGCTGATTAAAAATACACTGAAAACGTGAGTGGGATCATCTCTCCACAGATCTGACTTGTCTCCATGGTGACAGGCATATTGAAATGTTAAACTACACATTTCACTCAAATATAGTTAACATAATCATATTTAATGTAATATTTAGAAACTTGCCTCGTCTTTTCTACTTTTGTAATATGCCTCAGGTGGAGGAGTTCAAGTATGTCGGGGTCTTGTTCTCGAGTGAGGGGAGGATGGAGCGTGAGATTGACAGGTGGATCGGTGCAGCGTCGGCAGTGATGCGGTCGTTGTACCGGACCGTTGTGGTGAAGAGGGAGCTGAGCCGAAAGGCAAAGCTCTCGATTTACCGTCGATCTACGTTCCTCCCCTCACCTATGGTCATGAGCTCTGGGTAATGACCGAAAGGACGAGATCGCGGATACAAGCGGCCGAAATGAGTTTCCTCCACAGAGTGGCTGGGCGCACCCTTAGAGATAGGGTGAGGAGCTCAGTCACACGGGAGGAGCTCGGAGTAGAGCCGCTGCTCCTCCACGTGGAGAGGAGCAGCTGAGGTGTCTCAGGCGTCTGTTCCGGACACCTCCTGGACGTCTCCTTCGGGAGGTGTTCCGGGCATGTCCCACCGGGAGGAGGCCCCGGGGAAGACCCAGGACATGCCGGAGGGACTATGTCTCCCGGCTGGCCTGGGAACGCCTTGGGGTCCCCCCGGAGGAGCTGGAGGAAGTGTCTGGGGTGAAGGAAGTCTGGCAGTCCCTGCTTAGACTGTTGCCCCCGCGACCCGACCCCGGATAAGCAGAAAAAAATGGATGGATGGATAATATTGGTGGTTTATAATGTTAGTTCCTGGTTCATAGGGGTAAGTCCAAGCCTGTTACACCATGATGTAAAAAAGATCCAAAACTAAACTAAATTACCCAATAGTTATGATCAGACTAATAAAAATAAATGACAACACCTTTATTTTGTTAACTGTCTAAAAAGTCCTTGTGCATAAATGGTGTCTGCATTTTGGACAGTACTGATGACTGCTGGGGACAGAGGAAGACGGATCCTGTTCTTATCACTTCTGCTTATGTCAGGTCTGTTTGAGCCTTTGTAAAATGCACGGGGAGTCAGCAGTTTCCTTGCTGTACACTCAAGTGTTACATACACATTGTTGATATCAGTCCCTGCAGCACGCTCCAGGTCATCGTCTGAGATCTCCAGGTTGGGGGGGATGGTGTGGTGCTGTGGACACAGTTAGAACACTTAGAACACTTAGAACACTTAGAACACTTAGAACACTTAGAACACTTAGAACACTTAGAACACTTGGAACACTCAGGTCAGGTCAGTCATTAAGCAGATGAAACATGAGGACTTACCTTTGTGTGGAATTCCATTTTGGTACACAGCAGCTTGGTGTAGAGGTTCACCAGTTGGCCATACTTGTCATGAAGATGGGCCTGGACACAAAATAGAAAAAGGCATTTAAAACTTAAATACCTGTACTAATAATTTCATCATTTTATTTCTGGTCAAGGGTCCACCGTCTGCTTATCTGTACTGCACAGTATTCAAGGAAAAGTCATGTTTTTTTACAATCTGAGCCTTATTTCGGTAATAAAACAAGTTGTTTTACTCACCCATAGCACTTTGGTGTCATATGGAGCACTTCCAGAGATGTTTTAGATTAGCGTTAGCCTAGCGCGACTTCTAGCCATAGCTCGGGGCATATAATATATTCCCCGAGCATGTAATATGCCCCGTGCGGGCTCCAAATAACACAAACTTTAGCACTTTTCAAATCATAGAAGCTCGATGTCTTAGTCTACGATTTTGTTTGAGTCAAAAGTGGCCGGTAATCCCAGATTTAGCCATAGTTTACAGCTTTGCGTTTCATGTTTGGGTCTCGGGAGCTGAGAGCACAGTCCGCACATGCGCACTGGCCTCCTCATCTACTCAAAACTATGGATAAATCTCAGATTACAGGCCACTTTTGACCACACGAAATCGTAGACTAAGACATCGGGCTTCTATGATTTGAAAAGTGCTAAAGTTTGTGTTATTTGGAGACCGCAAACATGTGCCCCGAGAACTCACATTATGGAGATCGCTAATCTAAAACATCTCTGGAAGTGCTCCATATGACACCAAAGTGCTATGGGTGAGTAAAACAACTTGTTTTATTACCGAAATAAGGCTCAAATTGTAAAAAGCGTTACTTTTCCTTTAAGATCTCTATTGAATCTACCCAGAATTTATTCAGTTACAGGTGTTTTTGTTTTCAAAATAAACAAAAAAAGCATTCTTGTGAGCGTGTCGCCTTTCCACAGATCTGACCTGTGGCTTGCTAGTGCCACCAGCTCATACAGACATGTTTACTGTCGCACTGTGCTCATCGTTCATTCACTCCACACTCAGTGGTGAGAAGACTATTGTAGCCACAGCTGCCCTGGGACTGACAGATTGATGCGAGGTTGCCAATCTGTGTCATAGGCCCCTCAGACCACCACATTCATACTAGGCAATGTGAGTGAAAAGTCTTGCCTAAGGACACAAGAACAGGTGATGAATCCTTGATGCCCCCTAAAGTTTGAAAATGGTTTGGGTGGTGTTTTTTCTCTTTGAAGTCACGGTGATATTAGCCCGGCAGATGTTACCAGGACATACGCCCCGAGCTTCCCTGCCACAAAATGACCCAATGTCGACCTGGTGACTTTGTCCATAACAGGGTGTCTTAAAGAGGTCCAGGTGAATAAAGGAAATGGAGGACTTACCCACATTTTCCCCACCTCCACCAGACTGCCGTGGTGTCTCATACAGTCTTGTAAAACCTGGTACGACACAACACAGTGAGACGGACTGGTGTACAGAGGCGTCAAACATGTGCGAGTCTGCGCTTACGTTACGGTGTCCGTCCCTGAGCACTTTGTGGAGCACGTGGCAGAACTTCCAGCTGAGGACGGAGCTGCTGGCCAGAGGGAAGCCCAGAGAGTACGACCAAAAGGTGTAGGCCCCCTTCTCTCTGTGCGTGCCCAGGATGATGCCTGCGTGTCGGGTTAAGGAAGCACCACAAGGACCAGCCACACAACAGAATCAGTGTGGTGAGTGTGGTGGATTCTGGTTTTTATTCTATTGTTGTTACGATACGTTTGTGCAGTCACATCACACTGGGGCTGTTCTACGTGTATCTCCACTGGCAGAATGTTTATCAGTTACCATGGTGACACCGTGCACACATTAGCATACTGACAAAAAACATTTTAAAATTGTCTCATGAAAACAGACTAAATGGATTGCTAAATGACTCATTACATGCATGGATGATGTATACAACCTCTCCAGGCATGTTTTTGATGTAAAAAACATTTTTAACAAGAAATAAGTAACATATTTGAATTTCCATGGTCGAAATGTCTGTAAAGTTTCTTCATTACAAAAGGATAAAAAAAATAGTGTGGGCTCAACATTACAAACTATTTAAACTACATAAAATATGCCAACTCCAAAAATGATCTCAGATTTGCCAAAATTTTACATTAGTTCATTAGTTAAATCTCCTTTGAAATGTCATCACCCTCCACTTCACGTTTACCCCCATTCCAAAATCTAAAATACAGTGGTACCTCACCTTACGAATGACCCAACAAACGAAAATTTCAAGTTACGAAACGCCTTCACGGTAAATTTTGGTCTCTAGATACAAAAGAAAATTCAAGTTACGAAACGCAAAATCTCAAAAATTCAAATAATGCACTCAGCCACACACATTATACGCTTTTCTCAGACTGGATTTAAACTTTTCTCACATTTGTCTCTCGTTTAAACACTCAAACTTTCATAGATTTTCAACAAAATTATTAATAGTGAAGTGTGGGGGGAAGGGGGAGGGGGGAGAAAACTGCGCTCTGACACGTGTGATAGCGCAGCATGACCCGGCGCGGGGCTGACAGCAGGTCTAGACCTGGACTAAACCAGGACTGGACAGGACTGGACCAGGACTAAACCAGGACTAAACCTGGACTAGACCTGGACTAGACCTGGACTAAACCAGGACTAAACCAGGACTAAACCTGGACTAGACCTGGACTAAACTAGGACTAGACCAGGACTAAACCTGGACTAAACCAGGACTAAACCTGGACTAGACCTGGACTAGACCTGGACTAGACCAGGTGGATTAAAGCGCCGCTCGCGGGTCTATTTCTTGGTTTCATTTCGAGTCACGGCTGAGGCGAGCAGCGAGGGGGACCGCACGCAGTCTGAGCGCATGAACGAACGCATGCAAGAGCCGCGATGGTCTAGACCTGGTCTAGAGGAGGTCTAGAGGAGGCACGGTTTGAGCACGGGTCTCGTTCATGCGCTCAGACTGCGTGCGGTCCCCCTCGCTGCTCGCCTCAGCCGTGACTCGAAACGAAACCAGGAAATAGACCCGCGCGCGGCGCTTTAATCCACCTGGTCTAGTCCTGGTCTAGTCCTGGTTTAGTCCTGGTTTAGACCTTGGTCTAGACCTGGTATAGTCCAGGTTTAGTCCTGGGTCTACAGTCTCTACGCAGAACACAATGTTACACTATAAAAAAAGTTACACTATAAAAAAAAAACTCAGGCTTTTTCCATTGAAATAGCTACTCAACTTACGAAAAATTCACGTTACGAAACCACTTCTGGAATGAATTAATTTCATAAGGTGAGGTACACCTGTATACATGTACACATTTTTAAAGAGTCTGTTGACGTAGGCCTCGATCGTTATTAGCTAATTATGTGCAAAATGTCCATAGAAATGCATTAGTCAAAAGAATATACGTACAAAAAAAGTGCCGTGGAACAACCTAATAAGATGCTCGGTCACTATGGTAAAATGGTAAATGGTCACCTTTTTATACAGCGCTTTTTCACCTTCAAGGCACAACAAAGAACCACTCACCCAGACTCTGGGGGCGAGGTGGGTTAAGACACAACAGCAGCATTCATCTGTGGGAGCTGAACTCGCACCACCGACCTGTGGGTCAGTGGATCTGGCCGCTGATGATGTTTTTATGTGGAGAGCGGGAGACCAGCAGCCTTCAGATCAGTGGACAAACGCCAGTTAAACTACACTACTACATGACTGTTTTACATGTAGCACTGTCAGATGAGTTAGGGTAAGGCTGTTTCACCACCATGAAGCGGTCGTGTGCTTACATGCTCACCATAGCGCCTCCTGATGACGTCATGCAGGGGTTTATCACACACATCTCAGGAGTAAAGGATACGGCGTGCATGCTTCTCTTTGACTGGCGTCTCTGTGGAGTTGATGGCTTTGCTGATGCTGCTGAGCTGAAACACACAAAGTGAGGGGACACGGGTCACACGGAGCCAGGGATGGGCTCATAGTATCACAGTTTAGTATCGCGATTATTGTGAGAAAAAAGAAGACAATAGTGAATCAATCAGTAAAGTCAAGTGCTTTTTAATGTGGCCGTTTATTTTCAGATGACATTACAACATTCTATAAGACAATATTAAGTAATACAAATGGGGGGCAGCTAAAATTAAGATTGTTAAAATGCAAAATGATGTTGTAATACAGTAAGTTTAGTAATACAGTAAGTATACAGTAATACAGTTTAGTAATTGAATCTACTTTTTGGATATTTCATGGCAAAGTCCAATATAATCAATGGGAAAAACACATTCTAGAATCTGAAAACGACCAGTGGGGAATTAGCTACAAACACATAACATCTTTAGATCACCACGTTACCTTTTATTGTTCTCAAAACGCTATATTCACCCAAAACAATGCATTAACATGTTTAAGTTTCACTTTCATTTTGCTCTCCTCACTAAGTCACTCCCCCTTCAGAGCGAATAAGCACCTCGCTAATAAAACTACTGCACATCGCATGGAGTTTGTGAAGTTTTAGTGCACTGGTTGGAATAAAGCCCCAGAGAGGGGCATGTTTAACAATGTTATAACAAGGTAGAAAAAAGTAGAACAAAAAGTTGATTTTGCATAATGCATGATTATTATTTTTTCCAGCTATTCATTCATTCATTTTTCCGGTTCAGGGGCTCAACAGTCCAAACAGATCTGCCACCCTGATCTCAATGCACCAGCCCCCATGAATCCTCCTGCGGGTGGTGGGTCCAGGGGAGGACGGCCCAGGCTGCTTTCGTTCGTTCCGATCTAAAAGACAGCCTGGCAACTATGGCAAGCGAACTCTCCCGATTCTGGGAGCCAGTCAAAGACGGTGACTCGTACTACGTGACAAACGGAAACTTGTAGTTTGAACCAACACCTGACATGATTGGCTCTGGGCTACGTATACGCCAAATGATAGACATTCATAACGCCCAATAAACGATCGTAAACCACACCTCCACTACGAGATATTTCGAAGGTGGCTCCAGACCATACAGGGGGTCCTCGGGTTACGACGGTCTCGACTTACGACGTTTCGTGGTTACGAACGTGCCCCCATTAAAAAAAAATAAATAAATTACGCGTCATTCCGTCTTACGCGGTTTAGCGTGGTAAGCGACGTAAACAAACACGAACGGCGCGCGGCGCACGGCGGAAGAATACGCTCTGTTGTGGTTGTAGGGAGAAGAAGACGGCCTCGTGCCCAATGTGGGCGGAAGTACCTGATGTGGCTCTGATCTGCTCCTATGAAAGCGACAGTGATAACCAAGCAGCGTAGTGGTCTGATTATTGAGATGGAAAGGTTATTGGTGCTTTGGTTGGAAGATCAAAGGCAAAATCCAACTTACGACAAAATTCGGGTTACGACGCGTCTTAAGAACGGATCAACGTCGTAACCCGAGGACCCCCTGTATATCACTGTGATATGGTCTGGTGTAAATCAGGCAAGGGGCGCTCTACCAGTGTACGAAAACACTGGGGGTGAGGTGGGGTTAAGTGTCTTGCCCAAGGACCCAACGGCAGCATTCATCTGTGGGAGCGTACCGCCAACCTGTGGGTCAGTGGATCTGACCGCTCAACCAATAATGTATGTGGAGAGTGGGGTTTGAACCATTGGATCAGTGGACAAACGCTCTACCAACTGACCTACTGCTGCCCTTTCCCAGCTATTGTGAGCTGAACTATAGATTATCCTCAGAATCTTCATCCCCAGTGCACAGTGCTCCAGGGCTGTGCTTGTATTTACTGTGTGCTAGTATTAAGTCACTTAAACTGTACTTGTCTGTATTGTACAGTGTAACAGTTCCTCTTCCCACTGTGAGTAAGTCTAAAGTGACAAAAGCTTTATGTGACAATCTGAAATGATTCTAACATTTGTGTTTCTTGCAGCGCTCCTGCATTTTTGTGTTGAGCCGTTAAATGTTTGGTAATCTGGTATTTTCAGTGTTTTGTTCTTAGAATTACATCAACTTCCATTTTTAAATCAGAAACTGTATAAATAGATATAGCCAACAAACGAGCCGCTGTGGTTTTGTCCCAACATTAAAACATGAACAGACCGATCCTGTGCCTGGTTTCCCCCAGGTCGCTCCCAGCTCATGGTCTCTGGCTGCAGATTAGTCATTATAACTGCTAGCCTCACTGAGCTTCATTTGGATGACGTCACACTCCCTATTCCACTTCTACACTGCCTTCCAAATTCTTATGCAAGTGATCATTTTCTCTGATTTTGCCAAATTGTCAATCTTAATGACATAAATCATCACAATTTTCAAGTGGTCAGCCTTTAGAGTACGATTCAAACCTCCCAGTGATGACAGTATTTTTTTATTCTGCACACCAGAGTTTCAAACCATGTTATTGTTGTAAAGAACTGAAAATGGACATTTGTTTCTTTTTCAAATAGAAGAATTAGCATATTACTGAAACCATCAATCTTAACAGATAAGAGTTACATTTGAACACAGGACCTCTTATCTGACAGGAGCTTCACATTCTGCATCCACTGAACTTGTGAGTTTGTGGAGAGTTTGTGTTTGAACGTCTTTGCAGGAGTCAGAAGATCCTCCCAGAGCTGCTGTTTGGATGAGAACTGCCTCCTGCCCTCAGAGATCTTCCCCTGAATGGTTTATATCAGTTGAGGTTTATATCAGTTGTCAATCCATTTGTGAGATTTCTACCATGGTATAATATTGTCCCTCATCAAAAACATCCCTGAGGAGGTTTCAGTCATCCATGCATGTTTGAGTAATCTTGTGATCTCTCCCAGGCCCTATTCAAACTCTCCTTACAGTTCGCTGTAAGATTCTGTGCAAAGCCCACGCTCCCACATGACAACTCTCCAGAAATATACAAAAACATGACACAAAACTGTACACTGCAATTCCACAAAGCTCATGTGATGTGCAGTGTTTCATGAGCAGGAAGCACTCTGTGTTGTGATAACGCTCTGAAGGGGAAGTGACTTAGCACAGAGAGGGAGTCTCAGAGCATCAAAAATGAAAGTGAAACTTAAAGGTCCCATGGCATGAAATTTTCACTTTCTGAGGTTTTTGAACGTTAATGTGAGCTCCTACCCTGTTTAGCCCCCCCCCATGGTTAAAAGTTGTGAAATGTCTAAACTGAGCATTTGCGATCCTTTTCTGTGTTACAAAAAATCGGAGCTCAAACGGGCGATTTTGAACAAGGAAACTTATTGACGTCAGATCGAAAAAAGAAATGCAAATGTAGTTCCACCGCCGTCTGTCTGTACTCAGCATCTCTGTAAATCACGCCCAGAGAGTTTGGACTGCGAATGCGCTAGGCAATGCGAAATGCGTTTTTTTATTTGCCTGGAGGCACGTCCGAGTGTTTCTAGGCTCGGAAGTCCTTTATCTGAGCCTCTGGACCTTTGAACAGCAGTGGTTTCATTTTATTTTATGTGGAAATGTGTTTATTTTTCAATGGAACGCTTCAAATCTCTCCCCCCTGCAAAAACAAGGAAATGGATCAGCTCAGAGCCGAGAGTGGAGAGTTTGGCCACGCCCCCACCCTCTACTATAGGCCAGCTCTTTTCTCCTCATTTGCATTCAAGCAACAACGCCCATAATGGAGTGTTCCAGAGTGACATTTATGACTCTTTCTCATCTTATCTCTGTTTCTCATGCACTGAGTGTTGATTTTGAAGAAGGATTCATTTACAGTATTAGGGAACCATTAAGGAGCCATATAAAAGCATCAACAAGAACCATGTCATGGGATCTTTAAAAAACATGCCAAAACATTGTTTTGGCAAATATAGCATTTACAAAACAATAAAAGGTAAATATGTTCTGTGTTAGCAGTAAAATACCCTCTTTAACGTCACAATCCCCTCCCAAATCTCCAGACTGCCCTCTCAGGCCCTCTGCCTTCTCCTTCCTGTTGTCCATACAAAACCTGACAATCCCAACTTCAAAAATGGGTTAACTAATAAAAACTGACTGATCGACTAAATTAGACCTACCACGATAAATATGACACTGATTTCTATGGATGTAACAATAATTGAAATATTGTGATAACATCAAAAGTTTCACAATAATATCACAGGCCACAGGTTTTGGAGCAGCAACAGCTAAAAACCAGAGGGAACGACAGTGACCACGATCTTTAGAGTCGTCAGAATCAGAATCAGAATCAGAATCAGAATCAGAAAGGTTTTATTGCCATATGTTTGAACAAGTTCACAACATTAGGAAATTGCTGCGGTGCTTGAAGCAGAATGTAAACCAACACTTAACATGCAACAAATAAAATAGAATAAAATAGAGTAGCAGAAAACTTAAATCTAACAAATTTACAAGAGTACAAGGATATAGCAGTGCAGGTGCAGGTAATGGTCAGGTGCAAAAAGAAGAACCGGCGCAGGGTCATGTGACTGACACAGAGCGGGGGGTGGGGTCATGTGACTGACACAGAGCGGGGGGTGGGGTCATGTGACTGACACAGAGCGGGGGGGTGGGGTCATGTGACTGACACAGAGCGGGTGAGAAGAGTCCTAGTGTTGTTATTGTTCAAAAGTCCGACAGCAGAGGGGAAGAAGCTGTTTTTATGGCGGGAGGTTCTGGTCCGAATGGACCGTAGCCTCCTGCCTGAGGGGAGCAGGTCAAAGAGTCCATGTCCAGGGTGAGAAGGATCGGATGCAATCCGACCTGCACGTGTCCGTGTCCTGGAGGTGTACAGGTCCTGCAGAGATGGAAGGCTGCAACCTTCTCAGCAGAGCACCACACGCTGCAGTCTCTGTCCCTGGATGTGTCAGTGAAGACCACATGAAGAAATCACTTTTAAATCTGAATTATTCATTTTACAACAGTACCAAAGGCTTTTTCAATGTATATTAAAAGGAAAAAGTAGCATATTTAAAATGTTGTTGCCTCTACAGATATCGCTCCCATGACTTATCGATCAGTATATAACAAATATTGATCATGGGACATTGGTCTTACACTAGTGAGAACATGAGTTTTGTGATATGAGATTTGAGCTGTAGAAGGTTGAATTATGACTCATTATTGAAACAAATGAATTAAAGGTGCAATATGTAACTTTTCAGTTAGGGGTCACCTTCTTGTTTCTATGGCGATGTCATTGCTGGAATGTGCCACAGTAGGACATTAAATATCGACTTTACATGAAATGAAACACCATCCAGGCAGAAGGGCTTCAGAGGCAGAGCGGGGCCCCTCCTCCTCGCCACTCCTCCTCGCCGCCCCTCCTCGCCGCTCCTCCTCGCCGCCCCTCCTCGCCGCCCCTCCTCGCCGCCCCTCCTCGCCGCTCCTCCTCGCCGCTCCTCCTCGCCGCTCCTCCTCGCCGCTCCTCCTCGCCGCTCCTCCTCGCCGCCCCTCCTCGCCGCTCCTCCTCGCCGCTCCTCCTCGCCGCTCCTCCTCGCCGCCCTCCTCGCCGCCGCCGCTCCTCGCCGCCTCCTCGCCGCCCCTCCTCGCCGCCCCTCCTCCCCGCCCCTCCTCGCCGCCCCTCCTCGCCGCCCCTCCTCGCCCCTCCTCCTCGCCGCCCCTCCTCGCCGCTCCTCTCGCTTCCTCGCCGCCCCTCCTCGCGCTTCGCTCCTCCTCGCTCGCCGCTCCTCCTCGCCGCCCCTCGCTTTCTCGCCGCCGCGCTTTCCTCGCCGCCCCTCCTCGCCGCCCCTCCTCGCCGCTCCTCCTCCTCGCCGCTCCTCCTCGCCGCTTTCTCGCTTTTCTCGCCGCCCCTCCTCGCCGCTCCTCCTCGCCGCCCCTCCTCGCCGCCCCTCCTCGCCGCTCCTCCTCGCCGCTCCTCCTCGCCGCCCCTCCTCGCCGCCCCTCCTCCTCGCCGCCCCTCCTCGCCGCCCCTCATCACCGCTCCTCCTCGCCGCTCCTCCTCGCCGCCCCTCCTCGCCGCCCCTCCTCCTCGCCGCCCCTCCTCGCCGCTCCTCCTCCTCGCCGCTCCTCCAGGCTGTGGCGTCACTGGGCTGTGGAAGAGCGCGGGACAATGGGGGGCTTGTTGGAGGAGGAGGCCCGCAGGGATACAGAAGATGGGGGTGGGTCGGCGTAGGGGGCCCTGGCGAACGGAGCCTGGCACATTGAGACTGGCACAGAGGCCCGGGCAGATGGTCACTGGGCAGGGACAAGCCAGGCTGCAGGGGGAGGGGGCAGAGCAGGGCCCAGGAGGAGCGAGGAGGAGGAGGAGTCAGGCTTTACACTGACAAGAGGAATACGACTGTCAAAAGAGGCTGAAGCCTTTATGTCTCCAAAACTATTATGCACTGGTTACGCATTGTAACTATGGCTGCATTCAAATAAAGAAATTAAAAGCCGACAGTGGCACTGTCAACTATAAAAAAACAAAGATTTCACACACACAAAAAAAAAACTTTACAGAGGAAGATGCATTTTACTTCTAACTGAAAGGGCACATTCAAATACTGTTAAAACTCCAGCTCACTCACACCTCTCTGCCCACAGTAAAATCATTTGGTCGACTCCCTAAATTCTCTGCATTTCGTCCGGGGTTGGGGTTGGTAACTTACTGTGTTTTCCCCAAGAGCAACTTCATTTCATAATCTGCAGATGTAATTACACCAAATATTAAATCCAGCGTCATTCTTAAGCCCCACACTGATCCTGATTACAGCATGAGCACGGACACAAAGTGTCTGTTTGGCAGGACTGTGTTTGAGGAAGAAAAGATGCATCAACAGAAAGTCAAAGAAAAGCTGCATGGGTTTTTAGGTCTAAATTTACTTTGTCTTGTCAAAAGGTTTAGACTTGGCATCTCAGGTGAACAGGAAAACATTGTTTAAAAGTGGGTTGCCATGGTTCCCATAGAACGTAAAGTCCGGCCCCTGGACGAGATGCCAAGTTTTTAGGGAGACCCTTGTGTCTCAGACACTTTCCTATTGCTTACTTTGCCATAAAATATCCAAATGTACTGTACATTTACAAATGTTAAACCTGATAACTAAATCAAACCCCCAAAAATCTGCATTTCATGTTGTGATGCCAGAAACACAAATATCTGACCTGCAAACCTACTCAGTCAAGTACCAAAGTACCCCTGGTGTGTACAGAGAGCGCAGTGTGCAGATGAGCGTCAGATTCCTCCATATGCACGAGAGACAAACATCAGTGAGATTGTCCCTCACTTGTGTGTCTGGTACAGTGTAGTTCCAGTGTAGTACGAGTGGTACAGGCACAGTTCTCTAGTTTAATCCTGAAGCTGGCATAGGTCTGGTGCCAGCTCAGGGAGGGGCAGGAAGAAGGGGCAGGAAGAAGGGGCAGGAAGAAGGGGCAGGACTTCACCACAAACACACACAGAGCGTCAAACAGCACACACACTACATCACTGTGGTATGCCTCTGATAAGTGCACAAGGACATGTGAAAAGAGCAGAGCTTCAGAGCAGGTCACACATCAGAGTTTAGGACTGGGCTATTTTCATCACCCATGAATGAGTAGATTTCTTCTTTCTCTCTCACCGCTGTAATAGAGTTTATGATTGATCTACTCAAAGCTGCATATCACCGCCTCATAACAGAGCCGCAAGACTCAAATCACTATTTGAATGAACGCAATTAGGAAATCAAAAATGCTGTAATTTATGAACTACCATCATTTCTTCCACAAACAACAAAATCTTGTCGTCATTTAAAATGTCAACTTTGAACAGAATCCGAAAAATCGCAATTAGATATTTTTCCCAAACTGTTCTGTCCTGTATAAAGAAGTGGACAAACCCCAGTGACATCACTCAGCTCCAGTCAAATGAAGCTCACTGAGTGCAGTCACATGGTACGATCAGATTGGATTTCTCCAAATCTGATCCCGTTACTCAGCGGGTGGTCTGACCTTAGATCCAAGTGCACATGAACCTCGTGTAATCAGATAATGGTCAGTGACCTGGCCGCTCCGCTACACTATGTGGCGCTGTCGTCCAACTACTTCCGGGTGATGTCTACTCAATAAAAACACAACAAACTATGTGGCGGTTACAAAGATGGCGCTCGAGGAGTTTGCCGGAGCAGCATTGGTGTACGTGTTGTGCATTCTTTCTTCGCAGCCATGATTTCGTCTGACTTTTCCGGCAACAATCGCTACTTATGACGGCGTCAGCGCCTCCTGACACTTCTGGGTGAAATCCCTGGCGAAAATTCCCACGCATGTGCAGTACGCCAATCCGATCCAATCCGTGCACTGCGTACACATGGACGAGTGGAATCCGATTGCAAACGGATTGGGATCGTATCGGATTCATGTGCACAGGCTAAGGATCGTATAGGGATTGGTTTCCCGAATCTGATTGGAACCCCTGGCTTAGGCCGATAGTAATCCACTTGGCGGCGCCTGGTGCACGATATCGGGAATTTTCGCCAGGGATTTCACCCAGAAGTGACAGGAGGCGCCGACGCTGTCATAAGTAGCGATTGTTGCCGGAAAAGTCAGATGAAATCATGGCTGCGAAGAATGCACAACACGTACACCAATGCTGCTCCGGCAAACTCCTCGAGCGACATCTTTGTAACCGCCACAGAGTTTGTTGTGTTTTTATGGAGTAGACATCACCCGGAAGTAGTTGGACCACAGCACAGGTTCATGTGCGCTGGGATCTAAGGACAGACCACCCGCCGAGTAACGGGATCAGATTTAGAGAAATCCAATCCGATCGTACCATGTGACCACAGTCACTGAGCCCAGCGGTTACAGGGGCGAATTTAGAGCCTAGTTCCATTAGGAATAGGAATTTATTTATGGATAAAATATTTAAATAAAACACCAGGATCATGTAGAGTGGGTTAAACATTTAAAGACCAAAATAATGAGGCTCACAGCAGCAATTATAAAGAGAGGGGTAAGAATATTCCAAAAAGTGAATTAGAGCTGAAAGTGAGAGATTAACTATGTCCATTTATGTCTATAATCTATGGATCTAAACATTCAAACTCGCTTTTGATACTAAAAGAAAAGGTTTGATATGATAATAGTCAACTTCTCTGTTAGATAGAAGGTCATTTTTAACACTAAATAACAGTAGTTTCTTTCATATTTCTTTTATATGGTCTGGTCTTATATTTGGTTCTAAATAAATCATAACTGGATCGAAATAAAAAAAAATTGACCATTTCACAAATGAAATCTAAAATGTGTCTAAAGTGTGCATAAAAACCCTGTCGTTTAGATCTGTACAAACATGTGAGTCTTGTATATCGAGCTTTTTGTCAATTCCCCTGGATGTGTTTAAAATGTGAATTTGTACAGAAATCTATCATTAAAACACAAATCACACATTTAATCACAATGTCCGAAAAATCGCAATTAGACATTCTCCAAAATCGTTCAAGCCCCAGTTCAGGTCAAATGTAGTTTTTGTTGTGCAGAGTTCCTCACCTTGTCGTCTTTACTCTTGAGGAGCGTGTCCATGTTGTGGAGCAGGTGGAGCAGGTGGAGCAGGTGGAGCGGACTGGAGCTGCCCCGGACGGAGCAGCACACCTTAAAGCGCCTCTTATCAGCTTAATTCAACACTTTGCAAGGTCACTCCATGCTCCATGGTGACCTCCGGACACGCCATAAACAAGCAGCAATGAAAAACTTAACATGCTGCTTTCCAGGTATTTGTATTTAACTATGACATGTGTGTAATCTCTCTTTACATTTTGCTCATTGAAAAACACAAAATGGATCTAAAATTTGAACATAAAAGGGCCCTTTGACTTTGATCTTTGATCTGTACCCTTTTTTTTTTACCATACGGGCTACGTTTATACAGCGACGATCAAAACAGAAGACGCAAAAGTGGCGTCTTGTCTTCAATTTTTTTATCTGCGTTTATACGAAGACGCAAAAGTGGACGCAAAAGCCAGCGAAGGGAGGCGCTGGACTGAACAAATAAAAACATCACAACAGCATCAAGTTACATTTCTAACCACGACTGTACCGGAAAAGAGAAAAGTAAAACTTCAAAATAAAATGTTCTAGTTGTGTTTTAAATGAGTTGTTAAGTTCCGCTCCAAACATTTCAGTGACTTGTATTTTTGTTGACATGTTTTTGAATATTGTACTGAAAATAGTGACATTACAGGAGGATTACAGTGAATTAGAAAATATAAAATCACATGGGGTTTTACATTTGAAGTGCCTCATGCGGAAGTCGCTTGTCTTGGCGTCTGTGGCTGTGAGAGTGTGAGAAAGACTTGTACGGGAAGAGAAAAGACCGTAGACGTGTGTGGGTGCCATTTATACAATTGTTGAAATGACTCTTGTATTGCCGCATCTATGTGACGTAAACGCGTACGCGACGTGAGCAGATCTGACCAGTTTTGCGTCTTGGGCACTTTACACGGAAACGCTACAGTGGAGCGTATTTAACTTTTCCACTCTGGAGGGTGGTTTCAGATTTTTGCATTTTTAGGCTCCAAAAACGCCGTCACCGTGTAAACGAAAGGCACTTCCCATCAAATATTTTGTCATTTTTACCCGTAAGCGTTCTCATGTAAACGGGTCCACAGTTTCACATTTCTCACACAAGTACAGATATGTTGTACAAGCAGTTCCTGAGGTCAAAATAAGTTCAATTATAAAGTGGTGTATTGAGAATCAGGAAGTGGCGTTAGCATGCTAGTTGTTGTTAGGCTCCCCATGGGGGCAAAAGTGCTTATAAACTCATCGTGGTGAGTAATAACGATGCTCTGAGTGCATAAGGTAAATGAGGAAGAATTTTAGACCACTACAAAGTGTCTCAAATGAAACAGTTCTGTTTTTCACCTGTTTAAAGGAAAAGTAACGTTATTTTACAATCTGAGCCTTCTTTCGGTAATAAAACAAGTCGTTTGACTCACCCATAGCACGTTGGTGTCATTTGGAGCTGTTTGGTAAAAGTTATGTTGTAGCGTATCCGTTAGCCTGAGTACTCGGGGCATTACTTTGCGGTCTCCAAATAACACAAACTTTAGCACTTTTCAAATCATAGAAGCCCGATGTCTTAATCTACGATTTCGTTTGAAGCAAAAGTGGCCTGTAATCTGAGATTTATCCATAGTTTTCAGCTTTGCGTTTCATGTTTGGGTCCCGGGAGCTGAGAGCACAGTCTGCACATGCGCACTGGCCTCCTCATCTACTCGAAACTATGGATAAATCTCGGATTACAGGCCACTTTTGACCACACGAAATCATAGACTAAGACATCGGGCTTCTATGATTTGAAAAGTGCTAAAGTTTGTGTTATTTGGAGACCGCAAAGTAATGCCCCGAGTACTCACGCTAACAGAAACGCCACAACATAACTTTTACCAAACAGCTCCAAATGACACGAACGTGCTATGGGTGAGTCAAACGACTTGTTTTATTACCGAAAGAAGGCTCAGATTGTAAAATAACGTTACTTTTCCTTTAACGTTACTTTTCCTGGGCGACTGAATCCTTCAGTCGCTGAATCCTTCAGTCGCCCAGGAAGAATCCACGGAAAAAGGAGAAATTCAATTTGTCGACTGGACAAAAGTTTATTTGGTCGAGGTTTGAGGATAGAGTTATAAATGGGATATGGGAAACGGCCACTTCACAAGAAGATGTACCAACACAGAAGGGCCAGAGTGGACCTTCATCTCCACCTAAAGCCACGGGCCACTCCTTTGAGGACAGTGAGGTCCAGATCTTAGCCAGAGAAAAGAACTGGTTTGAGAGGAGGAGTTAAAGAGGCTATTTTTGTGAAGAAAGAGAATCCTTCCTGGAACAGAAATAGAGGCCTCAGGTATCATTTGTCTCCATCTATAACTCTGTCCTCAAACCTAAATCAGAACAAAGAAAACAATAGTGCAGCAGGTCAGGTCCAGAGGAGTGAAGAAGTGAACTTTATTGATCTCACACTGGAGAAATTCTTCTCTGCATTTTAACCCATCCTATATATATATACATATATTAGGAGCAGTGGGCAGCACACATTAGGGCGCCCGGGGACCATCTCCATGATCTTCTTGCTTCGGTTTGGTCAGGACCTAAGCTGGAGGTACCTATGGTGCATGTTTTGGGTTGGTGGGGGAAACCGGAGTGCCCGGAGGAAACCCACCCAGACACGGGGAGAACATGGAAACTCCACACAGAAAGGCTCGGGCGACCCGGGAATCGAACCCAGACCATGCATGCAAACTCCACACAGAACACACACGGAAAGGTCTGGGCGACCCGGGGATCGAACCCGGAACCTTCTTGCTGTGAAGCAAGAGCGCTAACCACTCTGC
>JAVJIX010000229.1:405000-410000 GCA_036785185.1 Paratrypauchen microcephalus | reverse complement strand
ATACATTTTAATTAAATACACTGGTCCCTCGCCATATCGTGGTTCACTTTTCGTGGTCTCGCCGTTTCGTGGATTTTTTTATTCAATTTTTTTTTATAGTGTATCAACGCGTATTCCTGCGTCCTGATTGGCTGAGGGACTGTAGACCTTTGCTGATTGGTCAGTCCTTCTCCTCCGTGTCTCCTGTACAGAATGTGTTCAGTTTGTCAGATTTATATAAATGTTGGTTTCTGTATGTTTGTTTCTCCCCGACAAAACCCGCCACAGCGAAGCGGCGCCAGGACGAAGAGGCTCGGTCAGAAGAACTGTGAAATACACACCAAATACACTTTGGTTTGTTCTCTAATACTGTGGCTTTTTTGTTGAAAATCTAAGAAAGTTTGAGTGTTTAAACAAGAGAGAAATGTGAGAAAAGGTTAATTCCAGAGTGAGAAAAGTGTAGAATGTGTGTGGTGAGGCGTTTACAGCCTTAAAACATGGAGAAGAATTGTAAAATATAAAGCTGACGACTTCGCAGATTTTGCAGATTTGTCGTGGGTTATTTTTAGAACGTAACCCCCGTGATAAACGAGGGACCGCTGTACTGAGCCGCATCAGAGGGGTCAAAGAGCCGCATGTGGCTCCGGAGCCGCGGGTTGCTGACCCCTGGTTTGCCACTGCAGGAACCTGAGGTGATTCTGGTCCGGCAGCAGTTCTGAGTCAGGGTCAGTAACACATGTCTCAGCAGGTTCTGTTTGAGTGGACTGTGGGTTCTGAGTGAGCGACAGGTCCAGTCAGTGGTCACACCCACATTCTCAGGAACCAATCACAATCCACCTCCCCCCTCCCTCACAGGCCCCATAGAACAGGAGACAGAGGAGCAGAGAGAGGAGCAGGCAGAGGAGCAGGCAGAGGAGGAGACAGAGGAGCAGACAGAGGAGGAGACAGAGGAGGCCACAGAGGAGCAGACAGAGGGGCAGAGAGAGGAGCAGACAGAGGAGCAGACAGAGGAGGAGACAGAGGAGGAGACAGAGGAGGAGACAGAGGAGCAGACAGAGGAGCAGACAGAGGAGGAGACAGAGGAGGAGACAGAGGAGCAGACAGAGGAGCAGAGAGAGGAGCAGACAGAGGAGCAGACAGAGGAGCAGACAGAGGAGGAGACAGAGGAGCAGACAGAGGAGGAGACAGAGGAGCAGACAGAGGAGGAGACAGAGGAGGAGACAGAGGAGCAGACAGAGGAGCAGAGAGAGGAGCAGAGAGAGGAGCAGAGAGAGGAGGAGACAGAGGAGGAGACAGAGGAGCAGACAGAGGAGCAGACAGAGGAGGAGACAGAGGAGGAGACAGAGGAGGAGACAGAGGAGCAGACAGAGGAGGAGACAGAGGAGGAGACAGAGGAGGAGACAGAGGAGGAGACAGAGGAGGAGACAGAGGAGCAGACAGAGGAGCAGACAGAGGAGCAGACAGAGGAGGAGACAGAGGAGGAGACAGAGGAGGAGACAGAGGAGCAGACAGAGGAGCAGACAGAGGAGGAGACAGAGGAGGAGACAGAGGAGGAGACAGAGGAGCAGACAGAGGAGCAGACAGAGGAGCAGACAGAGGAGCAGACAGAGGAGCAGACAGAGGAGGAGACAGAGGAGGAGACAGAGGAGGAGACAGAGGAGCAGGCAGAGGAGCAGACAGAGGAGCAGACAGAGGAGCAGACAGAGGAGCAGACAGAGGAGCAGACAGAGGAGCAGACAGAGGAGCAGACAGAGGAGGAGACAGAGGAGCAGACAGAGGAGCAGACAGAGGAGCAGACAGAGGAGCAGAGAGAGGAGCAGACAGAGGAGCAGACAGAGGAGCAGGCAGAGGAGCAGAGAGAGGAGGAGACAGAGGAGCAGACAGAGGAGCAGGCAGAGGAGCAGAGAGAGGAGCAGACAGAGGAGCAGACAGAGGAGCAGACAGAGGAGCAGAGAGAGGAGGAGACAGAGGAGCAGACAGAGGAGCAGACAGAGGAGGAGACAGAGGAGCAGACAGAGGAGTCCACGAGAACACTTCAGCACCATATGCTCCCACACTCTGTGCGTCTCCTGCAGCTTTTGGCTCACACAGAGACAAACTTCTGCTACAACAAAATGCTCCAAAATGTGTCTGGAATAAAGAACGGAACAGAAGAATCCTGAACTCCAGACGGAATCAGCAGAAGGATTCAGGAATCAGAGAAAAACACTTCTCTGACATAATAAACACGTAAACTGAAGGTCCATGATGAGCCTGAATCTACATCCTCCGTCAGGAAATGTGAACAGAACAGAGTTTGGACTTTAGGACAAATGAAATCAATACTTGAAGACATGAAGACAGAAGTGAAAATTGAGATGGATCAATCTGAGGAAAAGATGGCATTGCCCAGTCAAAATCTCAGGTATATTTAAAGGGCCTAGGCCAGGCATGGGCAAACTACGGCCCAGGGGCCATATGCGGCCCGTTAAGCTTCTTAATCCGGCCCACTGAACTTGAAGAAATTATATTAATAAACCTTGTTAATATTTTAATTTCCCTGCAATTGTGGCGTTTTCCAATAGCTGCGCACTACATAATGGACCTTTGTTGAGGTGCGGCGTTTTGCTGTTTGTGCTTTACTTTTGACCCCTCGGCCTCCTGTAAAGATGCACAGAGAAGGTCGAGTGTTTAATAAGGAGTGGAAAAATACATATTTTTTCACAGAATACTTATCTGCTGTATGTCTGATATAAGAGACTGTAGCGGTTTTTAAAGAATATCAGGCGTCACTTTGCCACAAAACATGTGAACAAGCAGTCAAGGAAAGAACGAAAGAACCTGAAGGAGAACAGAACTTTCACTGCTTTAAAATAGTAACTGTTAGTCATTTAAAAAAGCTGTATTTATTAATTAAATTTTCTTTTTTTTAGGAGTCATTTCAATAAATGACTAAATACTGTGGAACTTGAAAGACGGACATTTTGTTGTAATGCTTTTTTTTATTTTTAATTGAAATAAAGCACATGTTTTCTACATGTTATTTTTAGTGTTTTTACCAAAACTCTAAATCCAGCTGCTCCTGGTCCGGCCCTTCTGTCAAATTGTAGAACTCTTTGTGGCCCACGAGTCAAACAGTTTGCCCCCCCCTGGTCTAGACGCTCTTGTGAGCTTTACACAAACTCCAAACACGGCCTGAGGTTTCATCACGGTCATATTCAGTAAAAATCTCATATGTACAGGATAACCAAGTAACCAATTAATCCAAAGAATAATTGTAATCAATTAATCACCCCATTTTTCATGCAGGTTTTCCTTTTACAGGAAAACCTGTAAAAGCAGCTGATGTGGCCAAAAAACATCAGCTGCTCTTTACAGTCCAGAGCAGCTGATGTTTTTTGGCCACATTTTCATGATTAAACAATAAGACTGGTCTCATTTTCTCTTCCAACTAGACTTCCAGTAAAACCTCATCCACTTAACTTAGTCCAAACTGAATATCACCGTGTACAACTCCAGCAGCATCAGATCTGAACCGCTAAACTAATGCAAAATAGCATGTTCATGGAGGTGGTGGAGGTGGTGGAGCGGTATGAGCTTTTACACACAATAAGATCGCCATGGAGATACGGGGAGGGCATCTGACATACAGGAACATTTCCAACTATAGGGACAGCAGTTTGTATTACACTTCTCTGCAGTGGACATTAGCGTACGTCTGTCATATACCATAATCATAAATCAGATGCGTCTTTGTGCCAGTTTCCACTTTTGTTTTGCCTGTGCTGCTGTTGCCTCCCTGTGGTGCGCCTCCCTCTGCAGCTCAGTCTGGGGCTGCTGTTGCCTCCCTGTGGTGCACCTCCCTCTGCAGCTCAGTCTGGGGCTGCTGTTGCCTCCCTGTGGTGCGCCTCCCTCTGCAGCTCAGTCTGGGGCTGCTGTTGCCTCCCTGTGGTGCGCCTCCCTCTGCAGCTCAGTCTGGGGCTGCTGTTGCCTCCCTGTGGTGCGCCTCCCTCTGCAGCTCAGTCTGGGGCTGCTGTTGCCTCCCTGTGGTCCGCCTCCCTCTGCAGCTCAGTCTGGGGCTGCTGTTGCCTCCCTGTGGTGCACCTCCCTCTGCAGCTCAGTCTGGGGCTGCTGTTGCCTCCCTGTGGTGCACCTCCCTCTGCAGCTCAGTCTGGGGCTGCTGTTGCCTCCCTGTGGTCCGCCTCCCTCTGCAGCTCAGTCTGGGGCTGCTGTTGCCTCCCTGTGGTGCGCCTCCCTCTGCAGCTCAGTCTGGGGCTGCTGTTGCCTCCCTGTGGTGCACCTCCCTCTGCAGCTCAGTCTGGGGCTGCTGTTGCCTCCCTGTGGTGCGCCTCCCTCTGCAGCTCAGTCTGGGGCACATAATGAAGTGCTGTGGCTGCACTGAACTCCCTGGTGGCTCTTCAGTCTGTTTAGTTCCTCCTTCACACTTGTGTTCTCCAGGACAACCGGGGAACTGGCCTAGTCCAACTGATCCTCTGCAGTGACCTCACAAGGCTGGGGGTGTTCTACGGGTGTCCTATGGTGGAATGTTCAGCAGTTGGAGATACAATGTACACAAAATAATAATAATAAAAATAAATAAATAAAAACACATTTTCAAATGCCTGTGATTAGTCTGAACATTTGTGGTCCTGTGTAGGAGTTTGATTTTCAACCAAAATGTGAGAGGGACTAAAAAGTGAAAAACTTGTGACTGTGTCTGAGAGATTCAGCTCGTCACGTCTATAAAAGCTTCTGACCGAGCATCACACACCAAGAGAATGTTGAGGACAGTGAGGACATGATGAATATCAATTTAAACTGGTTTAATGAAAATATGTGTAAGCCCAGAACTAAGGTCCCAATAACACATCTGGAGAAGTGTGTAAGGCCCAAGGACACAACGGCAGCGCTCATCTGTGGGAGCTGGGATCACACGCGCTCTACAAACTGAGCTACTGCCTGTAAACACAGTGAAATAGTGACAGTGTCCAGAGGTGAGCTCCAGCTGAGACAAACTACAGCTACACAAACACATGTAGAAT
>JAVJIX010000229.1:377500-400000 GCA_036785185.1 Paratrypauchen microcephalus | reverse complement strand
AGTGTGTGCCAAACCAAAAGAATGCTCAGCAGAGAAAAGATGGTCAAACAGGAAGAACGAGCTGAACGTGACACAGGACACAGGCCCACAGGGCACTGCCTGGTCACGGTGACAACCAGACGGCCTCTTTAACCATCCAACACGGCTAACTACACCTACAAGGAACTCTGAAGAACTGAGACAATAAGAAGCTCACAGAAAACAACAGAAGCATGTCAAAGAGCACATTCTGTATGGTCTCTCACATACAGAGCAGGTCAGAGCCGTGGTTCAACAGACCCTGGAATGTCACCAGATCCAAACCAAACCAAACCAGATCAAAACAGCACGGTTACATATTCTAAAGTCTAAACAAAGGCTAAACCAAATATAATAATACTACTGCCATAGTATTCTAATGTATTATGTACAGGAGGACAAACACATTCAGGACCTGTCCCTGTCCCAGAGGACACACTGAGGACAGAGGACACACCGAGGACAGAGGACACACCGAGGACAGAGGACACACCGAGGACAGAGGACACACCGAGGACAGAGGACACACCGAGGACAGAGGACACACCGAGGACAGAGGACACACCGAGGACAGAGGACACACCGAGGACAGAGGACACACCGAGGACAGAGGACACACTGAGGACAGAGGACACACCGAGGACAGAGGACACACCGAGGACAGAGGACACACTGAGGACAGAGGACACACCGAGGACAGAGGACACACTGAGGACAGAGGACACAGCGAGGACAGGGTCAGTCCCTCTGGGCTAAAACTTTTACTGATGGTCTTCTTGTCTGTCCTGACAATCAGCAACTACATACCACATACTACATACTACATACTATATACTATATACTATATACCACATACTATATACTACATACTATATACTATATACTACATACTACATACTATATACTACATACTACATACGACATACTACATACTATATACTATATACTATATACCACATACTATATACTACATACTATATACTATATACTACATACTACATACTATATACTATATACTACATACTATATACTACATACTATATACCACATACTATATACTACATACTATATACTATATACTACATACTACATACCACATACTACATACTACATACTATATACTATATACTACATACTACAACTATGGGAATGTTATGCAACCTATTCAAAACAATTGGCAGTTTTGCAGTTCACAATATCCCAAGTACAGGTGCAGAGGCTCGGGGGTACCCTGGGGGTACCCTGGCGGTACCCTGGCGGTACCCTGGGGGTACCCTGGGGGTACCCTGGGGGTACCTGAGCTGTGAACAGGGGGAACTTGGAATGGTTTTAGAAGGAAAAGTATTTGTATTTTTTAAAAACTTCTTTGTACCAAATTTAAATCATCCAGAATGTTTTGTAGGACTTTGGACATCCACATTACAAGAAAATATAACAAATAACAATATACAAGTACAGCAAACGTACTAGGCAAGTACTTTTGTCCTGAGGACTGTTACTCTCTTCAAACTAACCCTGACGCAGGATCTGAGGACTGAACCTGTTGAGCTCAACTGAGAATTTGTTTCAAATGATAAATATATGGCCTACTTCAGCCACACGTATAAGCCGTGGTCAGTTCAGAGGAGCTCGGGTTTTCCCCTCTCCTCTAGTACTTTTCTCATCTCTAATGTCCTGGTTAAGACACAAACTCTTTATACTTGGGCTGAGTTCTTCACCGTCACGTGGTGCTACAGGAAGTGCTCCACTGGGTTTGTTATCTTGAAAACATCACAAGTGAAATCCGTTTACTTTAGTTCAGTAGAGACTGGCAGGTTCTGATATAATCCAAGTGATGTAGATGGAGTGAAGGAGTATGGAGTTTATAAACACAGTGGAGCACTTCCTGTATCATCACATGACATCACAAGGTGGAAAAGAGTCTTTTCTGTTTGAGAGACTGTGTTAAACGTGTGAATGAAACAAAACACGACTCCAGGTGTGTGTGATGAGGAAACAGAAGTGTAATACGGGCCCTTTAACACAATCCAAACGTTCTGTGGCACTGATCCCCTTTAATACAACAACAGTGTGGCACTGATCCCCTTTAATACAACAACAGTGTGGCACTGATCCCCTTTAATACAACAACAGTGTGATGTGAGAAGTCTAATCTGTGCTGTAACACATCATCATCACTTCTACATTCAGACAACACTGCGATGGCCTCAAATAAACTGGAGGGAGATTCACCTTTTATTATTGTAAATGTATCAGACCAAAACCAGGATCATCTGAACCAATAATTTGTGAAACACTGAGGTCACAGAAACGAGCTGTAATACAGAGAGTAGATATAATAGTAGATATATAATAAATATAATAGTAGATATAATACAGAGAGTATATATAATAGTATATATAACAGATATAATAGTATATATATATAATATATAATAGTATATATATAATATATAATAGTATATATATAATATATAATAGTATATATAAAATATATAATAGTATATATAATCGATCTAATAGCAGATATAATCGATCTAATAGCAGATATAATCCAGAGGTTCGTATTGATCCGTGTGCACACTCACAGGGTGCACGCTCTCTTAATGCTCTAAACCTTTATGTATATTGAGCTTTATTTATATTTTTATCATATTTTCACACAAATGCTGCACGAGCGCGAGCCTCTCCTCCGCCTCGTGCGCGGTTGCCAGATTCTCCAGGTTTTTTAATCCTCCCGCGCACTAAATCCACCCGCAGTGCGCGAGCGGGGCAAACGGGGCAAACGGGGCAAACGGGCACGACACCGGAGAGTGTCCGTGTGCACAATAACGTGTAGAACCCCTGAAAAGATCCCGGTACCGTGTGTTTACCTGCTGCTTGTCAAAGTGCTCCCGCTCCGCTCCCAGGCTGTGCTCGCTCCTGCGGCTCCTCACCCAGGTGTTCATCCTGGACCTTTATCCGGATACAGCGACCAAGAAGAAAAGCAGAAAACAACCAGTAAAATCCAACGGTTTATAGTAAAGCCAGGAGACCGTCAGGGGTCCGTGTTCTCCGCCGTGTCCGTGTCAGACGCCAGGCCGCCAGTGGCATCGCTCGGTCCGCTTCCTCCTCCGGATGAGGCTCGGGGAAAGCTCCGGGAGCTGCGGGAGGGACGGACGGGGCGGTACGGTCCTCCCCCAAGGTGGAGAGAATGTCCTCTCCCTCCTCTCTCACACGTCACACGGTGTCGCAACAACTGCATCACTTTCTGCTCCAAAAGTGTCTCAGCCGCAGCCCGTGTCTCCTTCAGGTGGACAGTCTCCTTCAGATGGACAGTCTCCTTCAGATGGACAGTCTGTAGATGGACAGTCTGCAGATGGACAGTCTGCAGATGGACAGTCTGTAGATGGACAGTCTGCAGATGGACAGTCTCTGTAGATGGACAGTCTGCAGATGGACAGTCTGCAGATGGACAGTCTCTGCAGATGGACAGTCTCTGCAGATGGACAGTCTGTAGATGGACAGTCTCCTTCAGATGGACAGTCTCTGCAGATGGACAGTCTGTAGATGGACAGTCTGTAGATGGGACAGTCTGCAGATGGACAGTCTCCTTCAGATGGACAGTCTGTAGATGGACAGTCTCTGCAGATGGACAGTCTGCAGATGGACAGTCTGCAGATGGACAGTCTCTGCAGATGGACAGTCTCTGCTGCTGGACAGTCTGTAGATGGACAGTCTGCAGATGGACAGTCTGCAGATGGACAGTCTGTAGATGGACAGTCTCTGCAGATGGACAGTCTGCTGATGGACAGTCTGCTGATGGACAGTCTGTAGATGGACAGTCTGCAGATGGACAGTCTGTAGATGGACAGTCTCTGCTGCTGGACAGTCTGTAGATGGACAGTCTGCAGATGGACAGTCTGTAGATGGACAGTCTGCAGATGGACAGTCTGTAGATGGACAGTCTCCTTCAGATGGACAGTCTGTAGATGGACAGTCTGTAGATGGGACAGTCTGCAGATGGACAGTCTCCTTCAGATGGACAGTCTGTAGATGGACAGTCTCTGCAGATGGACAGTCTGCAGATGGACAGTCTGTAGATGGACAGCCGGCAGATGGACAGTCTCTGCAGATGGACAGTCTCTGCTGCTGGACAGTCTGCAGATGGACAGTCTGCAGATGGACAGTCTGCAGATGGACAGTCTGTAGATGGACAGTCTGCAGATGGACAGTCTCTGCAGATGGACAGTCTCTGCAGATGGACAGTCTGCAGATGGACAGTCTGCAGATGGACAGTCTCTGCAGATGGACAGTCTGCAGATGGACAGCCGGCAGATGGACAGTCTGCAGATGGACAGTCTGCAGATGGACAGTCTGCAGATGGACAGTCTGCAGATGGACAGTCTCTGCAGATGGACAGTCTGCAGATGGACAGCCGGCAGATGGACAGTCTGCAGATGGACAGTCTGCAGATGAACAGTCTGCAGATGGACAGCCGGCAGATGGACAGTCTGCAGATGGACAGTCTGCAGATGGACAGTCTGCAGATGGACAGTCTCTGCAGATGGACAGTCTGCAGATGGACAGTCTGTAGATGGACAGCCGGCAGATGGACAGTCTCTGCAGATGGACAGTCTCTGCTGCTGGACAGTCTGTAGATGGACAGTCTGCAGATGGACAGTCTGCAGATGGACAGTCTGTAGATGGACAGTCTGCAGATGGACAGTCTGCAGATGGACAGTCTGCAGATGGACAGTCTGTAGATGGACAGTCTGCAGATGGACAGTCTCTGCAGATGGACAGTCTCTGCAGATGGACAGTCTGCAGATGGACAGTCTGCAGATGGACAGTCTCTGCAGATGGACAGTCTGCAGATGGACAGCCGGCAGATGGACAGTCTGCAGATGGACAGTCTGCAGATGGACAGTCTGCAGATGGACAGTCTGCAGATGGACAGTCTCTGCAGATGGACAGTCTGCAGATGGACAGCCGGCAGATGGACAGTCTGCAGATGGACAGTCTGCAGATGGACAGTCTGCAGATGGACAGTCTGCAGATGGACAGCCGGCAGATGGACAGTCTGCAGATGGACAGTCTGCAGATGGACAGTCTGCAGATGGACAGTCTCTGCAGATGGACAGTCTGCAGATGGACAGTCTGCAGATGGACAGTCTCTGCAGATGGACAGTCTGCAGATGGACAGTCTGCAGATGGACAGTCTGCAGACGGTCGCGGTGACGTCAGCTCCTCTGGACAGCACACAATGGAGGGATTATTTAATGCAGTTGGACATAATCCCTCTGAGATTATATCTGACTTTTACTTTTCCACACAAAAACCTGCTGGAATACTGGATGTGGGAGTCATGTCCTGTCAGGTCCATTTGTAGTTCCAGAATACTGAATACTGCATTCAGATTTTGGTACCTGGTCCAACCAGAATACTGTTAATGTGGATGTGGTCACACTGAGATGCATTTAAATGACAGCGTAAAACACAAATACAGGATTAAAACAGCTTTGTTTTAGGTATACATTTTCTATCACAAATCAAAGAAGGAAAAATCGCACATACGCGGCAAGAACAGTCTTTTCTCACTGATTCTGTGCGGTTTGAACCCACAACTGTGTGATGTAGGAGTGCAAAGTATCCCTCAGGTTTGAGGAAGGTGACTGTATTCTGAACACTATAGAAAAACCTTCATGTGTTTGTGCAAAGTGACACAAACGGGCTTCAGGATAGACAGATACTCTATTAACTATTAATCTATTAATTCCAGTCTAGTTTTACAGGACAGATTTTTTAAAGTGGCTCAAGGATTAAAATATGACCAGGTGAACAAATATAACCTGAATCTAATCCGTGCTGTAACACAGGAGAGGCATGCAGTCAGTCTCCTTCTACATTCATAGAACACCTCTCACCAAATCGCTATCGTTTCCGTAAAGTCATCTTTGTGATTACGTGCTCTTTCACCTCCAAATGTAAACTCTATTTCAGGCCCAGGTGGCGTGGAGGCGGGGCGGAGGCGGGGCGGAGGTGGCCGGACCGGATAGTCTGGTCGCAGGGTGGAGCAGGCTGCACGGGGCTTTGTTGTGGGGAAAATGGGGCGAGGGAGCGTCAGGAGCAGAACAGGGACAAAGGGATGTGTTTGCCCTGCAGGTTCTACCAGACGGAGCACATTTTTACACATGACACACACCAGGGCCACAGGTGAGAGGAAGGAAGTGGTGGAAACGAGGGCAGTTCTACATTCTGTACGTTTGACTCTTGTGAGATTTAAGACATGTTCTAATGTTCCTCACAAACACACCTGGAGTTGTGTTTCATTCACACATGTTTGAGGAACTCTACATTTTCAGTTTATCTCCATCTCCAAAGCTCAGAATGCTCTGTTCCACCTTGTGATGTCATGTAGTGGTAGTTTTCAAATGAACAGCCCCGCTGACCTTTAGTTCTGTGGAGATCGGCTATTCCAGGGCTGAAATGATCCAAATGTTTCTAGTGAAGGTGTGTGGAGTTTAAAAACACAGTGGAGTACTTCCTGTATTACCACATGACATCACAAGGTGGAACAGTGTTTTTGTCTGAGAGAACATTATAACAATAACATCAGAAAAAAACATAATATGACCCTTTAAAGGTGCAATACGCAACTTTTCTGGTGGAGCGTCTGCTGTTTAGTTGTCTCCATGGAGATGTTATTATTGCTTTCCCTGGAATGTTCCGTGGTATGACATTAAACATTTCCATCTACCATTTATTCATTATGGGTGTTTCTATTATTTCTTGTGTGAATAGGGGCAACTGTCCGCAGATCTGACTTGTAACGTGAGCACAGAGCTGTGACCTGTGATATTCTAATCCAGGTTTAATCTGTACGCTGGGACATAAAAGTCATGGATTTTATGCTTTAGCCATAAGCAGAGGAAGAGAGGAGGAGAGAAGTAGCCCAAAACATAGTAATACTTCAGTAGAAGTACAGGTGTACCTCACCTTACGGAATTCATTCGTTCCAGAAGTGGTTTTGTAATGTGAATTTTTCGTAAGTTGAGTAGCTATTTCAATGGAAAAAGCCTGATTCGTTCCAAGGCCCCGATCCAAGTTTTTTTTTTTATAGTGTAACTTTTTTATAGTGTAACATGTGTTCTGCATAGAGACTGTAGACCCAGGACTAAACGTGGACTAAACCAGGTCTAGACCAAGGTCTAAACCAGGACTAGACCAGGTGGATTAAAGCGCCGTGCGCGGGTCTATTTCCTGGTTTCGTTTCGAGTCACGGCTGAGGCGAGCAGCGAGGGGGACCGCACGCAGTCTGAGCGCATGAACGAGACCCGTGCTCAAACCGTGCCTCCTCTAGACCAGACCAGGTCTAGACCTCCTCTAGACCTGGTCTAGACCACCGCGGCTCTTGCATGCGTTCGTTCATGCGCTCAGACTGCGTGAGGTCCCCCTCGCTGCTCGCCTCAGCCGTGACTCGAAACAAAACCAGGAAATAGACCCACGCGCGGCGCTTTAATCCACCTGGTCTAGTCCTGGTTTAGTCCTGGTTTAGTCCTGGTTTAGTCCAGGTTTAGTCCTGGTTTAGTCCTGGTTTAGTCCTGGTCTAGACCTGCTGTCAGCCCCGCGCCGGGTCATGCTGCGCTATCACACGTGTCAGAGCGCAGTTTTCTCCCCCCTCCCCCTTCCCCCCACACTTCACTATTAATAATTTTGTTGAAAATCTATGAAAGTTTGAGTGTTTAAACGAGAGACAAATGTGAGAAAAGTTTAAATCCAGTCTGAGAAAAGCGTATAATGTGTGTGGCTGAGCGCGCATTATTAGAATTTTTGAGATTTCGCGTTTCGTAACTTGAATTTTCTTTCGTATCTAGAGACAAAATTTAACTTGAAATGTTCGTTTGTTGGGTCTTTCGTAAGGTGAGGTACCACTGTATTTACTGTTGTCACGTGTAGAGTTCCTCACCGTGGGGACAGAAGCACAACTTTTAAAGTAAGAGTTTTGTTTCCTTCACACAAACGCTGCAGGTTTAGGCTCAGTTCCACCTTGTGATGTCATGTGGTAATACACAAAGTGCCCCACTGTGTTTTTAAACTCAATCTCTACTGAACAAAAGGTAAATGTTAACTTGAAAACTGCCACTATATGACATCACAAGGTGGAACAGAGCATTTTGAGGTTTGTAGATGGAGACAGACTAATAATGCACAATTACTCAAACATTAAGCTTAGGCTTTTAGGCTTTTTAGCCTTTATTGGTCTCACACACAATGACACACATGTGTGAATGGAATGAAACAAAACAAAAAGCTCAGTCTGTTTGACATAATCTAGGACGTTTAAAACTGCTGCTCCAGGAAGTGAAAAGAAACAAAAACCTGAAACCAACGAGACAAAGGCAGAAGTTTGAACACATCATTCTACAGTAAATGGGCTTAAACACTGCACCACTGTGGCCCTCTGTCCCACAGAGACAGGAGGAAGTGTGCACCTGACAGGAGGAAGTGTGCACCTGACAGGAGGAAGTGTGCACCTGACAGGAGGAAGTGTGCACCTGTCAGGAGGAAGTGTGCACCTGACAGGAGGAAGTGTGCACCTGACAGGAGGAAGTGTGCACCTGACAGGAGGAAGTGTGCACCTGACAGGAGGAAGTGTGCACCTGACAGGAGGAAGTGTGCGCCTGACAGGAGGAAGTGTGCACCTGACAGGAGGAAGTGTGCACCTGTCAGGAGGAAGTGTGCACCGGACAGGAGGAAGTGTGCGCCTGACAGGAGGAAGTGTGCACCTGACAGGAGGAAGTGTGCACCTGACAGGAGGAAGTGTGCACCTGACAGCAGGAAGTGTGCATCTGACAGGAGGAAGTGTGCACCTGACAGGAGGAAGTGTGCACCTGTCAGGAGGAAGTGTGCACCTGTCAGGAGGAAGTGTGCACCTGACAGGAGGAAGTGTGCGCCTGACAGGAGGAAGTGCGCACCTGACAGGAGGAAGTGTGCACCTGACAGCAGGAAGTGTGCACCTGACAGGAGGAAGTGCGCACCTGACAGGAGGAAGTGTGGACCTGACAGGAGGAAGTGTGGACCTGACAGGAGGAAGTGTGCATCTGACAGGAGGAAGTGTGCACCTGACAGGAGGAAGTGTGCACCTGACAGGAGGAAGTGTGCGCCTGACAGGAGGAAGTGCGCACCTGACAGGAGGAAGTGTGGACCTGACAGGGGGAAGTGTGCGCCTGACAGGAGGAAGTGTGCACCTGACAGGAGGAAGTGTGCACCTGACAGGAGGAAGTGTGCGCCTGACAGGAGGAAGTGTGCACCTGACAGGAGGAAGTGTGCACCTGACAGGAGGAAGTGTGCACCTGACAGGAGGAAGTGTGCACCTGACAGGAGGAAGTGTGCACCTGACAGGAGGAAGTGTGCGCCTGACAGGAGGAAGTGCGCACCTGACAGGAGGAAGTGTGCACCTGACAGGAGGAAGTGTGCACCTGACAGGAGGAAGTGTGCACCTAACAGGAGGAAGTGTGCACCTGACAGGAGGAAGTGTGCACCTGACAGGAGGAAGTGTGCACCTGACAGGAGGAAGTGTGCACCTGACAGGAGGAAGTGTGCACCTGACAGGAGGATGCAGGAGGAAGTGTGCACCTGACAGGAGGAAGTGTGCACCTGACAGGAGGAAGTGTGCACCTGACAGGAGGAAGTGTGCACCTGACAGGAGGAAGTGTGCACCTGACAGGAGGAAGTCATGTCCATGGAGGATGAAAATATCTTCAATAGTTTCTTATGAATGCACAGTTTATCCACTAGAGGACAGGAGAGTTTCAAAGTTTTAACCAGCGCTGTGCTCAATCTAAACATGTTCTAAACCAGCATCATGAGAAGAACTGACCTGAGCGTGTGACTCATGAGGTTGTGAGGCAGCAAAGGCACTCCTGAAGGACATTTAAATTAGCTGAAGAAATCAAATTGGTTATTAAAGGACTTGATGGTCAGACATCATTTCACACAAAATATCAGGCCAAAGATAATTTTTCATTAAAAACTGGAATTTACATGGACCCTTCAAACTATTTAAGTTGAACAAAATTCTGTGAATGTACAACCCTCTCCCGTCCATACAGAAAACAGTGAATCTTTGGCCTCTTAGGAGTTGCTGCTCGTTGCATGTGCACCTCTACAAGCACATAGGCGTGTCATTGTATTTATTTTATTTTATTTTATAAACAAAAACAACTGGCTCAGGTCTGTGCAGAGGCGTGCTTTACAAGCATATTATTCAAAATCACCTTTTTTCTCAAGTACTTCCCTTTCTTGAGTAAATGTTTGGGTGACTCTTCCTGCTCTGAGCAAGTCTATTAGTGAAAAACAATTCATGAACACTTGTATTTCTTGCATTTTGATTCAGAGCTATTCTGCAAAATGGACTTTTACCATGTTCTAGTAGTTTCCCCGTCTCATTCACCCTCTCCGTTGTATCTGGACTGATCGCATGTTTGATGTTTTTAAGCTTATTTTCAAGACGCCACACTGCACATCTTACTAGTGATATTTTGCTGAATCCTACACATATCAGACCGAGAGCGAAACTACAGAGCAGTGGGCGTGCGCTGGTGGCAGCTGATGATGAAAATAGTGTCTTGAAAATAAGTAATTAAAGATTGCTCAAACATGCACAATTCACAACTTTAAAGGGAATGGTGAGGGGAAACAACTAGAACATGGTTAAAAGTAGACATAGACTGATTATTGCTTGGCCAATATATAATATATATTATATAATATATATATATATATATATATATATATATATATATATACATCAGGCAGATATTTACTCTTTGTAGCGTATCAAGTGTCGGCCATAAATCTCCTGCAGAAGCCGATGTTTTGTTTGGCAGCAGCCTAAATATGCCTGCATAAAGCTTTATCTGAACACTTTAGAATTACTTAGAGAATTAAAACTACACAGTTTTTAATTCTCTAATTAGAATTTACTGCAAACTCATCCACAGGTTTGCACTACTTTTTAATGAAATAATTGGGGGAAATGACCTAATTGTCTTAGCAGAGGATTCTAAACAACTGGTGTCAACATCGGCTTTTTGGACTTAAAACAACCGTGATATTAGTTAGCAATAGCTGTTAGCCCCTGGATTCCTCTTAAGATTAGATTTTTTTGGAAGAGCAACAAGGCGTGAGAGGAAGTCCATACAAATATTCAGTCCAGACAAAATGAAATCTAACTAAACAGACAATTTCATATTAACATCTGTGGATGTGTGAAGAATCCCTCAGTCGTTCAGGTAGAATCCAGGGCAAAAGGAGAAATTCTATTTGTCACCTGGACAAAAGTTTATTTGGTGTAATCCGTTTCTTCTGCTTCTTCAGTTCTGGTCAGACGCTGGTGGACACTGCCTATATCTGCCTGAAGGGGGCGCTCACTACAGTGACATGACTGTGAGACTCCCACACCTCCTTGTTTCCAGTTGGTGTTAGTGAGGTGGGCCTGTTAGATCTGCAGTGGGAGTGGAGTGTGGGTCATAATGGTGTTTTCACTCCTCTGGACCTGACCTGCTGCTCTGTTGTTTTCTTTGTTCTGATTTAGGTTTGAGGACAGAGTTATAGATGGAGACAAATGATGTCTGAGCCCTCCATTTGTGTTCAAGGAAGGATTCTCTTTCTTTAACTCCTCCTCTCAAACCAGTTCTTTTCTCTGGCCAAGATCTGGACCTCACTGTCCTCAAAGGAGTGGCCCGTGGTTCTAGGTGGAGATGTACGGCAGACTGAGGTCCTTTTAGGTGGAGATGTACGGCAGACTGAGGTCCTTTTAGGTGGAGGTGTACGGCAGACTGAGGTCCTTTTAGGTGGAGGTGTACGGCAGACTGAGGTCCTTTTAGGTGGAGATGTGCGGCAGACTGAGGTCCTTTTAGGTGGAGATGTGCGGCAGACTGAGGTCCTTTTAGGTGGAGATGTGCGGCAGACTGAGGTCCTTTTAGGTGGAGATGTGCGGCAGACTGAGGTCCTTTTAGGTGGAGGTGTACGGCAGACTGAGGTCCTTTTAGGTGGAGATGTACGACAGACTGAGGTCCTTTTAGGTGGAGATGTACGACAGACTGAGGTCCTTTTAGGTGGAGATGTACGGCAGACTGAGGTCCTTTTAGGTGGAGGTGTACGGCAGACTGAGGTCCTTTTAGGTGGAGATGTACGGCAGACTGAGGTCCTTTTAGGTGGAGGTGTACGGCAGACTGAGGTCCTTTTAGGTGGAGGTGTACGGCAGACTGAGGTCCTTTTAGGTGGAGATGTACGGCAGACTGAGGTCCTTTTAGGTGGAGATGTACGGCAGACTGAGGTCCTTTTAGGTGGAGAAGTACAGCAGATGACGGTCCACTCTGGCACGCCCGTCTGTGTTGGTACATCCTCTTGTGAAGTGGCTGTTTTGTTTCTCCAGTGTAGCGCTCACTGCAGTCTTCACTACACTGAATGGAGTAGACCACATTGCTTTGTTTGTGGCTCGGTGTTTTGTCCTTTGGGTGGACGAGTTTTTGTCTTAAAGTGTTTGTGGGTTTGAAATAAACTGGGATTTCATATTGTCTGAAAATCCTCTGCAGTTTTTCAGAAATACCTTGTCTCTCTTGGTTTTGTTAACAGCCCATTTAGGATATCCACAAACAGAGAGGGCTTCCTGCACATGTTGTTCTTCTTTCTCCTCACCCTCTGTGCTTGTGGGAACCACTTGGGCCCTGTGTTGTAATGTCTGAATAACTCCCAGTTTGTGCTGCAGTGGGTGGTGTATTGGTCTGTGTGTGTGGGCTTCCTGAAGACTGAAGACTTGGAGTCGCCGGTCTCCTCCTATCGTTACTGTACAATCTGATTGTGTTGATGATAATCCATCTCTACGGTTCCCTTTTTAAAGTGCTGCTTGCCTGAGGCATATGAATAGGCTAATATCTTATGAAGAAGTTAGCATTTTCTTGTGCGACTAGTCTATACAACATCCTTTAGTATTTTGTGAGTCCTATAAATACCATGTGGTGAGCTGCTTCCTACTAACCTGGACAGACCACAGGGTGTGAGAGAGACGCACACAGAAGTGCAGTCACATTTTATGTTATTTTGTAATTTGGCTATTTGTATTTTTACTGATAAGTAGCTCTCTTGTTGATAAGATGCACTAAAGGTGGTGTGTAGAGTCTCTTCTTGTCCAGTGCTGCTCCTCTTCATGAGGAAGTGAGGCTGAACTCCTGTTGTGTCTTTATATTTCCTCTTTATTCAGGTAATCGAATGTAAAACACTTACAAAATCTTTACAAGTGAACTGTATATTATTTTGGTTGGTGTTTTTTATAAAGGCCAGGTTATTTGTTGCACAGGTTTTGTCTCATGTGTGATAAACATGTCCCAGACTGGATTGTTTAAATATCACTAGTTGATTAATAGTTAAGATAAACCAGTGATGTAAAAGACAGTTGACTTTATTTTTGCAAATATAAAATGTGTACATGTGTAAGCCAAACTCTACCAATGTGAATGTTATTTCAGTTCGGATTCAAGTAAGAAACTAAGCTTGTTTATTGTATGGAAATATACAGATGTGTTTCAGTAAATACACAGTGTATGTGTTAAAACCGTATTGTAATGAGCTCAGTTTATCGTCAAAGTTACAGTAAAATAACAGATTGTAATTAGCAGACCAAAGTATATTGTGAAACCCATTGTACAATGTAAGTTTGATGATTTTGTAATGATACACAATGAAGTGAGGCTGCACTGAACCAAACTCACTGTTCCTGTTGTGTGATTATTTTTCCTCTTTATTCAGGGTTTTCTTCTGTGCAGATCTGCCCCTTAGACCAGACTGGGTTTTTAAGCAGGAAGCACCACCAGCGTAAAGCTGCCACTACAAATTACATGAATTATAATAGATCAATACAAATAAATGATGAAAATTAGTTTTAAAAAGTGATTTAAAAGAAGATACTGATGGTACGAGCCTTATCTCTTCAGGCAGGTCGTTCTAAAGCCCAGACTGAAAAGGCTCCGTCACCTTCGTCTGGAGCCTGGACTTCGGAACAGCCACAGGGACCTGCCTGAGGATCTAAGGAGGATCTGCCTGAGGATCTAAGGAGGATCTGCCTGAGGATCTAAGGAGGATCTGCCTGAGGATCTAAGGAGGATCTGCCTGAGGATCTAAGGAGGATCTGCCTGAGGATCTAAGGAGGATCTGCCTGAGGATCTAAGGAGGATCTGCCTGAGGATCTAAGGAGGACCTGCCTGAGGATCTAAGGAGGACCCGCCTGAGGATCTAAGGAGGACCCGCCTGAGGATCTAAGGAGGACCTGCCTGAGGATCTAAGGAGGATCTGCCTGAGGATCTAAGGAGGATCTGCCTGAGGATCTAAGGAGGATCTGCCTGAGGATCTAAGGAGGACCTGCCTGAGGATCTAAGGAGGATCTGCCTGAGGATCTAAGGAGGACCTGTCTGAGGATCTTGCTCAGCCCAGACTGCAGTCCGCGGACCGCTTAACGACTGCGGTCTTCGGACCGCGTGTTAACTGCACATGGGACAAAAAAGAAGTGGGACAGCAGTCGTCGCGCCGGTGTTCTGTCGTGACGCACATGCCCTTCGGGCCACGCTCCGAGCCCACTGTTCCCTCTAAGGTGCGCGCACTGCCCAGACGTTCAGTGCGCACATCAAATCCTTTTCAGCGCATAAAATAAAATCTAACCTGAACTCAGCGCTGCTTTGACACACGGAATCCAGTCTGATAGATTCAGTTTGCACATGTGAATGTGACATGCTTTAGGGACAAGCCAACTACAAACACATTCATTTCGCTTCCTTCAGTAAGACCATAGTTGTCGTGCGCATCGCCGTGGGTCAGAGCGGCGGGTCCGCACCAGCCGACGGGAGTGCCGCCCGCACAGAAGAGGAGACAGGTAGAGCCATAATGTAATCCTCGGCTGTTTTCTTTATTCTGTCCAAGCCAAAGGTTTTTGTGAGCAAAAAGACGGGACTTTGTGTGTGAAGTGTGAATCCTCTCCCCAGAGCGTTAAACCACAGAGCTCTGTCACTCTCACAGAATTACTTAAACTGGGTAATGATTAAAAAGCAAGATATAAACTGATAAAAATGTATACTTATTTTGGATATCATTATTTTGAGAAAGACCCATCTTATAGTGTCCTATAGGTCCTACAATCATCCCTAAAAAATCTGCAGCTACATGTAGACTATATTTATCAAGCTGAAAACATCTCTCTTCATGTGGTTTTACAGGTTTATACACAGGTTTATACACAGGTTATTTTTCAAAATATTGTAATGCTCAATGTTTCACTGACCACAGCAGGACCCTCACACTGACATACAACATGTACAAAGTTCATGAACAGATTTTTGAGAAGTGGACCAAAAAATCAGTGATATTAAAAGTAATCTAACAGAAATAACAGCAGTGATTTGATTCATAAGCTGTAACTTGTGATGATCTCAGGTGTGATGCTGGTGTGGCCACAGTGTGCATGTCGGATGTTCCTCACAGGAGTCCAAGGAACGCTCAGGGAGTTAGTGTGTTTGCTCAGACACATGAAAAATTAGGGGGAACATTGTCCGAGCCGCGCGCTCTGGGAACTGGGACACGGCTTCTAATGGCAAAGAAACATGTCTGCGGCGCCATTTGCCCACAAAAATAACAGCAAAAGACCGAAACAGTTCCCCTCCTAGTAGTAATTTATTTTGGATGTTGGCAAGGTTGTTTTAGGACCATATCTGTGATCTCTGTGTCTTTCTATTATTCTTTGTCAGTAATAACTCAGTATTCAAAATATTACTCAATTTTAATTATAAAAAGCGGAAATCGCAACTATTTATCGCAACTTTCACTTCCTCCCGCAACAAAAACCCTTAAAAGTGCCGCAACTTTCATCGCAACTTTTTGGAAAAGCTCCCGCAAATTCAGGCATTTTAGCCCGAAACAATCACAAAAAATGCCCGCGAAATCCTGGGGGGTCTGATTTGCTGTTAAAGGTCTCATGACATGGTACTTGTTGGTGCTTTTATATGGCTCCTTAACTCATTCACTGCCGGCCTGTTTTCAGAATGTCAACCCCAGACTGCCAGAACTTTTAGACCATTTTCACTGATTTTCCAAGACTCACAGAATACTGAGTTCTTTGACTATATAGGCATGGCACACATCAAAATAAAGTGTTGACTCTCTTCTTTCACCTAGAAAAAAATTATGTTTCTAACCTTTTCGGTTCTCAAGTAATTGATAGTAGAACATAGGGAAGTTTCAGCAAAAACAGTTTTCTGACCAAAATTGGAGAAAACGATCGTTTTGTACAAAGAAGGATTTCGAGCAGATCGGTGATTTTGACGTCAATATTTATTGATTTAGTGACACCTCAAACATCTAAAATAACAGAGAAAGAGATTTTTGATGACAAAGTACATTTTTTATTTACTAATATAAGAATATAAGGCTCTGTGAATCCTTCAACTCAATAGTGGCAAGAGATGTTTACAGGATATAATAATATCTTTTCATATAAAATAGAACTTTGTCACTTCACAACAATATTGAGGCTCAGAGTACACACACACACACACACACACACACACACACACACACGCACCTACACACACACACACACATATACGTATATGTACATACACACAAGCCCATGCATAAACCTTTACACACACACAGCTACACACACACATACACACACACACACACACACACGCGCGCGTACACACGCACGCACACACATAAACTTAATTCTTCTCATCTCGTGCCTCTTTGGAGAGCAGAATCCAAGTCAGTAAACTTCTTTGGCGCTGTCGTAATTCTGATCAGAGATCCTGCTCCGCGCAGCGTGATCAGGACACGCCCCCTGCCTCAGCCAGAGCAGATCTCTGCCCCGACCTCGCTGCGTGTCTCTGTGATCCTCTGATCCGGGATCTTGGGTCCCAAAAGCGATCAAACCGCTCCGTAGGCGCTGATCAACAGTCCTCTGCTTTTCCGGGTTCACTCGCCTCACCATCTTGCTCCACTCGCCTCCACTCGCACTCCACAGTACACACACACTACACTCCTCTCCTCTCCCGCCTCTCCGATCGGCAGATAATGATACAAGATCGCCACCTACAGGTTGGGAAGTGTGAATTACACCTTCAAAGCTGCTCCAGGTCGTATCCTAGCAACCCCCGCTGAAAAACGTCCTTGACGAGTTTATTCGTCACAGCACTCAACGTTCGGATTCAACATGACGAGAAAACTCGTCACTGGCAGTCAATGAGTTAATGGTTCCCTAATACTGTAAATGAATCCTTCTTCAAAATCAACACTCAGTGCATGAGAAACAGAGATAAGATGAGAAAGAGTCATTTTTTTCTCTCTGAACACTCCATTATGGGAGTTGTTGCTTGAATGCAAATGAGGAGGACAGAGATGGCCTATAGTAGAGGGTGGGGGCGTGGCCAAACTCTCTGCTCTCAGCTATCCGCTCTGATCCATTTCCGCGTTTTTGTGCGGAGGAAGAGATGAGAAGCGTTCCATTGAAAAATAAACACATTTTCACAGAAAATAAAATTAAACCACTGCTGTTCAAAGGTCCAGAGGCTCAGATAAAGGACTTCCGAGCCTAGAAACACTCGGACGTACCTCCAGGCAAATAAAAAAACACATTTCACATTGCCTAGCGCATTCGCAGTCCAAACTCTCTGGGCGTGATTTACAGAGACGCTGAGTACAGACAGACGGGGGTGGAACTGCATTTTTCGATCTGACGTCAATAAGGTGCCTTGTTGAGAATCGCCCGTTTGAGCTCTGATTTTTTCTAACGCAGAAAAGGATCGCAAATGCTCAGTTTAGACATTTCGCAACTTTTAGCCATGGGGGGGGGGGCTAAACAGGGTAGGGGAGCTCACATTAACGTTCAAAAACCTCAGAAAGTGAAAATTTCATGCCATGGGACCTTTAAAAACCAGTTGCCAAGCCAGTTTATGTGGAGATTGATAAAGTTGATCACGTTGATAAAAGGAGGAGCAGGACCAGAACAGATTAAAATTGTCAATAAACCAAAGTTGTAATGGAAGAAAGTTTGTTTTAGCCAAGTGTGGAGAGCCTAAAATCCTCTTAAAATGTTTGGCCCCACGACCGAGTGTGGGGAGTGGACTAGAGAAAAAAACTGATCTTCCACAGGAAGATAAAAGTATAAAAAGGTCCAAGAAATTCAGCTTGGTCATCTCTGATTAATCGGGAGCATTGTCATTAGTTCCTATGTGAATAATCCCTTTTGTTATTGTGGGAGTGGAGCTTGTAGAAGTCCAGGTAGTTTGTGCAGTAGTGTGTACAGTCGCTCTGTACAGTGGATGCACTGAAAAACCTGCAGTTCCTTATAACTGAGTCTCCCACCAGGAGTTTAGTTGGTGCAAACAGGGACCGTGGGGAAAGAGGGGGCTGGGACGGGCTGGCTCCCTGCTGAGAATGGGCCATGGATAGTGCAGTGGGGCAGAGCAAAGGACCCACGTGTTCGCAGGAGGGAAGACCTGACACTGTGCTGGCACTCACAACTATTTATGCAGAATAAAAGTACTAGGAAACTATGTGTTTATATAAAGTTTGTATTAACTAAAGTTAATACAAACAGAGCTGGAGTTGTGTTTTGTTTCATTCACACACATGTTTAACACACAATATTTATGCATAATTAGGCTGCATATTCAGGCTGAGCTCTTAAAATACAGAAAGTCCACTGTGTTTTTAAACTCCATACCCCTTCACTCATCTGGAGGAATTCAGACATAGAATTGCCCATCTCTACTGAACTATAGTTAAGAGATAGCAGTTAAGTTGAACAGTATAACTTCATGACATCACAAGGTGGAACAGAGCATTTTGAGCTTTGGGGATCTAGACAGCTTAATAATAAAGTGTTACTCAAACGTGTGAATGAAAACACTCCTCCAGGTGTGTTTTTGAGGAGGTAATAACATTCTAACATGACTTAAAGCTCACAAGAGTCACTTTAGCATCATAAAGGACCTTTAACACTACCTGATTCTCAAGCCTTTCACATGCTGCTCACATTAGAGTGACATTTAGTGGCTACTTTTTGCAGAACACTGTGGTTTCAGACAACCATTAATTGCCGACCTTATAAACTTGTGCAATTCCCTTTCAAAAGCATTGTTCGAGTGCACCGCTGCTCTGTGAAAGACACAACATAAATAAAGTAGGGCTGCAAGAACACAAAATCACTATAGTACCATCATCTCATCCACAAACAACTACATATCCTGTCTTATTCTCCATAAAAGCTGCTAACCCTGTAGTTTACATCTATATAAACATGTTCTGAAATGTCCCTCTGTGTCAGATGCCCTCCCTGTGTCTCCATGAGGTAGAAACAGTTCAAAAGGATGAATGCCCGGAAAGCGTCTGGCCCAGACGGTGTCTCTCCTGCCACCCTGAGACACTGCGCCAACGAGCTGGCCCCGGTGTTTACGGGCATCTTCAACTCTTCACCGCAGGCTTGTCATGTGCCTGCTTCAAAACCTCCACCATTGTTCCTGTCCCCAAGAAGCCAAGGATCACTGGACTTAATGACTACAGACCTGTGGCTCTGACATCTGTGGTCATGAAGTCATTTGAGCGCCTGGTTCTGCCCCACCTCAAGACCCTCACGGCCCCCCTCCTAGAGCCCCTGCAGTTCGCCTACAGAGCCAACAGATCTGTAGATGATGCCATCAACATGGCTCTACACTTCACCCTGCAGCATCTGGACTCCCCGGGAACCTACGCCAGGATCCTGTTTGTGGACTTCAGCTCTGCCTTCAACACCATCCGCCCAGACCTCCTCCAAGGCAAGCTTTCCCAGATGAACGTGCCTGATCCTCTCTTCAGGTGGATCACTGACTTCCTGACGGACAAGAAGCAGCACGTGAGGCTGGGGAAGAATGTCTCGGACTCCCGAACCATCAGCACCGGCTCTCCCCAAGGCTGTGTTCTTTCTCCTCTGCTCTTCTCCCTGTACACCAACTGCTGCACCTCCTCCCACCAGTCTGTCAAGCTCATCAAGTTTGCAGATGACACCACGGTCATTGGACTCATCTCGGACGGGGATGAGTCTGCCTACAGGACAGAGGTTGACCGTCTGGCGTCCTGGTGCAGCCAGAACAACCTGGTGCTGAACGCCCAGAAGACAGTGGAGATCATTGTGGACTTTAGGAAGCACACAGCCCTACTCCCCCCCACCATCCTGACCGACACCCCCATCTGTGGGCTCATTCCACTTCCTGGGGACCACCATCACCCAGGACCTCACATGGGAGCCCACCATCACCTCCGTCATAAAGAAGGCCCAGCAGAGGATGTACTTCCTGAGGCAGCTGAAGAGATTCAACCTGCCAGCACAGACAATGGTGCAGTTCTACACGGCCATCATCGAGTCCAACCTCACCTCCTCCATCACGGTGTGGTCTGCACCACCTCCTCCATCACCTCCTCCATCACCGTGTGGTCTTTACCACCTCCTCCATCACCGTGTGGTCTGCACCACCTCCTCCATCACCTCCTCCATCACCGTGTGGTCTTTACCACCTCCTCCATCACCGTGTGGTCTGCACCACCTCCTCCATCACCTCCTCCATCACCGTGTGGTCTTTACCACCTCCTCCATCACTGTGTGGTCTGCTGAAGCCACAACCAGGGACAAACAGAGACTGCAGCGTGTTGTGCGCTCTGCTGAGAAGGTGATTGGTTGCAGCCTTCCATCTCTGCAGGACCTGTACACCTCCAGGACACGGACATGTGCAGGTCGGATTGCATCTGATCCTTCTCACCCTGGACATGGACTTTTTCTGTGTCAGTCACATGACCCCCCCCCCCCCGCTCTGTGTCAGTCACATGACCCCACCCCACCCCCTGTGTCAGTCACATGACCTTGTGCTGGTTTTTCTTTTTGCACCTGACCATTACCTGCACCTGCACTGTTATATTCTTATAAATTTGTTAATTTAAGTTTTCTCCTTTATTTTATTCTATTTTATTCCGCTCCAAGCACCGAAGCAATTTCCTAATGTTGTGAACATGTTCAAACATATGGCAATAAAATCTGAGGTCTTATTCTGCTACCGCTGTAGTTTCGATCTGCACAAGAATGCTCTAAAAAGTCTATGTGTCAGATGCCCTCCCTGTGGTCTTATTCTCTATAAAAGCTTCTAACCCTTTCAGTCTATTTGTCAATTCTCCTGGACAGGTTTAAAAAGTAAAATTTGCACAAATAATGTCATTAAAACATTTGAAAATCAAATTCTAATACCGCTCCTCCACTTGTGCTGTTAGTCTCATATCCTGTCTTCGGCCCCACACATTTCCACATGAGATAAGCTGTTTTCAGCTCATACTGTGTGGGAGGTGTGATATAATATAGTTTCATATAGCAGTTTTATCAAGATGTGCCATTTCATTAAAAAAGTACCTACAGTTATAGGAGAAAGTTTGGGCACCCTTGACAATTGCCATCATTTTCATTTATAAATCATTGGGTGTTTGGGTCCACAAAATCATTTTCATCTATCAAATAACTAATGGACACATTAATATTCCAGCAGTGAAATTTGGTTTAACAGAAAAAACAAACATGATGAGGCGAAGTTTCCTGGTCCTGTGCGTCATGGGTGTGTCATCAGGTCTGACACTGCCATTGCGTTCTCCCCTCTCTTCACTGCTTCAGCTTCAGCGCAGTCTGTTTCCGTTTCCATGGACACTGAGCAATTAATGACTTCTTTTTTTATGCACCTGCTCCGATGTGCTGGACGTTATAGCCCCCGTTAAACCATGCGCCCTAAATCCAAACAAGAGCCATGGATAAATGACACTACACGCGCTGCGAGGCGTGAATGTAGGAAGGCAGAGCGCAGATGGAAAAATGACCGGCTGCAGGTGTCACGAGAAATTCTTAAAGATAGTTGGAAAAACTATCAAGAAGTTGTTAAAGAGGAAAGAAATATGTACTTCCGAAGCATAATTTTAAATGGCGCCAGTAAGCCTCGCATTCTTTTTAAAACAATTGGTTCGATTTTAAACCCAAATCCTTCCACTGTACTGGAAATGACTTGTGAGAAATGTGAAGAATTCTTGCTCTTTTTTAATAACAAGGTTTCCACTATAAGAGCCAATATAGCGCCACCATCTGTTGAACTTGTGTTGAAAACTGAAAGTGCTGCTTTTCTCTGTCAGTTTGAGCCTGTGTCACTGTCCGTCCTCACAGGGACAGTGAATAAGTTGAAGCCCTCTTCCTGTCCCACAGACCCAGTCCCTCCTCGCTTTTTTAAAGATATCTGGGGGACTATCGGCTCTTCGGTCAGGGAAATCGTCAACAGCAGTCTGTCTTCAGGCATTGTGCCTTCATTTTGTAAAGAAGCTGCTGTTGAACCTTTAATTAAAAAAAACAGCCTTGACCCTACAATTCTTTCAAGTTATCGGCCAATTTCAAAATGA
>JAVJIX010000229.1:362500-375000 GCA_036785185.1 Paratrypauchen microcephalus | reverse complement strand
TCTTTTCTGTGCAGTTTAGCATAGCAGCGCCTCTGTACGTGGCCCCTCCCATCAGAGCAGCACAAATGAAGACTCGCCTCTTTCCATCCATCCATTTTCTTCCTCTTATCCGGGGCCGGGTCGCGGGGGCAACAGTCTAAGCAGGGACGCCCAGACCTCCTTCACCCCGGACACTTCCTCCAGCTCCTCCAGGGGGACCCCAAGGTGTTCCCAGGCCAGCCGGGAGACATAGTCCCTCCAGCGTGTCCTGGGTCTTCCCCGGGGCCTCCTCCCGGTGGGACATGCCCGGAACACCTCCTGAGGGAGACGTCCAGGAGGCATCTGGAACAGACGCCACCTCAGCTGCTCCTCTCCACGTGGAGGAGCGGCGGCTCTACTCTGAGCTCCTCCCATGTGACTGAGCTCCTCCCCCTTTCTCTAAGGGAGTGTCCAGCCACTCTGTGGAGGAAACTCATTTCGGCCGCTTGTATCGGCGATCTCGTCCTTTCGGTCATTACCCAGAGCTCATGACCATAGGTGAGAGTAGGAATGTTTACATTGAACGGTAAATTGAGAGCTTTGCCTTTTGGCTCAGCTCCCTCTTCACCACAATGGTCCAGTACAGCGACCGCATCACTGCACCGATCCACCTGTCAATCTCACGCTCCTCTTTCCAAACACTCTTAAAGAACCATCGTTTTGACTGTTGACCGCGACACACTCATCATCAAAATGTCAAAAATGAGAAAAGTGGACGCCGAGTGCAAGATTTTCCAAGAAAAATTGACTAATTCCCATTTGTTGACGGAGGTGAATGGGAAACCTGTACGCTTGTGTTGAAATAGCATTTTCTTAAAGTTTCAGGTTGTTCATAATATTATAATATTTTGTAAAAGAAAATAAAAAAGACTTCTGTAATAGATTTGTGTTTCTCTGCACAAATATTTGGACTTATTGCTATTTTTGGGGTATATATTAGGGATGGGGCCGATCCGATCCAGTATTGGTATTGGGATCCGATATCAACGTAATTCACAGATTGGAATTTCCGATCCATGAGCCATGTCTGTATACACACATTATCTGCTGAAATGACTCCCAGTGATTCCGTCGGCTGCTCTGCTCCTGCTGCAAAATGTGGAATGAACGGAGGCGGATCTCAATGAGACACTGTGACGGAGCGCCTGTACCTGCCCCCGCCCGGCGCCTCTCGGCAGAGCGAGCAGAGCGCTCCCCCTGGTTTGTGGAGCCAGACTCCGGTGCAAACCTTTCGCTGCTACTGCAGGACTGTTTACAAACTGTTTCCCGCTCTCTGGACTCTGTTCCCCTCCCTAGTGCGTGTGAGGGTGCACGGATCCACATCCCGACCTTCCTCTGTCTCCATGCTGCTCTCTGGTTCAGGGGCCAAACCGGGGCACTTCCTGGTCATGTGATAAATGGCGCATAGTGGTGCGCTAAAGGGGGTCACATGACCCGGACTGAACCATTAATGTTAATTTGTGGGTTTATTTTGTTTTCTTAAGTCTCTTAGTTAATGAAGTCATACCATATGGGAGTTATTTAAAGGTCCCATGGCATGAAATTTTCACTTTCTGAGGTTTTTGAACGTTAATGTGAGCTCCCCTACCCTGTTTAGCCCCCCCCCCCCATGGTTAAAAGTTGTGAAATGTCTAAACTGAGCATTTGCGATCCTTTTCTGCGTTACAAAAAATCGGAGCTCAAACGGGCGATTTTGAACAAGGAAACTTATTGACGTCAGACCGAAAAAAGAAATGCAAATGCAGTTCCACCCCCGTCTGTCTGTACTCAGCGTCTCTGTAAATCACGCCCAGAGAGTTTGGACTGCGAATGCGCTAGGCAATGCAAAATGTGTTTTTTTATTTGCCTGTAGGCACGTCCGAGTGTTTCTAGGCTCGGAAGTCCTTTATCTGAGCCTGTGGACCTTTGAACAGCAGTGGTTTCATTTAATTTTCTGTGGAAATGTGTTTATTTTTCAATGGAATGCTTCTCATCTCTTCTCCACGCAAAAACACGGAAATGGATCTGCTGAGAGCCGAGAGTTTGGCCACGCCCCCACCCCCTACTATAGGCCATCTCTTTTCTCCTCATTTGCATTCAAGCAACAACGCCCATAATGGAGTGTTCCAGAGTGACATTTATGACTCTTTCTCATCTTATCTCTGTTTCTCATGCACTGAGTGTTGATTTTGAAGAAGGATTCATTTACAGTATTAGGGAACCATTAAGGAGCCATATAAAAGCATCAACAAGTACCATGTCATGGGATCTTTAAGTATTTTCTTTATTCTGTTGAATTACAGGTGTTTTATCATTATGGGGACTGTTATTTGTAGTTCAACAATAATGATGATAATATTGAAAACAAACAGTTTTGGTATCGGAATAGTATCGGTATCGGCCAATATCCAAATTCAGGTATTGAGATTGGATCGGAAGTGAAAAAATGTGGATCGGTGCATCCCGAGTATATTTGCCATGAGTTTTGTGATCCTGCCCCGTTGGGATCAAAGTAGGTTGGATAGCCCCCGGACCAAAATGAGTTTGCACCCCTCCCTAGACGCTTCCTATAACCACTGGATCCTGGATGAAGGTCTACTGGACCAGTCCTCCTTACAAAACATCTGTAGTTCAGTGAGATTTGGTGGTTGCCGAGCAGGGACAGCTTCAAATCATCCCACAGATTTTCAGTGATATTCAGGTCTGTGGACTGGGATGGCCATTCCAGAACACTGGACTTGTCCCTCTGCATGAATGTCTGAGTAGATTTTGAGCAGTGTTTTGGGTCGTTGTCTTGTTGAAATATCCAGCTCCGGTGTAACTTCAACTTTGTGACAGATTGTTGAACGTTATTCTCAAGAATCCTCTCAAGAAGAAGCTGATATTGAGTGGAATCCATGCGACCCTCAACTTTAACAAGATTCCCAGTCCCGGCACTGGCCACAGCCCCACAGCCTGATGGAACCTCCACCAAATCTTACTGTGGGGAGCAAGGGTTTTTCTTGCTGTGTTTTTTTGCTGCCATGCATATGGCCTCTTGTTATGACCAAATAACTCACTTTTTCTTTCATCAGTCCACAGAACCTTATTCCAAAATGAAGCTGTCTTGTCCAAATGTGTTTTTGCAAACCTCAAGAGACTCAGTTTGTGGCATCTGTAAAGAAAAGGCTTCTTCCGCATCACTCTCCCGTACAGCCTTTCTTTGTACAAACTGTATTGTTGACCTCTGCACAGTGACACCATCTGCAGAAGATGACCTCGCAGGTCTTTGGAGGTGGTCTGTGAGTTGTTTTGGACCATTCTGATCATCCTTCATCTTTGCCTCTCTGATATTTTTCTTGTCCTGCCACTTCTGGCCTTAAAAGAACTGTACCTGTGGCCTTCCATTTCCTCACGATGTTCCTCACAGTGCAGACTGACAGCTGAAATCTCTGAGAGAGATTTTTGTAGCCTTCCCCTAAACTATAATGCTAAACAATGTTTGTTTTCAGCTCATTTGAGAGTTGTTTTGAGGCCTCCATGTTGCCACTCTTCAGAGGAGAGTCAAAGAGAAGAAGAAGTTGCATTTGGCCGTCTTAAATACCTTTTGTCATGAGGGGATGCGTCTGTCTCTGAAGTTCAAGGCTTAATGAGCTCATCAAACCAATTTTGTGTTCTGATTACTCTGTGTTAATTAGTTGATTGATTGTGTCTGGAAAACCACCCAGTCTTTTTTTATGGGAAAATGAATGACCTGCCTCTGTGACCATTTTCTGAGTCAATTATAATGCAATCTCAGAGGGGCCCAAACGGTTTCATACAACTGTAACTGTGTATTGATTTCATGTTAACAATTTTGTTTTGGTTGTCAAGACGATAATCCAATCAGAAAGCAGAATGAGTCCCACACTTCCCTCACAAATGAGATCTTGTGAGATTTAAGCCACGTTAGAATGTTACTGCCTCCTCAAAAACACACCTGGAGTTGTGTTTTGTTTCATTCACACGTTTGAGTAATCCTGCCTCATCAGTCTGTCTCCATCTCCAAAGTTCAAATTACTGTTCCACCTTGTGATGTCATGAAGTGATTGTTTTCAAGTTAACAGCTCCTTTTATCTTTAGTTCAGCAGAGATTGGCAATTCCAGGGATGAAATTATCCAAATTGTTCCAGTGAAGGTGTATAGAGTTTACACATGACATCACAAGGTTTCCATTTGAGAGAAGCCTAAATTTGCAGGGTTTGTGTGTTAAACATATGTGAATGAAACAAAACTCCAAGTACAATATTTATGAGGAAACAATAACATAACCTAGATAGGAAAATAGTGTAATAAGGGCCATTTAATACCAGCAATCATGCATATTCTACCTTTAAGGTGATCTCCACTCCTGTTTCTTTCTCGACCCCCCTTGTGTTTCCCCCAAGTACCTTCGAGTCCCTTAGCCCTTATACCCAGTAGTGTTTATTCCCGTGCTCACATCCCCCAATGTGTCGTCTGAGTACTTTGCAAATGTTATTGTGGTTTTAAAATATGCAACATAAATAATACAAGATAAAAAAAAAACAAGATGATGCAGGTTTTCTGGCATTTCATGGTCATTATGAAAATACAGTCCAATAAAATGTGCATCTCCAGGTGTGTTTTTGTCCTGCTCCCTCCTCCTCCTCTAGCAGCCTCCTGTGTGCTGTTTATGTAAAACACAGCCTCACCTCGCCTGACTTCCGTGTGAGTGCGGAGCCTTCAGCTGATCGCTCAGCTGACCACCACATTCCTCTGAGCACTGGACAAACAGGGCAGGTCCGGCTGCTCCTCCACGCACAGCATGAGGAGCACTGGGAGGCCCCTGCTCCATGCTCTGCTTCAGAAGCAACAACACTACAGTCTACAAGTGCACAACTAGACAACACTAAGTCTACAACTAAGTCTAAGTCTAAACACACATCATGTTTTATCAAACAGATGTAAAAGGAAAATAACAGGCCACACCATAGGTTTCAGAATGATGCCATTTCACAATGCCATAACAATTTAAAACATCTTTTTGAACGGGAAAAAGTCCTTGAAATATTGCATGCAACAGGCAGAAAAACATGAATGCATTTTAAAGTATTTAAAGTACTGCATTGTGTGACACCTCACTTAGAATAGGAGTAGGCAGTTTCCTGTGAAACTGAGATACTTCCTCAATCACTGTGAGCTTATACACAGAACACACTTGTGAGCATCATTTGTGAGCGCTGCACCAGAGCCAGGCCAACATGCTGTGTGCCTTCAACGGGACGGCCCTGAACACAGTGCTGCCTCCACTGCTCATCTCAGAGTTTGTCCTGGGAGCCCTGGGGAACGGTCTGGCCCTCTGGATCTTCTGCTTTTATCTGAAGCCTTGGAAGAGCAGCACCGTGCTCCTCTTCAACCTGGCCATGGCAGATTTCCTGCTCATCCTGGTGCTTCCTTTTCGGGCCAGTTACTACTTGTCCCAGCTGGTGTGGCACTTCGGGAGCTTCTTCTGTAACGTGTGCCTCTTCATGCTAGCCATGAACCGCAGCGGCAGCACCTTGTTCCTCATGGCCATCGCTCTGGACAGGTACATGCGTGTCGTGCACCCGCATCACCCCATCAACTTCTTAAGCCTGTCCAAAGCCCTGTGTGGAGCAGCTGTGCTGTGGCTGCTGGCCATCTCCATGACTGTTCACATCTTTACCTTAAAACACAGCAACACCACGTACTGCGAGAGCTTCGGAATCTATCTCAACTCTGAGCAGTATGTTAGATTTTCTTGGCATAAATTTGCCTTTTTATTTTCCTTCTATGTGCCCTTAGTAGTGATCCTGTACTGCACTGTGAGCATCACCTCACACATGAGGGGAAGGCAGATCGCTCAGCTGGCCAAGATTAAAAAGGCTTTGTGTTTTATCGTAGTGGTGGTGGTGATCTTCATTGTCTGCTTCCTCCCCAGTAACATCACTCAGATCATCATCTGGTTTGAGACGTACAGATCCCTGCCTCAAGAACAGGTTTGTCCAGAAATGGAGAACCTCACCATAATATTTTACATCACCATCAGTCTGACCTACCTAAACAGTGTGCTGGATCCTCTGGTCTACTACTTCTCCAGCCCAGCCATCAAGAACATCTGCAGGAGAGCGCTGCGTCTGCCCCAGGCCTCAGAGACTGTGGAGAGCTCTGAGAAGAAGATCAGAGACACAGGCTCACAGTCACTCAGCCAGCTCTAACCTGAGAGAAAGGAACAGGAAAGACCCATCCAAAAACCTTCAATCTATTACCAACCAGGATTTAAAAATGTTTAAATATAACTGCACTAGAGATGGACTGTGGATCCTGATCAGTGTCTAAACTTAACCTACTGCAAGATTAAATCAGCAACAAACCATGACTAAACAAAGACTAAATCAGAACTTAGCTCACAAAATGTTAACAGTGATATTTAATATCCCTAATTAGGTTATTAGATCATATTTAGTCCGCTTTACTTCTATAAAATGGATTTTGTTTTGTTTTTTTGTCATATGCACAGGTTCTTTCAGCTTTCTGCACTTTAGATTGTATTGAGAGCCGTTTTAGTTATTTAAAATATGAATAGCACTATGGAAGTTGTTTGTATAATTTGTACCTATAGCCAATGTAGCAGAAACCCAGACTTCTATTGTTTCAGCATTTAAACTTTAGCATAAACTTGTATATTTAAAGTAAATGTTTAAATCTTAAAACAACTAATAAAGAATGTGTTTCAATGAATGGCCTGTGATTATTTAGGTTACAGAAGTTTAATAGTTTAAGTTAGAATGCCAGACACACAATAGCAATTATATTAAATTAAGTTCTTTGGTTTTTTAAGTCTGTTTGGGGGTGTAGTGCACCATTTCTGTTTGTTTCCGTTCTTGTGATTTCATTGGTAATGCTAGATATGACTAACAGATATGTTAAAGGTAATAATAACAAGAGTGTAGACACCCAGTCGTCATAAGGTGTAGGTTTGGGACTTTTTAGGTCTTATCGGATTTCTACGCCTTTAAATGAAGGCAGGGCGCTTCATGTGAAGATCAACACTGAGCACAAAACGAAGAGAGTGTGAAGTGTGCTCACAGAGAGACGTGCACCAGAGCCAGGCCAACATGCTGTGTGCCTTCAACGGGACGGCCCTGAGCACAGTGCTGCCTCCACTGCTCATCTCAGAGTTTGTCCTGGGAGCCCTGGGGAACGGTCTGGCCCTCTGGATCTTCTGCTTTTATCTGAAGCCTTGGAAGAGCAGCACCGTGCTCCTCTTCAACCTGGCCATGGCAGATTTCCTGCTCATCCTGGTGCTTCCTTTTCGGGCCAGTTACTTCCTGTCCCAGCTGGTGTGGCACTTCGGGAGCTTCTTCTGTAACGTGTGCCTCTTCATGCTAGCCATGAACCGCAGCGGCAGCACCTTGTTCCTCATGGCCATCGCTCTGGACAGGTACATGCGTGTCGTGCACCCGCATCACCCCATCAACTTCTTAAGCCTGTCCAAAGCCCTGTGTGGAGCAGCTGTGCTGTGGCTGCTGGCCATCTCCATGACTGTTCACATCTTTACCTTAAAACACAGCAACACCACGTACTGTCAGAGCTTGAGTCAACCTGAGACGGAGCTCCTGGGGATTTTGACCTGGCAAAAAGTAGCCTTTTTGTTTTCCTTCTATATGCCATTCCTTGTAATCCTCTACTGCACTTTGAGCATCACCTCACACCTGAGGAGCAGGCAGATCGCTCAGCAGGTTAAGATTAAAAAGGCCCTCCGCTTTCTCATAGTAGTGGTGGTCATTTTTGTAGTCTGCTTCCTCCCCAGTAACATCACTCAGGTCTTCATGTGGTGCAGGATAAACCAGGCAGTCCACACACTGTCACAGAGCCAAGTGTGTGTGGTGATGGAGGACCTGCTCACAGTCTTCAACTTCACCATCAGTCTGACCTACCTGAACAGTGTGCTGGATCCTCTGGTCTACTACTTCTCCAGCCCAGCCATCCAGAACATCTGCAGGAGAGCGCTGCGTCTGCCCCAGGCCATCGACACTGGAGAGCGCTGAGAAGAGACCAGAGACACAGGACTCATAGTCACTCAGCCAGCTGGAGCTCAGAACAGAAGGTCAGAGAACTGAAACCTACCTTGGACTCCTGACCCACTCTGAAGGAACACCAGGACCAGCTGCACTGCTTTAAAGTGGATGAATTAAAATTCTCTAAGGTGACTGATATAATAGCCTTAACAAATAGCATGAAATCGGACACGTTTTCTTGACCTTTTCGTTTTATAGGCAACAATGTTATACATTATACATTCAACCATTCAGAAGTTTCATTCAAGACTCTGTGTTTAATATTTAATGCATTTTATATAAATACTGAAACAAGATGGATGAAATTAAGTAACAAAAAGCATTTTTAATATTTTTGAGCTGCATGATGAAGTCTCCTGAAATGGTTTTCACTTCACAGCTGTGCCACGGCTATTTTGAGGAATTTAAACTTGTTCACACTTTTTGGTTTTATCTTGTTTTTAATATGCATAGTCCCTTTAATAAATAAATACAAAAACTAAATCAAATCTACAATGTAAATAATAGTCACAACCTTGGGACTGATGACTGTAGTAACTCTGACTTCTTCTTCTCTTCTGTTTGGCCCACCATGCCACATATTTGTATCGTACTCTCCACCATATTTTCAAGTGTTTGAAGTCCTTTTTGACACTTGCTCAGTGAGTGACATATTCAGCCCACAATAGATGGAGGCCAGTAGAACAGCTAAATTAAGTAATAACTGTATTAGAGCTAGTGGTTCTCGAATAGGTTCCCACAATTGGGTCACTGGCACAATGACATTTTCAGTGAGTCACGTTTAACAAAACTAAATGCAGATTTGTGTTTATTTTTGTCGTTGTTTTTGGTAGTTGGCCCTAAACTGTCATTATTAGTACTACTACTGTAAATAAATATACTCAGTTTGCTTGATCTATATAACCTATAATACCAGCCTCGACTTCATTGGACTGGCACCGGACGCTGTGGGTGAGGTTACACTCCCTTAGTCCATTTCTTTATCCACTATATGTACATCAACCATCTGATACATCTCCAGTTTTATACAATAACTTTCTCCACCTCTGTAGTGAGAGTTGCAGAACATCCGTCTCTGCTACACTATAAAAAAGGAAGTCAGAGGTACAACGCAAATTGGTGGATTTATTAAATAATGTGTTTTATATATACAAAGTAGGGCAGTAAAGAGGGCTGGTACAAATGTGAGAATACTAAATGTGAGGTGTGGGCTCTTCACAGCACTCCACTGTCCAGACTGAGGAGCTCCTGAGGGTCAGATGTAGAACACAGAGGTATGAGTGAGCGAGAAGTACACAGGGCAGATGTGTGGTGGGGCAGATGTGTGGGGGGTGGTACCTTGATGCAGCCGGCTGGAGAAGCAGGGCCGTTGCTGAGCATCTTAGCCCTGTGAGGCTCTGTGTGCTTCAGGTACTCGCGGGCCAGAGACGCAGCCTCCTCCAGACTGAAGCACAAACAACCAGAGATGTGACTTTGTGAAGGAGTCGGCTCCGCTCAGCAGTTTCTATTACACAAAACTGACTCTTGTGAGCTTTAAGCCATGTTTAATGTTGTTCCCTCCTCAAAAACAGACCTGGAATTGCGTTTTGTTTCATTCACATGTTTGACTAATCCTGCATTATTAGTCTGTCTACATCTCCAAAGCTCAAAATGCTCTTCTCCACATTGTCATGTCATGAAGTGGTAGTTTTCATGTTAACCTTTTACCTTTAGTTCAGTAGGCATTGGCTGAAATGATCCAAATGATGGTGTACTTGGTTTAAAAACAAAGTGGAGCATGTCCTGTGCTGCCCCTTGACATTACAAGATGTGCCACTACATGACACTGCCAAACCACCGAGTATCACTGGTCAAGAAAACTGGAAAATTGGAGAATGAAGAAAGCTCAGAACAGTGGGCGTGTACCGCTGGCCTGAAAATAAGAATAAAGATTGCTCATGCTCAAATCACTCTAAATACAACTTTGAGAGGGTAAATGTGAAGGAGTAACAAGTGTAACACAAGTCTCCAGGTCTGCTTTAACGTCACGCTACATAAAACCATGGTTCACACTGTTTAAAGTAAATGCAACACTTTAGCTGCTGAAAAAAACTTGTGGGCAGACTTATGGTCTGTCACACCTAAGTTTGTTCACACATTTCTTCACAGTAGCTTTCTTGGGCGGCAGTAGCTCAGTAGAGCGTTTGTCCACTGATCCAAAGGTCGGTGGTTCAAATCCCGCTCTTGACATAAGAAACATCAGTGGTTGAGCGGTCAGATCCACTGACCCACAGGTTGGTTGGTACGATTCCAGCTCCCACAGATGAATGCTGCCGTTGTGTCCTTGGGCAAGACACTTAACCCTCCTCGCCCCCAGTGTCTGCGTACACTGGTGTGTGAATGGGTGATTGGTTCCTTGTTGTAAAGAGCTTTGGGTGCCTTGAAGGTGGAAAAGCGCTGTATAAAGATGTGACCATTCACACAGTCTCTTACTCTTCTTATACCAATCTTTAGTTTAAAGACGACATACTTGTTTTATGTGGAAAATTTTGTAATGTATCTATACTTAGATTCTTATTTTACATTGTGTTCACTGTAAACCGCTCATATCAGATAATTCTGCTTCTTCAAATGTTATGTTATGTTGTTTCCACATTATATTGTTGTTACATATGTTGAAATAATACATGGCTTAAAGCGCACAAGAGTCAGCTTCATGTTATTCGACCTTTAAGTAAAAAAAACTAAACAAGCCTGACGATGACGTGAGTCAATCTTGATTCAGATTATCTTAATTCCCAATCCCTAATACAATATATAAAATAGTGTTTTGTCTAAATAACATGAGTTATTAGAGCAAACCCTGCACCAAACTATTTATACTAATATCCTGTTTTCAGTCACACCTAACAGGGCATTTTCATTCACACGTTACTTCACAGTCTCTTTCTCTTCTTATACCACTCTTTGGTTTCAAGAAGACATACTATTATTTGGGGAATTTTGTAGTGCATCTATAAACATACTTTACTTTAGATTTTGCTCATTGTAAACTGCTACCCACAGTCTGAATTCTTTTACCTTTAGTTCAGTATGCATGGGCAATTCCTGACTGAAATGATCCAAATGATGGTGTACTTGGTTTAAAAACAAAGTGGAGCATGTCCTGTGCTGCCCCTTGACATTACAAGATGTGATGTGAGTTTTTTGGTTTGATACATACATATAAAATACATGATAAATAAGTGTACAATATAGCGTTGGGAGATATGACAAAAAATGAATCACATTTTTCCCCACTCACATTTATCAATATTGATTTTTGATTTAACTAATTGTTTTTCATCACCAAACGTCTAATTCATGCAATGTAACACACAAAAAAAACTTTTTTTAAAGGGCAGATATTGTGCTTGTGTGTGCCCTATACTTATAATCTATGACAGCTGTGGATCATTATATTTTAATTTGCACATTTTAAATCACAATATTCATCTAAAATGACTTAATAAAAAAAACAGCAGCATTAGAAAACTGTGGCGCCCGATGGGAGCTGACGGTGCCATAAACATCATCACAACAAAGCGCTGCATGCTGTGGGTCCCTCCTGTGGATAGCTGCACATCACACTAGCGAGAAGCAGATTTTTTCCATTTGTGCAAAAAAAAAAAACCTGGTTAAGAAAACATTGGAGAATGAAGAAAGCTCAGAACAGTGGATGTAAGCACCTGGACCCTCAAATGCAGGACAGTAGAGAGTATGCAGGCCCTGACAGTATGCAGGCCCTGACAGTATGCAGGCCCTGACAGTATGCAGGCCCTGACAGTATGCCAGCATGTGTCCTAACAGACGCACTTACCAGTTGTGTGTGACGAGGCACTGGACGAGCTGCTGGAGCTGCTGTGTGTGTCCGTGTGACAGCAGCAGATGGCGCAGGTGAGTGAAGTGTCTGGTCTTTATGAGCTTCTGCTGTTGGCCGCTCTGACTCATAAAGCTCAGCACAGTGTCACGGATCTGCAAAAGAACCCTCTTACAGCTGTGTTCAGTGTGACAGCAGCACCAACTGTGATGGAGCCGTCATTCATCCTGCAGCTTTGTGGGAACAAACATTCTGGTAGATAGAGACAGAGTAGAGTCCAAAATGTTTTGGGTCAAGCCCTTCTTCAGACATGAAATGTCAGATTGTGGTGTCATTAAAACAAAACTCTGGGAGCTTCAAAGCGCTGCAGTGTGGATCTCTTTCTTCTTCTGAACAAAATTTCCCCATTATTTATGATGTTCTTGGCCAACATCAGACAGGAGATACTCTCATTACATCCTACAGAAGGGCTGAATAATCTGGTGGGCATTACACACAATGTAGCCCAGTTCAATAAACACATTCCTCCGAAAACAATAACTATTTATAGGCACAATTCCATTTACTGGGATTGGCAGTACAGGGTG
>JAVJIX010000229.1:322500-357500 GCA_036785185.1 Paratrypauchen microcephalus | reverse complement strand
GTAGTTTTTCCGACACGCCGGCCAGGTACGGAATCGCTACCCCTTTCCTCCTGGGTTCGGATTCTCTATTATCTTGTTTCTTGCCCTTGTCTCTCTTGGTTTTGTTAACAGCCCATTTGGGATAACCACAAACAGAGAGGGCTTCCTGCACATGTTGTTCTTCTTTTTCCTTACCCTCTGTGCTTGTGGGAACCACTTGGGCCCTGTGTTGTAATGTCCGAATAACAACACAGGATAATTCTGTATTAGGATCTACAGAATTATCAATTCTGTAGATCCTAATATCAAATTCACCCGTGAAGATGCCAAGGATAACACATTGGCGTTCTTAGATTGTGCAGTAACGATAGGAGGAGACCGGGGACTCCAAGTAGAAGTCTTCAGGAAGCCCACACACACAGACCAATACCTGCTTTTTGATTCACACCACCCACTGCAGCACAAACTGGGTGTTATTCGGACATTACAACACAGGGCCCAAGTGGTTCCCACAAGCACAGAGGGTAAGGAAAAAGAAGAACAACATGTGCAGGAAGCCCTCTCTGTTTGTGGTTATCCCAAATGGGCTGTTAACAAAACCAAGAGAGACAAGGGCAAGAAACAAGATAATAGAGAATCCGAACCCAGGAGGAAAGGGTAGCGATTCCGTACCTGGCCGGCGTGTCGGAAAAACTACAGAGGATTTTCAGACAATATGAAATCCCAGTTTATTTCAAACCCACAAACACTTTAAGACAAAAACTCGTCCACCCAAAGGACAAAACACCGAGCCACAAACAAAGCAATGTGGTCTACTCCATTCAGTGTAGTGAAGACTGCAGTGAGCGCTATATTGGAGAAACCAAGCAGCCACTTCACAAGAGGATGTACCAACACAGACGGGCGTGCCAGAGTGGACCGTCATCTGCCGTACATCTTCACCTAGAAGCCACGGGACATTCTTTTGAGGACAGTGAGGTTCAGATCTTAGCCAGGGAAAAGAATTGGTTTGAGAGGGGAGTTAAAGAGGCTATTTTTGTCAAAAAAGAGAATCCTTCTCTGAACAGAAATGGTGGCGTAAGATATAATTTGCATCCCATCTACAATTCCATTATTAAGCCTAGATCAAACAAACAGGGAAACAATAGGGTTAGCCAGGTCAGGGCCAGAGGTGTGAAAAAGCAGGCGTGTAGGGATGAATAGGGATCGTTAAGCTAGACGCCAGAGAAACAAAAGACCGAAACCAATGAGATAGTTCCGGAAAGTAGTTAGCTAGGTAGCTCCTCCCTACAGCAAGATATAAGCAAGTGTCTTACCAGTATTCTTATTAGAGCTGACGAAGCCGCTCGGATGAGCGGCGAAACGTTTTCAACCAAACAAACTTGGTCCAGTTGACAAATTGAACTTCTCCTGTTATCACGACTCAGTGTTATGTTACTATAGCTTATATTCTTAAAGACCCTATTGAAACACTAAAATTCAGGGGGAAAACGCCGCTTATCAGTTAATCGTTAATCGATCGATAAGGTCAATCAACTATCAATTAATAAATTAATCGATAATTTGCATCCCTAGTGTGTATGTATGTATGTGTGTGTGTATGTGTGTGTGTGTGTGTGTGTGTATGTGTGTATGTATGTATGTATGTATGTATGTATGTATGTATGTGTGTGTCTGTTTGTGTGTGTGTGTGTGTATGTATGTATGTGTGTGTGTATGTGTGTGTGTGTGTGTGTGTGTGGTGTGTGTATGTGTGTGAATGTGTGTACATAACAGGCAGAGGGGACGAGCACATACTTGAGCAGCAGCACAAAAGTGGTGGACAGTGTGGTCTGCTGCTCTGGGCTCAGAGGGACAGAAGCTGTAACCAGACAACAACAGATGAGCTCCTTTCAGATGAGCTCCTTTCAGTGGTGCTCACACTGTGTGTAAACAGTCACGGTCGGTGCTCACACTGTGTGTAAACAGTCACGGTCGGTGCTCACACTGTGTGTAAACAGTCACGGTCGGTGCTCACACTGTGTGTAAACAGTCACGGTCGGGGTTCTGTACCTGAGACAAAAGGGGCCAGAAGAGCACTCCTCCAAGTCCTGGAAAAGCTGGAAATCTGAAAAAATACAGTGTAGTTTCCTCATCACAAACATACCTAGAGTTGTGTTTGGTTTCTTTCACACATGCAGATTTAGACTTAGAAAAGACTCCATTGTGCTCCACTGTGTTTTTAAACTCCATATACCTTCACTAGAATCATTTGAATGATTTCAACCTTTGCCAATCTCTACTGAACAAAAGGGAAAAGTGACCTTGAAAATTACCACTTAATTTAATCACAAGTTGAAACAGAGCATTTTGAACTTTGCGTAATATCTGACCTTTAATTATATTTTATACAGTCAAACTATACTTGCAAATAAACATTGTTGAAGAGTTACCTCCCACAGAGAGGGCACTGCCACCAATGCACCCAGAACCTTCTGCAAGTGGCCAATCTGAAGATAGTGCAGCCATGTTAGGTTTAGAGTACACACTGTGGTGAATGTGCTGACAGACTCACCAGGTTAAAGCCCAACAGTTTCTGCAGCAGGCTGTTCCAGAGCTGAGGGTCATAGACCTGGTACTCCAGACACAGGTCTGCCACCAGCCGCACAGCCTGGTACACAACAGTGTAATGTTACTCATATTACGCACAAGTCTAATACAACTCACAAAATCACACAGGGCTGTGCTTCTCACCTGGGGCTCGTGGCTATGGTTCTTCCACAGCCCCTTCACCAGGCCGTCTTTAGGGCTGCTCAGAAAAGACTGCAGAGTGTATGGGATGTTTAAGGCCTCCAGTTGGGACACAAACACGTAGCATTTGAGGTAAAACCTAGGTCAAAACAGTGAAAATATGAACAGGATTAAATTGTACGACACTATAAATATGTGCACGTTGATGAAGTGCAGCCATACTGGATCTGTCCTTTGGGTATGTGTGTGTGCGTCTCCAGCGTGTGGGCATCAGTGAGGCGCACCAGGCAGAGCAGAGCACGAGTGCGATGACTGAAGGTCAGACGAGGGCCAGAGGTGCTCAGAGGCTGCAGGGGACACAGCACTACACCCTCACATACAGGTAGCAGATATGTACGAGTATGACAGTGACACTAACCCAGGTTTCAGCTGATAACACAGGAGTGAGGAGATGAAGCGCCTTCTCCATGGGGCACGGCTGCAGCATGTACACAACCCTACACACATACACATTAATGTCTTCAAAAAGCAAACTAATGCAGGTTAAGTACCCAGTATACTGCACCTCATCAGGTCTGGATCCTCCTCGATGCTCACACAGTCACCACCACTCATTTCCTGTTTGACATATGGACAATTTTAGATAGCGGCTTAAACAGCACTGTCACTAAACACTATTATTAAACACACTCCACAAACCTTGGCTACTGCAGGTCCAGTTTTGCAGATCCATTTTTCCAAAAGCATATTACAAATTTTCAACAGATCCACACTGTTTATAGTTGCTACTTCTTTAATAACAGCATGAAGGTCTGTAGGGAGAGATAGAACACAATCTTACATACAGAGGTAACTAGTATATATATTTCACAGGGTGTCAGTACTCTTGAGTAAAAGTCTAAAAGTGTGTTATGTTGACAGGATAAATGATTTGAAGAACATCTCGCACCACTCCTTAAAGGGACAGTGTGTAAGATTTTTACCCGTTAATTACAGAAATTGAAGATACCCATTCAAAAACACATTGTTTTCCAAGCCTTTTCACTTCCATCATGAAATCAAAGTATTCTTTTGGACTTAGATATAGTCACATAAAAGGGGGATCTTCCCCATGCAGAGGCAGCCATTTTGAATACGAGAGCCGCAGAAGGACATTTGGGCTTTTGTTGTGCAGGGAAATGAATTGCGTGAAAAGTCCCTCAGTCGTCCAGGTAGAATCCATGATAACAGGAGAAGTTCAATTTGTCAACTGGACAAAGTTTGTTTGGTTGAAAATGTTTCGCCGCTCATCCGAGAGGCTTCGTCAGAGCTGACGAACCAAACAAACTTTGTCCAGTTGACAAATTGAACTTCTCCTGTTATCAGGGAAATGAATTGCATAGTCAAAAAGAGGAGACTGTAAGGTTTCATTTGATGTGTAGAGTGTCATGGTACATGATCGGGAATGTGTGTTTTCATGAGAAAAGAAAAACGGGACCACGTTTTATTTATACCGTAGTTGTCGCCGAGAGCTCGCTAGCGCCGGGTGCGCGCGGGTACGCGAGCTGTCCGCGTTACGGCGCGCCCGGGTGACCCTCGAGGTCTGCCGTAGCCAAAAGAGGAAGTGCATGGTACCTACACCACCTATGTGCCACGAATCCTACACACTGGACCTTTAAGATATCATTTTTGTGGTATTTCCTTTGAAAATAACATGCTGCGCATATTTTTTTGTATTCCAGTTACAATAATTTAAAATGATAAATTACAAGTTATTTCCAGAGTCTCTCACAGTTACTCCAACGTGAGTAGTATCCTCTCCATATACTTTTAACTTACTTAATTTCTTGGAAAAGTACTTTGTACAGAACTTTTATTCGACTATGTTTGGATACTCTCCACATCATAGGACTGTGAAAGAGCAAGAGTGTGGGAGGGGGAGAGAGCATACTGACAAACTATTTTTTCTCTTGACAAATTCACTGTATTTATTGCTTTTTTTATACAAATACCACTGCTTTTAAATCTGAATCAAAAGTTGTGTTGTGTAGGCTATAAACCCTATGATGCCCACATTATTTCCTCTGTAATCTATGTTGTATCTGTCCCATAGACTGTACATATAAATGGATGTAGCTAACAAGCTAGCCGGCGATTTCCAAATAGAAAGTGAGCATGAGGGCACTTCTGCCCCCATCGACTCTTTCCAATTTACTTTGTATTGAGAAAAAAAAAAAGAAAACTGCAACTGCTGCTGTCAGGTTCCTTATTTTGATCTTAAAATGTTTGTATTAAACATGTGATCTGTTTTTGTTTCGCTATTTTGCCTGTCAAATCAATTCCTACTCGTAATATGGAACTCTGCTTCAAATTCACCAATCACAGGGTCCGTTCACAATTCCAGGGCTGGGCGGTATACCGGTTCATACCGAATACCTTTTTTTTTTCTTTTTAAAAAAAAAAATGCTATGAATTTTTCATTTACCGCAATACCGGTGAGTGTACGTACAAAACGTTGGGAACACAGAGCCGGGGAACTGTTCTGGAGTGGCATGAGAGCGGTGGAAGCGTAAGCTGTGTCCAATTTGAGGGCAAAAGCTGCAGCCCTCGAACTCGCCTCCACGGACCACAAGGCCGTTGCCAAAATGGGACAGGTCCACAAAGCCGCTGCTAACGCTAATGCTAACAACACGCACCACACAAATTCCGCACACGGATCAATAACCCTGGAATTGGGACACTACATTGTGTTGAGCGGTGAACAACATGGACGTTGTTGTTAGAAACAGAGGAACTTCTACTGAAAAGAGGAGCCGTGTCAGGTGTGTGGAAGAACTTCAGCTTTAAAAAATCTGACGCTGATCAAACAAACATTCTGTAAATGTCGTCAGGCTAAAGTTGTAGCGACTCAGACGTCGCTCAAAGATCCGTTTGCTAAAGGGACCGCATACGACAAGAAAAGCAAACGGTGGAACGATATAACCAACACTGTTACTGTGCATTTAGACATGGGACCACTTAGTTGAGAAAGGAGCTTCAAGGAGATGATTAAAGCTCTGGACCCAGAGATATTTTACCAAGTCAAATTTACTGCACGAATTATTCTCTAAATTAGGAAATGGGGTTAACAACAAAAAAATACCGTCAAATACCGTGATACCCATATAATTTAGAAAAATACGGTGATATCTGTCTATGATCAGAGTAGGTGTATCTGTGCTGCTGCAGACCTGGGTATGCCTGACGGGCTGAGTTCCTGTAGCGCTGCTCCACACTGCAGTGCTCGTACAGGGACACAATGAGCTTGGCAGGCAGGCCGCTCAGCTTCAGGAGCTCCGGGTTGCCCAGATCATTGGCTATCAGCGTGTTCTCTGTGGCTGAGCGCTGGTACTGCAGCTTCAGCTTGGACAGGAAGGTCTCACCTCTGGATCGAGCCAACTCCTGCAAGATCAGGAATAAACAAAGTCAAAAAACATATTTAAAGGTGTATTGTATACATGTTCTGTTTTGTCACCATGGAGATATTGGTACGTTTTGAATGTTTCACAGTATCATTATAAGCTTAAATGGCCCATACTACGCTGTTTTCTGATCTATGTTATGTTATCATTAAAAATGTAGCTGAAGTTGTGTTTTGTTTCATTCCACACATGTTGAACACAAAAATCTGGTGCCCCTCTCAAACAGAAAACACTCTGTCCCACTTTGTGATGTCATGTGGTAATACAGGAAGTGCTCCACTGTGTTTTAAACTCCATATACCTTCATTAGAATGACTAATTTCAGCCCTGGAATTTCTTAGTTCACTAAACAAAAGGTAAAAGGTAGCTGTTATCTTCATGACTTCAGCTTCATGACATCACAAGGTGGAACAGAGCACTTTGAGCTTTGGAGATGTAAACAGACTAATAATAAAAGATTACTCATATATTTCATTTACAACATACGTGAATGAAATGCAGGGATGAAAGTGGCCAATCATGAAAAAAGCGGAAAGTCACGGTGCACCCCCCCCGGTAGCCTGGGAATTCCCAGGCCGCTTCCGTTCGTTTCGAACTGGAAGGCGGCCTGGAAACTCGTCCAAGCGAGAGTCCCAGATTTAGGGCCCCAATCAGAGAGCGGGGGAGGTGTGGCAAGACGGTGACGCGTACTACATGACAAACGGAAGCTTGTAGTTTGAACTGACAACTGACATGATTGGCTATGGACTTACGTATACGCTCAATGATAGACATTCATAACGCCCAATAAACGGCCGTTGGCAATCGCTAACCACACCTCCGCTACGGGATTTTTCGAAGCGAGTTCCCAGACCCATATCTCACTTGTGATATGGTCAGGTGTTAACCAGACTACCCCCCCGGTGCTTGTATGGTCACTTCCTTTTTCCATCCGTATGTGGGTGCCCGATGTGGGCGCTTGATGTGGGTGCCCGATGTGGGCGCCCGATGTGGGCGCTCGATGTGGGTGCCCGATGTGGGTGCTCGATGTGGGTGCCCGATGTGGGCGCTCGATGTGGGTGCCCGATGTGGGCGCTCGATGTGGGCGCTCGATGTGGGCGCCCGATGTGGGCGCCCGATGTGGGTGCCCGATGTGGGTGCTCGATGTGGGTGCCCGATGTGGGCGCCCGATGTGGGCGCCCGATGTGGGCGCCCGATGTGGGCGCCCGATGTGGGCGGAAGTACCTGATGTGGGCTCTGTGTGTTCTGCACATGCGCACAATGACGTATCAGGACGTATCAGGAAGAAGGAGGGTTTTCCTGCCCGATTCAGGCTTTTTTTTTGGATTATTTATTTTATTTATGACAGAGAGGTATTTTGACAATGAAGGCAATTTTCGGCATGATTGATTGATTGATTGATAATAAAAATAAAAAATAAATCAATAAATTATACATCAAAAATAAAAATAAGTATGTAAATAAATACTCAAATAAATTACTTAATGTATTATATTATGTATTTAAAAAATACATAATATATAAAAAATAAATAAGAAATTAAAAGTGAGTCTAAGAACTTTTTGAGGCAACTGTAGAAGCTTGTCAGAGATGTTGGACATCAAAAAAAAAAAAAAAGTTTTTGTTAGGTTGTTAACTTCACATGGATTTAACACCAAAATGTCCCCGACGTCCCTTACAGAGGACATGTTACAACATGAGGAATACAAATAAAATGAACAAAATGTAAATGCTAAGGTGTTAATTTACCTACAAATAGAAAATTAAAATAATAATAATAATAATAATAATACAATCTATAATAAAATCTATAAAAAAAGATAGATAAAGATAAAAAAAGATAGATAAAAAAAGATAAATCACACGAGACAACCACCCTGAGGTAATATACAGACAGAGCCGTAAACCAACTGCAAGTAACGAATCGGGCAGTGTGGTGAAACCCGTACAACAACACACAAACTGCACATGTGCCAACACAGAGCCCACATCAGGTACTTCCGCCCACATTGGGTACCTACACCGTACTACTGTGAACCTCACAGCCACAACCATTAGAAACACAAACGCTTAGAACACCTTGGAAAAGTGCTCACTGCCCCCTACTGGCCTCCTGCCTTTCCCTGCGTGTGTCTGTGTGTAATTATTCTCCACAGATCTGACCTGTAACTTGGCATGATAGTGTCATCTGCATTTTCCACAGAGATAAATAAATTCAATGTCTTAATGTGGAAGACTTTTGTCCAAAACAATAACATCTCCATGGAGATGACGGGCCGTCCACCACAGAAGTGACATAGTGAAAGTCGCAAATACAGTGTGAGAATGCTTCAGAGTAGAGCATTTCTACATAACCATCATATTTAGATACTCTCACATTTCTACTAAAATGTTTACACAGAAAAGACAGTGAAGTAACCTCAAGGTTTGGATCCTTCAGCCACGTTTCTCCCAGAGCCAAGCAGAACCGAAGGGACTGGGTCTTCTCATAACCTAAAAGAAAAAAAAGTCCAGTATGTAGTATGGCAAAGTATGGCAAAAGCTCTCACCATTGCCTATCTCTGTGTATCTGACCCAAACTGCTCTCACAAGACTATATTTGCACAAAAAACAATAACAACAGCCATTTAAGGAAAATGATTTATATATCTTGTTTTTACTTTTTCAGTAAACTGGATTAAGAATAATAATATCTGTGTTTTTATGGTCTGAATATCATATTTTCCAGAGGACAATTCTGTGGATAATATGGATAAGATGCTGCACTTTAACGTTACAGCTTTACCTGAGGTGAGTAATAAAGGTGCTATTTCCGGAGTTTGTATCTTGCACCTCTGTGTCTGTCACTGTCTTGCCCTGACGCTGTTTTATTGGCTGTTACCATATCAGTGAGGTTTGGTGGTTACGATATGACAGAGCAGCTCAGAGTCACACTGATAACACACGCACAAGAACAGGAGAATAAAACATCCTGTAGTGTGTGGCGGGCTGAAGACACCATTGACCAGGAGAGAATATAAAAAGAGCAGAAAGTACCTGGGGGCAGCTCCTGTGTGATCTGGTGCGCTGTGGCAGCGGCCCACTCTGGGCTCTGAATGCAGTGGATGTACCTCATCATGGTCTTAGCTACTTTGAGTGTCTCTTTATTGTAGCCATGACAGTGTCCTCGCCTCCTCTGCTCCAGGAGGAGGGGCTTCATCTTCTCCTCAAACACGTGGTTAGCTGCAGACATGTACAGCTTATCCAGGCACACCTGAAAGCACCACATGTTTTGACACAATCGTAAGTCTGTTCTATGGTAAGAGGTGGAGAGATACAGGAATGTACATAGACATTTTCCACTCTAGTGGCAGCAGCAGAGTGGGGCATTTTCTAAAAAGAAAAAAAAATAGTTGCAGGGCTATTGTGAACATAATGCTATCAGAGAGAGACATTTATATAAAAGCAATGTGAGCACTGAAATGATGAACCTGGGCAGAAGCCAGAGACATGTGTGCAGCTCTCAGACAGTTCTACACTTATCACTGACCTTGCTGATTGATTAAACTGTCACAACAGCTAAGTGAGCTGATAAATCTAGATCAGACTTCTTTCACACCCACAAATGCATTCTCCACAGCTCTTCTGACTTCACCTTTGGTCTCCATGTTATTGGTCCAATTGCTGTGTGTGAACTCAAGCACAGCTGCAGGAACAGCACAAACTACACTCTCAGGAGTAAACCAAAAATGTCAGTTTGTTTTGTGAGGAAATTCAGTGATGATTCTTATTAAGGTGTGTGAGCCCTTTCCAGGTTTAATTCAAACTTCAGAAAAGAAATTCTCACTTGAGGTTAATTGATATATGTTTTTGAGTGGCAAATTCTACCAGGCTTACCTTCATAAGTTTGCTGATCAGGAGCAGAGTGGGAAATGTCTCTTCAGTGAGTTCTGGAGCTAAAGACAAAAAACATGCACAAAATCATGAGAAGAGAGACAAAAGTGTTAGGGTTAGGGTGAAGTCTGTGGGTGCAGACACATGGCGCTCACAGATGATCTTCCAGAAGTGCTTGGTCTTCATGAGCAGGTGGAAGGGGAGCCGTGTGTGGGACAGCTGTTTGGGCAGAAGGTTGTTTTCCAGGAGATATGTGTTCTCCATGTCTGAGGGAGCAGACACTCGCTTATAGGACTTGAGGTGTTTGAGCAGAGCCATGGCCTGAAGATCACAACAGACTGTAAGTCCACACTTCACTAATGTCTCTGTGTATACATCTCTGTATGTCTTTTACCTGGCTAACAGAAAAGGTGGGCACATTCTCATCTGCCACCTTCAAAATCTTCAGCACGACTTCAATTCTCTCATAGTTGTATGGGCTGAGCTGTAGGGACAAGGTACTTTAGCCATGAAATAAACATACTTAATGTGCAGATTTAATGATAATGATGAAAAGTCTGAGGCTTTTCTGGTGATCTTGCTGGAGAGAAAGCATTTTGTTAATTGTTAGAATGTTCACCTCTACATTGATCTGGCATGTAACTTGCCCTTGTGGTGGGATCTGATTTTCTCTGTAGAGAGAGATATGTTTAATGCCATATGGTGAAACATTCCCATTAAAACAATAAAATCTCCATGATGACAGGCAGAAAAGTCACACAGTGACTCGCATATCTTTGCAAAATGTCTGCTATTCTCCTAGGTCTACTAGGCATGTATGATTTAAAGTTATTTCATGATGTTCATACTGTTCCCTTAGCGTGTAGCTTAGGGTTTTTATACTAAAGTGTATTTAAATAGTGAACACTTAGCCTGGGAAATCCAGAATGATCTCCACATCTTTTCTGTAGAGGGATGCCAACCAAACATGATCATCCAATCAGATTTGTTTTTTTGAATAAGAGATTTTACAGTTTACACACTAAATCAAGCTTCTCTCTCCTCAGATGAGTTTAGTGCTTAGCTCATTAATTCTGCAGAAATCCTTGTTTTTCAGTCCCCTGTCATATTTTTTCCTTTCTTTTTTCATAAGCAGCTATACTTGTTTTGCTACGGACCACTGACTAATCCACCTGTCAAGCCCACCTGAACCCGGTGAGATTCACCACTGAAGTGTGTGCTCTGGACCTTAGGCAAGTGACCACTTGTGTCCTGTCTCCTTACCTTGAAAACAGCTGCACACAGACTGTCGGTGAGCTCGCTCGTGCTGTGGAGCTTGGGGATGATCTGCAGGACTCTGTTCAGGGCCTGCTCCTCTTTACTGCCCACATGCTGCTCTGAGCCCCTGGGGCTCACTCCCTCTGCCTCCTCCTCCTCCTCCTCCTGGAGCAGCAGCACAGTGGTGATGTACTGGTTTATGACACTGTCCTGGTCCAGGCCGTATGTGCTGCACAACAACACAATGAAACAAAAACTGGCACAAAGTTCTTCTGTCAGTATGAAAGTGATTTTTTTTTTCTCAAAGCAAGTTGGTGTTCTGATTAAACCCCAAATATTCATTCATTCATTCATTTTCTTCCGCTTTTCCATTTTCTGGGTCGCGGGGGCAGCAGTCCAAGCAGTGTTCTGCTGCCCAGAACACAATGCACCAGCCCCCATGAATCCCCCCCGCAGGTGGTGGGTCCACAGGAGGACGGCTCACGTCACAACAGGCCTTGATGTATTTTCTGCCATGGGGGCTACCAGTGTCCACAGACACTGGGGGCGAGGTGGGGTTAAGTGTCTTGCCCAAGGACACAACGGCAGCGCTCATCTGTGGGAGCTGGGATCATATGCGGTCAAGATCGGGATTCAAACCGCCAACCCCTGGATCACGAGACATATGCTCTACCAACTGAGCTACTGCCGCCCCAACCCCAAATATTGTTAAACTTAAATATTAAAAGGTGCTGTACCTGATTTTGTCTTAAAAACCTGAAAAAACAGATCTAGTTCATTTTAAATGGTTTGCAGAAGTTTTTCCTCGCTTACCTTATGCATTCAGAGCATCCTAATTATTAAGTGCTTTTCACAACTCTCAGATCAGTGAGGAGTTTTACTGTGATGTTAAAGCGAACATCCTCTAGCACAGTGTTTCCCAACAGGGGTACAAGTACCCCTAGGGGCACTCGAGCACACTGCAGGGGGTACTCGGCAGTGTCGCTGCCAGGCACAGGGGGAGATTTTTTTTTTTTTTTTTTTTAATTCTAATTTGCGTAAATTTGAGTTTAAAAAAAAGAGAGAAAATGTCTGAGAATAAAAATGTCAAATTAAGGAAAATAAATAATAAAATAAAATGATTTTCATTAAATAATCTGTTGTATCACGTTCTACTTTTGGAGAATTATCAACACGTATGAGTGAGGGGAACTCGAGGTGTGACAAAAGGCTCAGGGGGTACACAAGGCAAAAAAGGTTGGGAAACACTGCTCTAGCATGCTAATGCACACTTCCTGATTATCAGACAATAAAACAATGTGATAATTAGATGCAGATAGGGGCAAGACAGATTTTGCTCAAATACATGGGAAAAAATCTGGTACAGTAAGTTTGATGTTGGCATGGAAGCCAAGTATCTATATGGCATAAAAAATATCAACTATCACAAGAGAATATTTTGACCTTAGTCATAGTCTTAATTCTTTAGTATGAATACTGCATGTTGAAATGAGGAGCATTTAGAGATGTAACCAGAGGGCGCTACCTGCAGTACTGGAGGAGGAGGTCCGGGGTGACTTGACTGTTCCTCACCAGCACTGGGATGAGCTGGCTCTTGTCCTGCTGACGGAACACCGGCTGCATGGAGATCTGAGGGCCGACACAGAGGGCACAGGGAGGGAGAGAGTGAAAAACAGAGAAAAGAGTAAGAGACAAAGAGAAGCAGAGGTAAGGAGGGAGAGAGGACTGAAAGAGAAAGAATAACACAGGGAGAGAGAGAGACACACACTCACACAAGAAGGGAAATGGAGAGGGAAACAATCGTGACTTGCCTCGAGTTTGGTGAGCTTGATGCCCCACTCAGCGTCAGCGATGACCGACAGAAACCTGCTCTTCTCCTCGACCTGAGCGTACAGGCAGCACAGGTTGGCCCCGACTTTGGCCACAGCCTTGGATCAACATTTGGAAAAGTATTATTACATAGATGGAACAATATCCCAATTTTAACTTATGGTTTTATTCATTTCATATTGGATGCCCTGACTGCTGTCTAAAGCTGAGCGTAACACTCTTAACAAAAATACATTTTACACCCAAGCGCTTACAATTTCATATATTCTTAACGGTTATGAAAGTTATACAGTGCATCTCTCAAAACAAGTACGTAATATCACCTAACCTACCAAAATCTTGTCGTAATTCTGCCAGGTGTTGTCAATAACTTTCCAGAGAATTTTAAAGACTTCAGATTCAGAGAGGAGCGTACAGAGAGCAAAAGCCAATTTACAGTCCACCACTCTCCAGTTGAACACCTGCAACATGATAACGTTAGAATAGTGCGAGAAATACATATACAAAACCTCATTCAAGTAAAAAGTGAAGTCATTCTTGTGACGTGCCTTATTCAACAGAGCCAGTACAACTGCATTCATGGAGGATATGGTCATCTTCCGAAATTCACTCAAGCACATGTTGTATTTCTTCAGATCGTTCTTATCATACAGCTATAAAAAGAACACAAAAACAACATGATCAAACACAAGCATTTTGCAGTCAGGGACAGAGCAGTACCAGTAAGATATGACAGGGTTACCCCATTATGCTGTTCAAATTTACTTTTTCATTTGCTGAAATAAAGCTGGTTACATTACATTATAGTAGCGTCCCATTTTACATCATTCCTAAAAATTGTCCTAATTATGTCTCAGTTAAATGGGTTTATCAATCCTGTACCGTGTGCTTATACTGCACATGGTACAGCTCTGGTCCTGTGGTGCATGTATTCCGTATAGTTAAAAGTAACCTTAGTTATCTTGTGAACATGTAGTCTGGCGCATGTAGTTTCAAAAGTGGTGGCAACAGCACAGCAGAGCCCTGCTGAGTGTCACACTGCAACAAAACCACTCCAACAGCTGGACCAGGTGCAGTCTGAGCAAGGCATGATGGGACATTGTTTTTAGGTTCTAGCACACTGCTTATTTTTTCATTTTGTCAAGCATGAAGGCCTACCATCCTCTACTTTTGAAAATAACTTTGATGGTAACTCAGGCCCACTAAGTAATTTTCTACACACATTTATTCCAAGTCATGGGGTACCAAGACTAGGGTGTCCAAAGTACAGGAGTGTACATACAACAGGAAGGACAATAGCATGAACTCTGAAACGTGTCACCTGTACTCCGAGCCGCAGGTCCATGACGTTAGAGGTGACGTGCTGCAGGCTGCTGCCGTATGAGTTGACCATCACTCTGAGGGCCAGCTCCAGCTGACTGCACTCCTGCAGCATCTGCAGCATGTTACTCAGAGGGTTCAAGAGCGGGGACAGGAAATTAGAGTCTGTACAAAACACACACACATAAGATATATGACAAATGTCAAAGCACAGCTCCCTTCACTCTTATTGTCCCCTGATAAATCTATGTGGGTATATCTATGTGTTTGAGGGGTTGATGATACTAACAGTTCTCACAGACTAAACCAGAACTAAGCCAGGACTAAACCAGGACTAAACCAGGACTAAACCAGGACTAAACATGGAAAAACCAGAAGCATCAGTGTAATCCACCAAGTATGGAGTGAATGAAAAATGGTCTGTAAAGTGCTTTGTGTGTCTTAAAGGGTGCTATATACTGTAAATGCAATGAATAATTAATAAATTGGGACTAATCCTTTTCCAGACAGATTTTTATCAACTATTCACCTGAAGTTTCAAAGTTCTAGTTAAAATATTTTCACATCTACATTAGGTATACTTGTTTATTCAAAACGGTTAAAATGTTTTAGTTTTTTTTTTAGCAAGTGATTCAAAATGTAAAATATCAGACAACAAATCCTATGGACCTTCTTTGTTTATACCTGGTCAAACATGCCAACAGATTAAAGGGAAGTGTGCAAAAACATACCGTCTTCAAATGAGCAGTGGGACAAGCAGGAGCAGTCCAGCGGATATAAGATGGCATCTGTGAGGAGGAGAATAAAGTGACTCATTTGTTCAAAGATCATTTATAAGCAAAATATCCCTTCTCCTACCATGTGAAATAGGCAATAAGCAGGTGGTGATCTCGTACTGGACCGGCAGCACTGATACTGGGTCCAGAACAATACAGTCCTCATTGAAGGTGACGTCCTGGAAGCTCAGGTCTTTCTCTGCCTCTGTTACATCCTGGGAGACAGTTCAGAGATAGAAATATACTACCAGTCAAACGTTTGGACACACCCTCTCATTCAGTGTACTATGGTGGTCAAAATAAGATATTAATTAATACAAAAATTAGTATTGAAACCATGTAGATTGAAACTAAACTCATTTTGAGAAGGTATTGATTCTAAACTAAGTTCCATTGACAGGACAGAAATGAACGTTTCCTGAATGTCTTTAGAATGATCTGGAGCTGTATCAGAAGAGCACATAGACGAGTACACACCCACGGACACTGTGGAACCTACAGGACCACTGAGAGAGCACACAGATAAAAGGCCATTTACCATTTAATGAGGAATGTCACATTCTATTGTCTAGGCAAAGTGTTTTTATTATCATTGTGGTATCAGAATCTGTATTGAGTCTATTCGTTAGTATCTTTGCTGCTTTCTACATTTTAGATATATGATGCAAGTTATATGGAATTATGTAATTATAAGAAAAAAAGTTGAAATAATAATATTTTAGATTCAAATCCTCACAATATCCACCCTTTGCTTTGTGGACAGTGCTGCAAACCCTTGGCCTTCTCTCAATGTGCTTATTGATCAAGTGTCCTGAAATGGATTCACTTCACAGCTGTGCCTTGTCAGGGTCAAGAAATGCCAAGAGTAGAAAGAAAGAAAGCTATGCCTTTATTAGTCCCACAGTGGGGAAATTCCAGTTCTGCATTTAACCCATCCTGTTATCAGGAGCAGTGAGCAGCACATTACTGCACCCGGGGACCATCTCCAGGATCTTCATGCTTCGGTTTGGTCAGGACCTCAGCTGGAGGATTTTACCTGGTGCATGTTTTGGGTTGGTGGGGGAAACCGGAGTGCCCGGAAACCCACCCAGACACGGGGAGAACATGCAAACTCCACACAGAAAGGCCCAGGCGACCCGGGGATCGAACCCAGACCATGCATGCAAACTCCACACAGAGAAAGGCCTGGGCGACCCGGGGATAGAACCCGGAACCTTCTTGCTGTGAAGCATGAGCGCTAACCACTCAGCTACCGTGCCGCCACACCAGTACACACCAGTGATCAAAACAAAGGGTAGCTAAAACATGTGGGTTGAATTATTTTCACTTTATCTTTTGTTTCCATTCCATACGAGTTCATTCATTGTTTTGATGACTTCAGTGAGAACTCTGACCGTCCCCTTTCAGCTAATTTGGAATTACAAAATAATCATATTTTATAATTTGACCTCATGCATGGACTAAAGGTGCATTGCTTTTATTTTAGCTGTTCTTTTATACACGTACAAAATGACGCAATGCGTGAATTAAGACGTGTGCGTACAATTAACATTATGCAGAACTGAGTTAAGCACAGGGATGAAAGTGGCCAATCATGAAAAAAGCGGAAAGCCCCCCCCCCCGCTGGAAAATTTTAAAATTCTGAAATTTGGATTTCTATATGCTATATGTTAGCAATAAAGTTAAACTGTACATAAAAGTACAAAAAAAACACATTTTATTAACAGGTCGGCCTACTAGTAGTATATATATTGGATTTGTTTTTGCTTTGCACTAATCAGAGGCATTGAGGAGGAGCTTATGCGCACTAAAAGGCGCAGGTGAAAAAGCGAGGAGCGACGCGTGAGGTACGGGCAGGTAGGATGAGGTATATAGGATGTTTTATAAAGTTTAACCTGTGTACACGTAATGGTACAGGCTGTTACGAAAGAGCTGCGCTCACTCACTCGGTCCGCGGCTCCAGACACGGGCTCACGCCCGTGTTTAATACGAAGTTTAATACACGTACTTTTGTTCTGAATACAGGACGATTCTGTTTTTCAAGGGACGGTTGGCGACCCTAAACACAACTATACATATATATACACCCAAAATCTTTCAACGAATTTGCACAGATGTAAAAAAAAAAAAATTACCCCGCAGCTGGAAAAAAAAGCGGAGATCCGCTAAAAAACAGAACTCTTTCATCCCTGTAAGCAGGCCCCCCCCTCATGTAAAAAGTAATTGTCCATGAAAAAAGAAAAACAGAAATGAAAAAGTGTGTCCAAACATTTGACTGATGGTGTATGTGAAACTTAATATAGGTAAATAAATAGGAGACTAAATGGGAGCAGATAGAGACCTTGCCGATGAAGCCGTAGTTGTCTGAAAGCTGACACTGGTGGTACACTTCCATAGCGATTCTGGTGCATTTACAGAGCTCCAGACAGTCCAGGAGCAAGTCTGAAACAGGGCACGAACAAGGGTCAGCTATGTCTAGTATCAACAATGTATTAGTGTTATTATTTTTAGAAAAATCTCATTAAACATGATCATGGCGGAGATACCATTCCACATACTGTCCATTACCTGAATGACAGACAGTGATAGCCTGGCAGGCCAGACTGTGGATGACCGCGGGCAGGTCCATGCCTTCAGGGAGCACCATGGGGACATCTGCCTCCAGCATCTGGCACAGGGTCTTGGCCGCAGTGAACAGCACCCTCCCTGTGCTGGTGTTACAGTGGTGCTCATAGAGCTCACTGGACAAACAGGGAAGGAATACATTTAAAACATGTTTATGTTATTCTTGATTTTTCCACAAAAACTTCAATGCTGCTCTGTAATGGGTTCTCCCACTGCTGGGCAAATTTGAACCTTACAGCGGAAGTATGTCAAGATGGATTCTTTTGTGAACTCACAAATATCCCAAGAAGAGTTAGGAATCACTGACCATTCAGAGCCAATAAATGAAGCTTGCCCTCCTTTACTGATGTATTCTTGTTTTTACAAATATTTGAGTGAATCTGCATCATATATAATGATGGAAGAAAATGTTTATACTAAATGTGTAAATACAATGGCTTCTCAAATAGAAGAAGAAGTTTAAAGGGATATGCCACCCCCAGGTCAAATTTGGGCATCTCCCCACAGTCCAGAGACTAAAATAAGTGGTGGAAAGCGTTTTCCTGCTCACCCAGCCATTGTCCGAGTCTGTCAGCACTGACCGCCGCGGTATCTGCAGCTCCTCTGCCTTAGACTGGAGTCTAACGTCGCCAGAGAAAGATTTCGGCCAAAAGGAATTAATTTGCTCGATGCGTTTCCCAATTACTTTCTGTGTAGTGCGCATTCATATCGAGTGCAAATAAATGTACAAATCAACACGGAGAGCTTGACTTGGTCATTTTGGGTGGGAACTATTTTTCAGTGCAGAAAAAGACAGCCGAAGCACACAGCACGCTGCGTAACAGGGGAACTCTGAGTCTGTCAGTGCTGACAGACTCGGACAATGGCTGGGTGAGCAGGAAAACGCTTTCCACCACTTATTTTAGTCTCTGGACTGTGGGGAGATGCCCAAGTTTGACCTGGGGGTGGCATATCCCTTTAACTCTTTCTCTACCAGCCTGTTTTCAAAATCCTAACCCCTTGTCTACCGGAGATTCAGAGCATTTTCACTGATTTTTCAAGACTCACAGAATACTGAGTTCTTTCACTATATAAACGTAGCACACATCAAAATAAAGTGTTGACTCTCATCTTTCACCTGGAAAAAAAATTATGTTTCTAACCTTTTCGGTTCTCAAGTAATTGATAGTAGAACATAGCAAAGTTTCAGCAAAAACACTGTTTTTTGACAACAAATTTGAGAAAATGACCTTTTTGTGAAATACACCTTTTTGTGTATTACAAGCAGATAAGTGACTTTGACATCAATACTTATTGATTTAGTGACACCTCAAACATCTAAAATAACAGAGAAAGATTTTTGATTGCAAATTTTTTTTTTTAAATTTACAAATATAAGAAATAACTATATACAAATTGACAAAGAGAACAATCTTGAGAGAATAACAACAGTTACAATAACAACAGAACAATGTGTGCACGCGCGTGAACAATGTGTGCATGTGCGTGAACAATGTGTGCACGTGCGTGAACAATGTGTGCACGTGCATGTATGCGTGTGTGTGTGTGTGTGCGCGCGTGTGTGTGTGTTGTTGGCCTTCAGGGAGAGCGGCAAAGTACTGGCGAGCATAAAGGTTTGTCTGCTCAGTAATGTGTGCCAGCAGCTCATTCGTGATGAGGAGCTCAAAGAAGTCTGCTGGCACGCCAGACTTCAGCTCCGCTGCAGCGCTCCGGAGTCCAGGGGTGGCCGTGAAGGGAATCATGTTGGGTTCCCAACCTTTTTGTTGCCACTCCACACTTTGTGTGGCAGATGCACCACCTGTAAAATGACAGAAATGTACAACATTACCTAATGTAATTTTTTTGTATTGCTGCAATGTAATGGGGAGAATATATATATTTTTTTACCTTTCTTCTCCGCTTTGCGAGCAGAGGTCCCCACCCCTGCTCGCAAAGTAGGTCCTCTGCTGGATGAAGGCTCTGTAAATGGGAAATTCCTTCACATCAATAGTGGCATTTTACATATACAATTTTACATATACACACACACATACCCAAGCATAAACCTTTACATACACACACACACACACACACACACACACGCATAAACCTTTATACACATAGCTACGCACGCGCACACACGCACGCGCACGCACGCACGCACAGACACGCACACACACACACGCACGCCTGCATTCATTCACACAGTAGCTCCCGGACATTTGGACAAGAGGGAAAAAGTGCATGCAGGCAGGGAGGAGATAAAGTAAGTTCATTCATTGATTCACCACACAGCACGTAAACTTAGTTCTTACCCATCTCTTCCTCTGGAGAGGGGGATCTGCTTCTCCCAGAGGATCCCGACGGCAGCCGCTCATCGGGCGGCTCGGGGTCTGGCTCGCTGGACTCAAATTCGCTGTCCTCCGGGTCTGAGACCCGAATAGACATGGCCCCTGCCTCGGACAGACGAGATCTCTTTCTTGCCGTCCTTGCCTGATCCGGCGTGTCTCCGCGGTCCTGTGGTCCGGGACCTTAGGTCCCAAGACCACTCCGACCGCTCGGATCACTCCGTAAAAACCGATCGATTGTTAGCTGCCGTTAGGGAGCTAACGCCATATTGCTCCACTACTCACTACACACGGGTGAGCGCTTCTGGGCTCTCCGCCCCCGATCGCCAAACTAACACACACACGATCACCACCTAGGGGTTAGATGTGTGAATTACACCTTGAACTATGAATTACAAGTTGCTCCCGGACGTATCCTAGCAACCCCCGCTGAAAAACGGCTCTGACGTCAATCGACGTCTCGGTAGACTACGTCTGGAATCGCTCTGACGTCAAACGACGTCTCCAGTAGAGAAAGAGTTAAAGGTTTAAACTGAACAGATAAAAATTGTAATGTTGGTTTATCCACACAGTAACTAAAATATTTTGGGTCTAATTCTGATCATCCAGTCAGAAAAAAGCACGAGCTCCTCAGTTAGGGTTTCAAGATCCTATGACCAACACCAGTTTATAATAACTCCCTATACACTCACTCTAATATGATGTACCCTCAGTATATTTCACAGTTAATAGCGTGATGTCCCAGATTTAGTTTAGGTTTTCCCATAAAGACATCATGCTGGTAAAAAAGGACACAGACCTGAGGATCTTCAGGGCCTTGTCCACTTTGCCCACTCCTAGAGCTCGGAGGGCTAGGTCAGACCACAGTTCCTGCTCAGTGCGCTGCAGCTGCCTCCCCAGGCGCCTCAGCCCGGCCTCGGTGGAGATGGTCTTGGTTTTGCCGTCCGGGTTGTTGGCCATCACAGGGGTGCTCTGGGGTTTGGCCTTACAAGAGCGACGCCCACGAGTGCTCTCGTACGCTGTGATGTGGTGCTCCTGGATCTGCTTACGGATCTGTGGGTCTTCATAGTTGGTTGGGGTGAAGAAGACATCAAAGTCCTCCTACAAAAAAAGTAACACACAGGGGTGGGTTGAGAGATGAGGAGGAGTGTACTACAAGACCGAATTATTAATAATAAAAATAATAGTAATAAAATTAACTGATATTTTGATACAGTGCTGAGATTCTATTACTTTTTTAGAGGAAGGAAACTTGTTTGTGCACATTTGACATATTCACTGTTTTCATGATTAAAATGGGTATATTTCACATTGGGTGTACAGATATTGTTTTGACAAATAAATTGTTGTTGTTAAAATGTATTTGGTTCCTAAAAGGAAGGATATCATGTGCTATATGAGTATCACTTACAGTATATTGCTGAATAATGATAATATTGGAACCTGTGATGTATTGGAAAAATACAGTGGTTGCACCAAACTGTTAATAAGATTAGCACACTCTTCAGATATTTAATGTAATGTACGCAATATTGGGTGCAGGTTGGTGGCAATTAAAGAAAATGCATAAATCCCAAGATTTTTATTCAATGGGGCATTTTATGGCATTTTGAACTCAAGATCTTGTCGCAACAGACTTCATTTTGGCAATAGACTTATAAACTCGAGATACAGAACTAGTTACACTTTACAGTGGTCCAAAGTTCTTCCTCATTTACCTTATGCATTCCAATCATCCTAATTATTCACCATCATGAGTTTATAACTTTTCACAACTCTCAGAGACCAGAGTTGAGTTTTGCCATGATGGTAAAGCTAACAACAATTACTATTTCGGCAAAACAAACTGCTTCTCAGTCTCTTGTGTGGCCCCAGTGTGCTTGTATAAACGTTTGACAATGTCGTGACAAACTCCTAATGAGATGATGGATAGCGTCTTGTGGGATGTCCCCTCCTATCTACTGAGCTCCTGTAGTGTCTGAGGAGCAACCTGAAGTGTCTGATTGACCCAAACATCATATCCCAGGTGTTCTATTGGGTTTAAGTCAGGTGACTGTGAGGTCCATTCAGTTGTATCAATCCCTTTGTCCTCCAGGTTCTGCCTGCAGACTCCTGCCACATGAGCCTGGGCGTTGTCGTGCATCAGGAGGAACCGAAGACCTACTGCACCAGCGTAGGGTTTGACAATGGGTTCAAGGATTTCATCCTGATCAGATGGGTGTTTTCTAGAAGTAGAAGTGTGTGTGTCTCTACATGCCTCCCCAGACCCTCACTGACCCACCACCAAACCACTCATGCTGAACCATGTTTCAGTCAGCAGAGCGTTCTCCTCGTCTTCTCCAGACTCTTTCATGTCTGTTACAGGTGCTCAGGGTGAATCTGTTCTCCTCTGTGACAAGCACAGAGCACCAGTGGTGGAGCTGCCAATTCTGGAGTTGTTTAGCAAATGTCACTCAAGCTCCACAGTGCGGCGCAGTGGGCACAGGGCCCACTACAGGACATGGTGCCCTCAAGCCAGCCTGTATCAGGGGAGAGACATTCACACCACTGGCATCCTCCCAGTGGTGACATTGCTCTGTACATATGTGTATCGATATCCAACATATTTTTTTCCCATGTCTGATGTGTTTTCAAAGTGTTCCTTTAATTTTTTGAGCTGCTTATACAACATATCTGTACTGGGGTGACAGTAGCTCAGTAGAGCGTTTGTCCACTGATCCAAAGGTTGGTGGTTCAAATCCCGCTCTTGACATAAGAAACATCAGTGGTTGAGCGGTCAGATCCACTGACCCACAGGTTGGTTGGTACGATTCCAGCTCCCACAGATGAATGCTGCCGTTGTGTCCTTGGGCAAGACACTTAACCCTCCTCGCCCCCAGTGTCTGCGTACACTGGTGTGTGAATGGGTGATTGGTTCCTTGTTGTAAAGCGCTTTGGGTGCCTTGAAGGTGGAAAAGCGCTGTATAAAGATGTGACCATTTACCATTTTGCTCCAATACAAAGAAGAAAACAGGAACCTTAACCTGAACATGAATTATACAGAAAAAGGAAATCATAATAGTGTAATGAGTCACACTTGTCCTGATTTGATCTGCTTTCACATTGGTTTACTACTTCAATACTTTTTCTACCACCTAAGCTAGTGTTATATTTTATAGTACTCTTGATAAATGTATTTGTTGTTATTGCTGTGTCTGAATGCAGTTCCATGAATGTATAGATGTACCTGCAGGTGTGAAATAGCCTGGAACATCACAAGGTTCTTTTCACACTCCATGCTTTTGAGACCATCATCTGCAAATACAGATGTCATTACACAGAGGAAAGGCCGCACATACATTATGAGATGATGAGGAGCGCACATACTTTTCTGTATGATCTGCAGGTATTTGAGAGTCTCCACCATCACCTGAGCAACAGACATCTGCTCCTTTTTATGCTGTTGACAGAAACAAGAAAACACACACTTTATTTTTTCTGGCCAGACCAAAAAGACCATTGAAATGTATACACTTCATTTTGATTGGTGATTAATAAAACGTATTTAGTGAGTAATGCCTATTTATCCATGTGGCATTATTATAAAGCATTTTGATACATGAGAACACACATTTATAAGAGAAAAAGGTACTTCAAAGTACTTCATTTTTACATTTTAGCAAACCAGTCCAATATTTTTGCAAGGTTTTCTTTATAGTTTTGAGAAATTTGCCACTTACGTTTTTGACTTTGAATGTTTTTAGTTTGTTGCACAAAAGCACAAAAACAAAAGCACTGCAGCAATTTGAATTGAAAAGTGGACAAAATGCTTCATCTACTGCACCATGGTAAGAGTCAAATGTATTAATTATCATAATAATTATCTAAATGAATTGTCTGCAAAATCAACAATCAAAGCAATAAACTCGTATATGAGGTAAAATAAGTTTTATATTATGTTCTGAAAGATATGAGATGACTGAGAGGAAAGGTTTCTACACTTCTGTTTTTGAGACGATGCGCAGTAGGATCTGGTTCCAGACTAGGCCTAGGTACAGTATACTGCTACAGAGAAACATCGTGATAATGATAATATTGAAACTACTTTATGCCATAAAGCAGGATAATCCCTGTAACCCGATTTTTATATAGGCAGTATTATTAACAGGCCTGAACAACAAATAAATAACAATGAATGATTAGCCATATAAGTTATTTATTCTACCCTCTACATCTACATAAAACTGGCAGAAATCTCCCCATTATTGAAAAGAAATTGTACAGACAATAAATATTGAGCTCAAAAATATATTGTTCCAGCGTTCATATATTGAACGATAAGTGGATGTAAGGATTATCATAACAGGCTTATTCCACAGCCTCTTGCACAAAGTAATGATAAAGTAGAAAGCAGGAGGTGTGTAAAGCTAGGCTTTTGCTGTGCTGCGAGCTCACCTCCTCAGACAGGTGCTCTTTGTCTTCCAGCTGCAGCTGGGCCCATGTGGTGAGGCGCTGGATCACACACTGGGCCTCTGTAGTGCTCAGCCTCTTTAGCACCATCATGCACTCCTCCCTCTGCACACACATACACACAGACACAGGTTTAACTTTGAATAATCTCACTGTTTCATTTGTAAAGATTTGCCCTGTACCTTGCCCTGTCCGATGAGCTGGATGAGGTGCAGGTAGTTGATGTGTGCTGTGGGCAGTTTGTAGGCTTCAGCTAAAGTCAGGGAGTCCTCGAATGAAGACGGCAGGTTTTGTTTCAGGATGTGTCTGATAAGAATCTGTAAAAACATCTTTATTATTCTTCATATTCAACCTTTACTGAAAATGAAAATGAAAAAGAGATTGATAGAAATACCATGATTTGGTTGTTGTTGGTCAAGTTGAAGTTGCGGATGCCATAGCCCCTCAGCAGTTTCCTGATCTTCATCAAGCGATAGTTCTCTTTCAAAAGCTCCTGTCTGTGGAGTACAGGAGGTTCAGGACATGTATGGTGCTTGTCTAACCTTGGCTCTAGAATCAAAAGGACCATACATTTCCTCTATCAAAAAGCATGTTTAGTGTTTAAGGGCACAATATAGGCTGATAGACTTTTAATAGGACCATAAGAATAATGAGTAATTTCACTTCACTCTACTCCACAAAAGGTAAACCTAAAGCCGGTCAGTAGTCACATACTTTAAGCATCTATTTTTCTATCCATCTGTCCCTCCATACAAGAGGCTCTATGGCATTTATGAGACAACAGAAAAAAGGAGGAGTGATTGATTTAGGTGAAGAGTTTGATTTTTTTTAGTAATTATTTTAAAAAGGCAGAGTAAACTCATGATTCAGGTTTAATCTGAATAAATAGTATATGTATACTGTAGTAGTTTTTGCATAAACTCCTGTCAAGGTGTAGCCTAATGATAAAGAGAGTTTGTCTTTTTTTTAGTCAACTACAGCTCTAGAGATTGCTCATGTGATTCAATGTTCTTTCTGAAATGGGTATTCCTAAGTGTTAGTCGTGTCTGTGACAGTACTTTGGTCCTTCCATCTCCAGGTACTGTTGGACCAGCTTCTCCACTACGCTGCTCCAGGGTACCACAGCCTTCTGCATGATCTCCAGCACCGCATCCACCATCAGCTGTCATCATACAACAGCATAAGGCTCATCATTTAGTTTAAAGCTGCACTGTGGAACTTTTGTGTCACCTGTTTTTCCTCATTAAAATGTTATTGCTTTGCCTGGAATGTTGTAAATGTATCTTTTCATTTATTCAATTACAGGTGGTGTAATCCCCCAAAAGAGACATTTTGTTGGGACACTCGGGGCAAAACAATAAAATATCCATGGAGAATAGAAGGTTTCAGACTAGAATGGTAATCTTGTCTGCAAGGTTTCACTAGCATAACTGCTCTATTCAAAACCTCCAGGAAAAAATGTACACAGATTAAAAATAAACTCGATATATTTAGTATCAACTAAATATCAAGACAGAGGTGTAAATTACAGAGCAGACACAGGCAGGTTTTAAAGCCATCACAAATCTATCTCCTAAAGATGTATCCTTTGTGCTTTGCTAAGCACAGAAGTGAAAGTACATTTGGACTACTTACATCTGAGTCAGTCATGCAGCCCAGCACAGCCACAGCTTTGGCCTCCCATTCTGTGAAGAGGGTGGTGGTCTGAGAGCTGCAGCGTTCCAGCAGGTCCTTCAACAGTGACAACAATTAAGACAACATGTATGTTTAGATGTATACAAAAGTGTATGTAGGACATGTACCTTTATATACTGGAGAAGCAGCTCCTCATAAGACAGATCATGCTCCTGGGCATAAGGCTTGATGCAGGTCTCCACTGTGTGAGGGATGAGCTCCGGAGCAGGACCTTTATCCAACATGTAGAAGGCCACACTGCGGACATTTCCCTTTAACAACAACAAACTTCACTTTATTATTACAGAGGGTTCTATTGCCATTTGAATACAAAACAAACAAAAACATGTGTCAACTTTTGTCAGTCATAAGTCTGCATATTTCTTACTCGAGCCTCTGTCCATCAAACTACACTGTGCACACGTTATCATCAAACGTGCAATACCTTCTCAAAGACAGACAGCGAGAGCTTGCAGTTGTATTTCTGGTCCAGTTCCAGAAGTTGCCAAAGGTTGGTCACTAAAGACTTGAGATTTTCCACTTCTTCTGCTCCATAGCTGTCATCCTAATTACAATATAAATGCAGTCAATTAGTGCTGAACAATTTGGGAAAATATCTACATTTCAATATTCCTGACATCTGGCTTTGGGATGGCAATTAGATTTGCAATTGACTCATTTTACGCACATCCAGATTTAAAAAAAAAAAAATCAAAGTTGACAAGATAATACAAGAACTAAAATAAAGCGTTAACAGTTTTTTAATGCAGAATAAGACAGGATATTTTGTTGCTTGTGGATGAAATTACGATACTTCAAATATTGCAGCCTTTAGATTTGCCACTTGTGTCTTTTCTAACTGTGATTTTGATTAGATTTTGATTTATCTTGCAGATCTACAAGGAATAGAATACACATTTAACTTGAATTGATTTGTAAAGGATTTGCTTTACTTACACATCTGGTCCAGGTCCATAAAGAGGGAAGTCCGAGCACAGCCAGGTTCAGCCCGTTCTGAGGCCAGGCGCTCTAAGACAGGTGCACAAGTATTTAACAGGAATTATTTTATTTTCTATTATTGTTCTTAATCATGTTCATTAATAATACCTTCTCAGTTAACTCCAGATTCCTTGCTCTCTGCTCCAGCCATCTCGCCAGATTTTTCTGTGATCACAATTAAATCATTCTTAAAGTGAGACATATTTGAACTTCAGGGTTGCTGGATATTTTCATATATATGGGGTGACAGAACACCTTAAATATTGTCTTTTTGTACATTAAGCATATAAATGTGCATAAACATACACTATATTCAATTAAAAGTTACCAATTTTTTCCTATCTACTTGAGCAAAATGTACAGATAAATGTACCAGCAGCTCTTGAGGTCAACATAAGGCTGCTCTGAGCTGTATGCAAATAATTACAAAGCAGTGTCCGATAATCAGGAAGTGCGTGTTAGCATGAACAGGGCTGTTAACTTTATTGTCATGGCAAAGCTCTGCTCTGGTCTCTGAGAGTTGTAAAAAGACTAATTAGGACACTCAGAATGCATAAGATAACTGAGGAATAACTTTGGACCACTGCAGACTCTTTCAAATGAACGAGTTCTGTTCTGAGTAATAATCAAGGTTATCCAGGGCTGTTAACACACATTAACTCCATTTTATTATTCAGAAAGTTTGATTATATAAAGCTGGTCACATGCTAGAGGACAATTAGACAATGTGAATGACAGTGAATTAAAGGTCCTACACATTACGCAAAATTGAGCGCGAGCTTTAGAATACTCTTACCTCATCATAAACATACCTGGAGTGGTGTTTTGTTTCATTCACACATGCTTGAGTAATGAATTATTAGTCTAAAGAAATGCTCTGTTACACCTTGTGAGGTCATGAAGTGGTAGCTTTCAAGTAAACAGCTCCTTTTACCATTAATTCAGTAGAGATGGGCAATTCCAGGGCTGAAATTATCCAAATGATTCCAGTGAAGGGGTATGGAGTTTAAAAACACTGTATTGAAACATGAAATCACAAGATGGAACAAAGTGTTTTCAGTTTAAGAGAGAAACTCAGCCTAAATATAGATGGTTTGTGTGTTAAACATGTGTGAATTAATGTAAATTGTGTGAACGTACACTCCAGGTACATTTTAATAAGGAAATATATAAAATTATAGCATGGATCAGAAAATGGCATAATATGGGCCCTTTAAGGATTGCACTCATGTTAATACTCATGACTTAAATAAAATGTTTCTTCTGACAACACAATAGTAAAATGTCTTAATTTCCTTATATACTGTACATTCTACTGTAGTTTGAGCATATTCCATGTACCTGTCCTGAGGGAAGTACGCTCCTCACAAATGGGACAAAGACAGACTTGAACCAGGGGCACAGATCTTTGGAGGGCAGGTCCTCAGGGATGGCACTCAGCACCTCCTCCAGCTTCTGCTCATTAAACTCTGCAGACATGTGGCCCTGTACACACAAGGCCTCAGGTCAGGCTCACACTCGCCTCTGTTAAAGTGTGTACACACATAATAAAAGTGTACACACATATTTAAAGTGTACACACACACATTCTACATTACAACTGGGAGTACATCTCGTCACATCTCAGAAGCTCAGCAAGGCAGGGCCTGGTTAGTGGATGGGAAACCAGTGGGAACTCCAGGTGCCACAGGGGGGCGCCAGTCGCAAAAAACTGTCATTGTGTCCTTAGGCAAGACACTTCACCCATATTTGCCTAGTATGAAAGTGGAGTGTGTGTGAGTGTTGGAGGTGGTTGGAGGGGCCGATGGTGCAGATTGGCAGCCTCGCTTCCGTCAGTCTGCCCCAGGGCAGCTGTGGCTACAGAAAGTATCTTACCACCACCAAGTGTGGAGTGAATGAACAATGAAGTGTAAAGCGCTTTGGGTGTCATGAAAGATGCTGTATAAATGCTATGAATCAATTAATTATTAAAAGTGAAGTGGAATATAGTAAATACTTTATCATAAATTATCATAAATTATTATTTTTGTGATGTTTAAATACAATTTTGAGGCTAGAAAAATAGAAAACTAGAAAAATTTTTGTTCCATCCTTTTTAGTAATAAAACATGTCCACCCTGTAAACTCCAAAGTGTTACTTTTTTGTTATAAAGGGTGAAAACCTTTTAGACCTGATATGAGTTGAATGTGTGTGACCCTGGTGTAGCTTTGGTCCAGTGGTCTCAAGTATTCAGAACACTTTGCTGAGTGGAGCACAGGCAGCACGCTGTGCAGTCCACTGGTGGTGCTCCAGATTCTTTCCGTTGAGAGTCTATACTGGCTGGAGCCTTTTCCCTTCATAAATGAAGTTATGGCGTGAGCAGAGCGTCAAAGGCAGTGACACAACAGCACAGCAGAGTGTCAAAACCACTCCTACACTGCAGCTGCAGCTGGACTGGCTGCAGTCTGACTGAGGCATTAGGGTTTACATTATTTTGCCTCCAGTTGCTACAATTACAGAATTCTGAACATTCTGATGACTGCATTTTAAACGGTCTGTTACCTCATGTCTGAGCCAGAGCAGCTGCGCCCCCTTCAGGTTGCTGTTCTGCAGGTGGCACAGGATGTCTCCCAAAATATCGGTGCAGTTGAGGAACTCGATCCAAGCGATGCCACTGGAAATGACATGACACAAAGTTTACAGCTAAAGGGCTAAATGGTACCAATACTTTATGAAACACAAGAGACATTTGTCCTCAAAGTGACTCGTCCTTCAATGACACCTGCAGAAACCCCCTGATGGGGCCAACTTCACACAGGTGGAAAACACGTCATGTTGTTTTATCAGGTGAAACTTGCATATTTGTGTACACCCATCTGTGAATGAATAAAAGGTGCAAGAAGGAACAGCCCAGCGGAGAAGGTGCCTGACCACTCTGTCATCTGTGTCTTAAGTAAAACTTAAAGAAGTGATTGCTGTGGTTCTTCACTGAACTCATCTGTATTTTCAGAGAAGGGGATTTTTCTGACATAAACTTTTGTCTAGTTGACAAATTGAATTTCTCTTTTTGCCATACCTGGACAGCTGGGGGATTCTACACACTCTTTATAAATAGAAACTTTGTATTTTCTTTATAAATTATTAGGGGTGTATGAAAATCAATTCAGTCATATATCGTGATACTTCATCGCACAATTCTCAAATCGATTCAAAATGCATTGAATCAATTTATTATTATTTTTATTAAACAAAAATTAATTTGTCGCATTCACTGTTCTAATTATTTAAAAAAATTATAAAATACAGTTTTGTTCTTGTGAAGGTGTAGTGTAATTATTTATATTATATAATATATATATATATATATTATATTATATATATATATATAAATATATATATATATATATATAAATTATATATATATATATATATTATATAATATATATATATATATATTATATTATATATATATATATGGGATGTCAACAATTAATTGACTTACGATGAATTGTCGATCAAGACGTTGGTCAAACAAAATGCATTAATTGTAATTAATCACTAATCGCGGACACGCGCACCCGCGTGGTCATGAAACAAGGCAACCGTGCACCGCGTTGCGCCAAGCTCGACTCACAGCCGGCCGCAGGCGCCAACGGCACTGCCCCGCGGGTACGCCGGGGCTGCCGAGCATGAGATGGAACCGCGGCGCCCGGAATGCGTAGTCTCAGCCCGAGCCACAAACCAGCCGCACGAAACCAGCAGCGGCACGTGGTTTTTTAATCCTGGTTTAGTCCAGGCCCAGTCCAGGTTTAGACCTGGTCTAGTCCTGGTTTAGTTCTGGTCTAGACCTGGTTTAGTCCACGTTTAGTCCTGGTCTAGTCTCTTAGCCAATCAGGACGCAGAACACAATGTTACACTATATAAAAAGTTACACTATTAAAAAATAATAATAATTAAAAAATCTGCGAACCGCGATAGAGCGAGGGATTAGTGTATTCTGTTATTCAGGATCAATACATTTGTCTGCTTTTTACTAAGGAATAATTAATTGAGGAATATACAATATAATAATACTATGATATATTTATGACTCAGTGTTATGTTACTATAGCTTATATTCTTAAAGGTCACATGGCATGAAATTTTCACTTTCTGAGGTTTTTGAACGTTAATGTGAGCTCCCCTACCCTGTTTAGCCCCCCCCCCCAATGGCTAAAAGTTGCGAAATGTCTAAACTGAGCATTTGCGATCCTTTTCTGCGTTACACAAAACCAGTGTTGAAACGGGCGAGTTCGGACAAGGCACCTTATTGACGTCAGATCGGCAAATGCAGCTCCAGCCCCTCCCTCTGTCTCCGCTCAGCGTCCCTGTATATCCCGCCCAGAGAGTTTGGACTGTGAATGCGCTACAATGCGAAATGCGTTTTTTTATTTGCCTGGAGGCACGTCCGAGTGTTTCTAGGCTCGCAGGTCCCTTACCCGACCCTCTGGACCTCTGAAATACCAGTGGTTTAATTTTATTTTCTGTGTAAATATGCTTTTTTTCATTGCAAAGTCTCCGATCTGTCTTCCTGTGTTAAACACAGAAGCGAGCAGACAGCGGTGCAGAGCTGCGGGGGGAACCCCCCCCCGCTCCTTAGCCAATCTCTCTGTCCTTCTCATTTGCACTGAAGCAGCAACACCCAGAATAAAGCATTTTAGACACATATCTAGCCTCATGAAGACTGTCAGAGTCATATCTCATGCAGTGAGTGTTGATTTTGAAGAAGGATTCATTTACAGTATTAGGGAACCATTAAGGAGCCATATAAAAGCATCAACAAGTACCATGTCATGGGACCTTTAAAAACCCTATTGAAACACTAAAACAACTAAAATTTATATTTTTATATAATAGATAGATAGATAGATATAGATATAGATATATATAGATAAATATAGATAGCCTGGCTTAAGATCTGTAGATGCTCTTGTATTTGCATAAAGTGTTGGAGTGTTACTTGAAGTCGTCGACAGAGTGCAGGCTGCAGAAGGTTGCCAGTCGTGCCAGTGCCTCCTGGACCTGGAGAGTGCAGTAATGAGAGGCCACATGGTTCAGCATCTTCTCAGCGGTCTCAAAGGTGGGCCACGGAGCCTTCAGACAATACTCCACCACATACTGCTCATCCTGCTCAACACACAATACAACATAGTATACAGGGACTCCATCATAATAAACCAGACATATTTTGTAAATTCACTCATGAGCATTTAATCATGTATAACATTGTTCCCTCATGTGTGAAGAATCCCTCAGTCGGAGATGTACGGCAGACTGAGGTCCTTTTAGGTGGAGATGTACGGCAGACTGAGGTCCTTTTAGGTGGAGGTGTAGGGCAGACTGAGGTCCTTTTAGGTGGAGGTGTACGGCAGACTGAGGTCCTTTTAGGTGGAGGTGTAGGGCAGACTGAGGTCCTTTTAGGTGGAGGTGTACGGCAGACTGAGTTCCTTTTAGGTGGAGGTGTACGGCAGACTGAGGTCCTTTTAGGTGGAGGTGTACGGCAGACTGAGGTCCTTTTAGGTGGAGGTGTACGGCAGACTGAGGTCCTTTTAGGTGGAGGTGTACGGCAGACTGAGTTCCTTTTAGGTGGAGGTGTACGGCAGACTGAGGTCCTTTTAGGTGGAGGTGTACGGCAGACTGAGGTCCTTTTAGGTGGAGGTGTACGGCAGACTGAGGTCCTTTTAGGTGGAGGTGTACGGCAGACTGAGGTCCTTTTAGGTGGAGGTGTACGGCAGACTGAGGTCCTTTTAGGTGGAGGTGTACGGCAGACTGAGGTCCTTTTAGGTGGAGATGTACGGCAGCCTGAGGTCCTTTTAGGTGGAGGTGTACGGCAGACTGAGGTCCTTTTAGGTGGAGGTGTACGGCAGACTGAGGTCCTTTTAGGTGGAGGTGTACGGCAGACTGAGGTCCTTTTAGGTGGAGGTGTACGGCAGACTGAGGTCCTTTTAGGTGGAGGTGTACGGCAGACTGAGGTCCTTTTAGGTGGAGGTGTACGGCAGACTGAGGTCCTTTTAGGTGGAGTTGTACGGCAGACTGAGGTCCTTTTAGGTGGAGGTGTACGGCAGACTGAGGTCCTTTTAGGTGGAGTTGTACGGCAGACTGAGGTCCTTTTAGGTGGAGGTGTACGGCAGACTGAGGTCCTTTTAGGTGGAGATGTACGGCAGACTGAGGTCCTTTTAGGTGGAGATGTACGGCAGACTGAGGTCCTTTTAGGTGGAGGTGTACGGCAGACTGAGGTCCTTTTAGGTGTAGGTGTACGGCAGACTGAGGTCCTTTTAGGTGGAGATGTACGGCAGAGGAGATGTACGGCAGACTGAGGTCCTTTTAGGTGGAGGTGTACGGCAGACTGAGGTCCTTTTAGGTGGAGGTGTACGGCAGACTGAGGTCCTTTTAGGTGGAGGTGTACGGCAGACTGAGGTCCTTTTAGGTGGAGATGTACGGCAGACTGAGGTCCTTTTAGGTGGAGGTGTACGGCAGACTGAGGTCCTTTTAGGTGGAGGTGTACGGCAGACTGAGGTCCTTTTAGGTGGAGGTGTACGGCAGACTGAGGTCCTTTTAGGTGGAGGTGTACGGCAGACTGAGGTCCTTTTAGGTGGAGATGTACGGCAGACTGAGGTCCTTTTAGGTGGAGGTGTACGGCAGACTGAGGTCCTTTTAGGTGGAGGTGTACGGCAGACTGAGGTCCTTTTAGGTGGAGGTGTACGGCAGACTGAGGTCCTTTTAGGTGGAGGTGTACGACAGACTGAGGTCCTTTTAGGTGGAGGTGTACGGCAGACTGAGGTCCTTTTAGGTGGAGATGTACGGCAGACTGAGGTCCTTTTAGGTGGAGGTGTACGGCAGACTGAGGTCCTTTTAGGTGGAGGTGTACGGCAGACTGAGGTCCTTTTAGGTGGAGATGTACGGCAGACTGAGGTCCTTTTAGGTGGAGGTGTACGGCAGACTGAGGTCCTTTTAGGTGGAGGTGTACGGCAGACTGAGGTCCTTTTAGGTGGAGGTGTACGGCAGACTGAGGTCCTTTTAGGTGGAGGTGTACGGCAGACTGAGGTCCTTTTAGGTGGAGATGTACGGCAGACTGAGGTCCTTTTAGGTGGAGGTGTACGGCAGACTGAGGTCCTTTTAGGTGGAGGTGTACGGCAGACTGAGGTCCTTTTAGGTGGAGGTGTACGGCAGACTGAGGTCCTTTTAGGTGGAGGTGTACGACAGACTGAGGTCCTTTTAGGTGGAGGTGTACGGCAGACTGAGGTCCTTTTAGGTGGAGATGTACGGCAGACTGAGGTCCTTTTAGGTGGAGGTGTACGGCAGACTGAGGTCCTTTTAGGTGGAGGTGTACGGCAGACTGAGGTCCTTTTAGGTGGAGATGTACGGCAGACTGAGGTCCTTTTAGGTGGAGATGTACGACAGACTCACTGCAGTCTTCACTACACTGAATGGAGTCGACCACATCGTTTTGTTTGTGGCTCTGTGTTTTTGTCCTTCAGGTGGACCAGTTGAATTTTAATTGAACCTCTCCTTGTGCCATTGTTTCCTCATCATTAGTTTTCTCAGAGTTATATTTTAAGTGCTTTATGCATGTTTGAATAATCCTGTATTTGAGATTTGAGCGTACCACTTGTCTCCACCCAACATACATGTACTAGGGTTCAAAAATGTCACAAACATTTGTCAACAATTAAAACAGGTAAATGAAAATCTGTGGCTTGTT
>JAVJIX010000229.1:187500-317500 GCA_036785185.1 Paratrypauchen microcephalus | reverse complement strand
GATGAGAGAGAGAAACCAACCACCGTGGAAGGTGAGGAGCACTTTTTTTAAAAAAATATTTATAATAAACATATAATAAACAAACAAGACCTAACATTTTCTGAACATTATAGTGAGCTAGTATTTATAGATGAAAGTTACATTCTATTATAAAATGTTTGTATCGTGATAACACGTGTGAACTAATGTGTAAGTGCTAAGGATTGCATAATTCTGGAGGTATTTTTGAGCAATAAATGAATGCCATACTGTGGAACACTGCAGCCAAAGCAATAGTGTATCCATGGAGACAAGCAGGTGGTGAACCCCTGAACAGAAAAGTTACATAATACATCTTTAAAGCAGAATGAGTATAACTAATAGAACATATGAATACCTGACTGTTGCCTTGCTTGATGAGTGTGATCATCTTTATGCTGCTGCCATCTTGTCTATAAACAACAGGGTTGTTTGAACTTTTTGAATCTATAATAGAAACACTTATAGACACTTGAACATAGGACTGGGCAATTAATAAGACGTTGAGATTGAGAGTTCTATCTAATGGTCAGGGATCAGCTCTTTTTACTGGAGGGCTAGAGCCAATCCTCTGACTGCGGTTTGGAGCAGATGGAAGACTTTGAAGGAAGAAATGTGACTATTTAGTAATGGAACTGTCCATTACTAAATAGATCTAGATCGATCAATATGAACAGAAAAAAAAAATCACAGTTTTTTGCCAAATCACATATTGCCCAGCCCTACTTGAACCTTTGACAGCTCATGGATACATACGACACGGTGGCAGCGCTGCCACATTCTGAGGTCAGCTCAAAGTCGTGAATGGACAGACTGGACCAGCAGTGAATCATGACAAAGACGCTCAGGTCCCACAGACTGAGGAAGTCCTGGAAATGTGTCAAATATAGAAACATATGTGTTTTGTTTCATTCACACGTCTGAGTAACCCCTTTATTATTAGTCAGTCTATATCTCAAAAACTCAAAATGCTCTGTTCCACCTTGTGATGTCATCTGGTGGTAGTTTTCAAGTGAACAGCTCCTTTTACCTTTATTCCAGTAGAGATTGGCAATTCCAATTCTAAAATGATTCAAATGATTCTAATGAAGGTGCATGGAGTTTAAAAACACAATGAAGCACTTCCTATATTATCACATGACATCATATGATGGAACAGAGTGTTTTTGGTTTGAGAGAAGAACTCCACCTAAATATACAGAGTTTGTGTGTTAAAAATGTGTGAATGAAACAAAACACAACTCCAGGTCTGTTTCTGAAGCCGAAACAACATTATTACATAGATCACATAGATATATCGGCCCTTTAAGAGCAGATGTAATGCTTTTTTATAGACTCACCTCTGTATCAAGAATGTACACGAGATTTTCGACCACCACCATCTTTCTCACACCTGGAGAAAACACACAGTATTTTTGGGGCAAAACACCATAAATGACACAATGAACTAGAATGACAAAAATGTACACATTTACCAAAACCTCATAGCAAAGAGTCAAAAGATTCAAAAGAAAATTACCTTAAGGTCTAATTATTTTGATGTTGCATTACTAAATATAATAAATGTAGTAACAATATTTTTGTAACATCAATCCTCAAAAGAGAGGCAACATATAACATGTTATTTAAAAATGTTTTAATGGCTGCATGCTAGAAAACTTATTGAGAACAATGGACAGCACTTAACTATGAAACAGTCCAGTTGTGTCATAGTACAGAAGGTGTATATAATCAAATACTGGTATAAAACACCAGTGCCCAGGCTTAATGTAAAACTGACCTGGGATCAGAGAGTTGCTGACATTGTGGGCCAGACACATCTTTTTGTTTGAATCCATTTTCCAGTCTGTTAAAACATTTTCCTGCTTTCCCTGTGAAAACACCATTAACACAAAATAACATCAATACAAAAGTAATGTGAGCAGAGCCAGAGCCACTGACCCCAATGAGCAAGTGGATCTCCTGTCCCATAGTGAAGAGGAGCGCCGTGCTGCAACCCTCATCGTGATATTCTCTGGTCGGGTAAAAGTTGATCTTGATGACAGACTGGAGCTGTACAAACCAGGACAACATCAAAATAATGAACATAAGACATGTACAAGACGTATGAGACATACGAGTTCATCAGCTACCTCTTTTAAGACTCCCAAGTCCATTTGTGCAATGGCTTTGGTGAAAACACGACACGTTTACATTAGTGTAGAAGTGTTCCAACAAAACTGTACCATTTGAAGATTTGAAAGGTGATTATTACCCATTTCCATTTTAGCCAAAGCCAGGTTTGTGATGTGGAAAAAGCCATCTTTGATGAGCAGAAACACATGGTACGTTCCTGGAGAAGTAACAGCAGTAAGTCTCTTTTCACTATAGCAGTCAAATCAGAAACATGAATGACACTTACCTGAGGATAGTTTGTCCTCCTCTACGATGAGATAGCGATAGGTTTTATCTCCACTCCACGTTCTATCCCCCAAAGCCTAAAACCAAACAATTAGTAATAAATTAGATAGTACATAAAGTACATAATTGCACACACAACATTTAGAGCACTATCACACCTGTAGGGCTATACGCCTTTAGTCAATTAGTTAGAGATGTAGATGATAAGGATTTACTATATATGGGACAACAGTAGAAAAAAGAAGTTAGTGAGTGAGCTGAGATTTGGTATTTTTTGTGTAAAAAGGCAAATTAAAGTCATGATTCACAAGTTTAATCTGTCTATATCTAAATAAATTTTCCTAATACTTTTTTCTGCATAAATTGTAGTTTTTGCATGTACTCCCCGTGCAGGTGTAGTCTTGTGCGTGCAGTTTGGGTCAGATACACGGAAATATGGAATAGTTTGAGACCATTTGCCACGCCCTCTCTTTTGGTCAACTAATCACAGCAGGATGTCTTCATTTCACCAGGAATTAAATTAACTACAGCCCTACACAACTGCATGACTTAAGCCTGCACGACTTACCTTGGTCAGGAGGATTTTCTTGTGTGGCACATAAATCAGGTGCAAGTTTCCATTTTGCTCACACACCACTAAAAACTGTCCATTGAGACACACGTCAAATGCTTCCACTTGAGTTTCTACAAATTCAAACCATGCAGATGAGAAAAAGGCAGCGCTCTCATAAAGTTATGCATATGTCACATTCATTTACATACCAAAGTGCAGAAGCAGTAGGATGGTCTGGTAGCTCTGGTCAAATAGGATGACCGTCTTATCAGCCACCACTATGCTCCAGTTGGATCCGCTGGAGGACGACAGATGAGGGTCTCCCTGCACCTGCACACAACATGACACAAATCCTCCACAATCACTACACTAGTCTCTTCAAAACAATTTGCCATTCCACTTTCCTTTGTTTAGCACAGACATACATAATTAAAGGTGATAAAAGGAGAAGTTCAATTTGTCAAACTGGACAAAGTATGTTTGGTTGAAAACGTTTCGCCGCTCATCCGAGAGGCTTCGTCAGCTCTGGTTCTAGTGCTGGTTAGACACTGTTTATATCTCGCTGCAGGGAGGAGCTCACTACACTGAAATAGCTCTGAAACTATCCCCACTAATCTGTCTCTTTGTTTTTCAAATTACTCTGGTGTCTAGTTTCGCCTCCCTATTCACGCATAACGACCCTCTCCACCCCTCTGCCCTGGCTCGTCTGCCCTAATGTTTGTCTGTTTTGACTTGGTTTGAGACTCGAATTATAAATGGGAGACAAGTTATGTCTAACTCCCCCATTTCTGTTTAACGACGGATTCTCTTTTTTGATAAAAATAGCCTCTTTATCTCCCCTCTCAAACCAGTTTTTTTCCCTGGCTTATTAAAGGTGCACTATGTAACTTTTTGGTTGTGAGTCCATCACCTGCTTGTTTCTATGGACACGTCATGGCTCTGACTAGAATGTTCCACAGTATGACATTAAACAGCTCTGTCTTACATTTATTCAATTACAGCTGGTGTTATAACTCAAAAATGCTTAGAAAAACTTGTAACTTGGTCTGATTTGCTCTCCATGATGATAGAAAGCTTTAATACTGAACCATAATGTGAAACATTCCAGAAAAGGCAATAACATCTCCATGAAGAAAAACATTTGACGGACCCTCCACCATAAAAGTGACATAATGCAGCTTTAATTAAATAAATGTTCATTATCTGATTGTTTGACAGCTTAGGGGGCCACTGGTATTACAGAACACATGAATTCCAGCTTCATCTCCTACTTCCCAGAGGCGGAGGACGCACCTCACTGGCTGCGGACACCTTGACCAGAGTGTCCACCTGGAACAGCCCGCTGCCGTTCTCCTCTCTGGACACACTGCTCAGCCTCATGGTGCCGGTGTCCTCGTTGGTCAGAAGTTCAACGTCACTCCACATCGCCATTTTCTATCGTTGATATGAAAAAATAGAGTAAAAACGTCACATGCGTAAGCGTAAAACGGCTTCTCTGAACCAGCAGAGTGAACGGGCGCTGTTGGTTTACTGCAGCTCTATATAAATTGTGTAAATTAAGGTGTGTTATGTTGGTAATCGTGCGTCATTGTATACCGATTCTTTCAGGAGTCGAAAAAGGGTGTCCAAAGCTCCAAAAGCATGGATTTTGTTTTTTTTTAATGTCTTTTAAGCTCCCGAAAACAAGCCCAAACAAACGCCGTTCCTGTTAGAATTTGGCGGTTTGCTGTGGGAAGTAAACGTAGAAAACAATCCCAGTGCTGTGTCTTGTAGGCATACAAGTTTCACTTTCTACACTGTAACTTCAACTACAAAAACAAAATTATTTCTTTAAAAATATTAGATATTATTTAATTTAGATGTACTTTATCTGACTATTTATAAAGGTAACATTGTACTTCACTGATGCAATGAAAATAAATTTGTATTTTTACGGTTACATCCTGAATGGTAATATGAGGGCAAAAATCAGTGAGAGGCGTGACGAATCCTTCTGGTTGCCAGGTCCTTATAACAAATAGCAAAGAATTATAGCAAATTAGCAAGCGATAATGCTATAATGCAATTGTGTTCGAAAACGTCATCTAGTTTTTATAGGTTCGTCTTTACAGAATAAAAATGTTAACTCAAGGGCAGTCAAAGATGAATAACAGAAGGGATGCGATGTTGTTTGCTGTATGGCAGTAAAAAGATGACGTCTGGACGGTAAATTTGGCAACCCTGAAGTGAGCGACACTGCGGGTAGAAGAAGAGCGCAGTTCAGGAGCAGGAGCACGGGCTGAAGAAACAAACTGAGTGTGGCGGTGTACACATTATGTCGGTGAGTTTGGTTAGTGTTTATCAGTGCACGGTGTTTGCTGTGTTAATGGCACGCTGTGGATTAGAAGCTACATTCTTACATAAATAGGTATGTTTTCGTAAAGATGGCGACTAGCAACAGCGCGGCTAGCTTCAGGCCTAGCTAAGGTTGAGTATATGAAAAGATCAAAGTCATCTTTATTGTCTGCTATATGTGTTCAACATATTCTATTTATGTCAACATTTTAGATCTCGAAGATCTTTATAATAACGTACTGTGACCTGTAGTCTGTGTGTATTTGGATTTACTGTATTCCTGTTGATCCTAATGTTGAATCAAAGAAACCACAAGCATTAAAACGCATCTGTACGTAGTATTAGTAGTATTAGTAGTAGTATTAGTAGTAGTATTAGTAGTAGTATTAGTAGTAGTATTAGTAGTAGTAGCAGTAGCAGCTCTTGTTCATGTAGTACAGTCATCATGCGTGTCTTGTCCTCGTCCAGGCCAGCGACAGTGACTGTGTGGACGTGAACAGAGAAGCGTCTCCCGCTGCTCACAGAAAGTCCTTGAGCATGGAGCCCAGCAGGTCCCCCCGGAGCTCCAAACGGCACCACTCCCGGTCCCGCTCCAGGGACAGAAAACGTGAGTGTTTGTTCTTTCGTGGTCCTCACACGTATATTGTTCATACTCTTCTAACTCGTGTGTATTTGGTTTGTTTGGCTGTAGGTGACAGAAAACACAGGCGCAGCCGCAGCAGGAGCAAAGAGGTAAATAACAAACTTTTATACTGTCCTTTCAAATCACCCATTTACATTATAGTTACCTTAAATAAAAGGTGAGTATTTGATCAAGATATAAATGTATTTATTTCATTTGGATGGAAGTTGTTTTCTCTGTGTTCTCAGTGGATGTCAGTATTTATATTCACATAATGTAGTGCAGTGTAGTGTTTGTCTAAATATATACTTAAATCAAATTTAGTTGCCAGTGAATGTTGGAATGTGTGTAGCTCATTACAAATGATAACATTTGTACAATAAATCATACTCAGCGTGCTAAAGCACGAAGAGACTGAACTGAAGACCCTGCTGACATAGCAAAAAATATGTCTTCTACGGGGACAGGTAATTATCTGCCATTTAGAATCTGTTTGTCTCACTTTTCACTGTACAAAAACTGACTCATGTTTAATTGATGCTAATTTAACCTTTCATTCCTGTGGCAATTAGAGTTTGTCACTGAGTCAACTGCTAAAAACACACTGGGCGCACTGCTACAAATGAAACATTGCTCTGTTAGATCAAACCTGTCAGAAGTACAGCACTAGTAATATGACTTTTTTCCCTCAAAGTTGTGACTCAAGTTTTATATTGGCAGGTTTGTATTCTAAACAAGGCATTGTTTCCAATGAGTTTAATCCAGCATGCCCTGATACGTCACCTGAAATGTGGGGCATTCTCGAAGAGCCTTCTCAACATAAATCATATATTAATATAATTGGCCTTTCATGGTTCAATGTTTTATGACCTATTTGTTTTTAAATTTTAAAAAAAATCATTGGAAAATGCGTTTCAGATTGTCAGCACTGTTGATACCATCTGCTCACCACCCTGGTACTAACTTATTTTGTTGCACTATTTTCCTGAAAGAGACAACTTCTTCTTAAAACAGGCTCGTAAGAGGGACCATGAAAAGATGTCGAAATCCCACAAAAAAGCACATGACCCAGACAGACTGTCCGTGGAGAACGGAGAGGAGCGGTCCAGGCGGAAAGAGCGCAAGACATCCAGAGAGCGCAGCCTGTCCCGGTCGCTGTCCCAGGAAAGGTAAGAGGGCAGGGCAGTTCATCTGTGGAGGTGACTTTGTTTTGGTTCTGTTTATTTAAAGCCTCTTTGATTTTAGGCACCATCACAGCAAGAGCAAGGACAAACGGAGGTCGCGGTCCCGCAGCAGAGACCGAAAGAAGAAGGCCAGGTCCAGGTCTGGCTCTCGGTCCAAACACCGGCATCAGAGCAGGAGCCGCAGCAAGAGCAGGTGCCTCCATCCTTTCTGGTGCTCATCTGTGCACAGTTCCACATGTGCTCATGTCTTTACTCTTCTCAATCACACAGGGACAGAAAGAAGAGGCTGGACAAAGTGCGCCGGAGGAGTAGAAGTCACTCTGCAAGTCCCCCCAACTTTAGAGGACGAAACCCTGCCATGGATGCACAGGAGGCCCTGGCCCGAAGGTAAGGGACCGCTGCATGTGTTACATTTGGAGTGTTGCTTAAGACTGTAGTATGGCCAGTATCTGTAATTGCATAGCATTTCAGCAGTAAGACAGATTTAGTGGTGTGTAAACCAAATTGAATAAAAGTGTGAATAAACTCTTTATATGCGTTTTTATTTTGTCCCCAGACTGGAGCGTGCCAAGAAGCTCCAGGAGCAGAAGGAGAAGGACCTGTTGGAGAAGCAGCAGCAGCAGCACCAGGAGATCGCCGTAGGTGAGATACACAGTGGTAGACCTTCATCAGGGACATGTTGTTGTCAAACTGTGTTTGATTAATTCCCAGCTGCTGCTCCTACAGCCGCGGCAGCCGCTGCCGCCGTTGCCACCACCCCGGGCCTGGATGTGGCTGCTCTGCTGGCCTCAGGCACACAGGTCACTCCACAGATTGCTATGGCAGCACAGATGGCTGCTCTTCAAGCCAAAACACTGGCAGAGACTGGCATCGCAGTACCCAGCTACTATAACCCTGCTGCAGTGAACCCCATGAAGTTTGCAGAGCAGGAGAAGAAGAGGAAAATGTTATGGCAAGGAAAGAAGGAAGGGGTAACAGGATTCTCCATATGTAGCATGTTTACTGGAATCATTGGCAGATTATGGGCTTACATCTGTTCATCTTGTTTAAAGGACAAATCCCAGACAGCTGAGCTGTGGGAAAAGCTTAATTTTGGGAATAAAGACCAGAATGTGAAGTTCCGTAAGCTGATGGGTATAAAAGTAAGTACTGTTTTGTCAGCTTGAGTATTTATGATGCCATATGAAAGGATTCTGCTGCTTCTCAGTCTGATTAACACGACATTATTCAAGCCCTGCTCCTGCAGCATTTTTTTTAAATCAGGGACCATCTGTGTGCATGTGGCATTTTAAAGGTCCCATGGCATGAAATTTTCACTTTCTGAGGTTTTTGAACGTTAATGTGAGCTCCCCTACCCTGTTTAGGCCCCCCCCCCATGGTTAAAAGTTGTGAAATGTCTAAACTGAGCATTTGCGATCCTTTTCTGCGTTACAAAAAATCGGAGCTCAAACGGGCGATTTTGAACAAGGCACCTTATTGACGTCAGATCGAAAAAAGAAATGCAAATGCAGTTCCACCCCCGTCTGTCTGTACTCAGCGTCTCTGTAAATCACGCCCAGAGAGTTTGGACTGCGAATGCGCTAGGCAATGCGAAATGTGTTTTTTTATTTGCCTGGAGGCACGTCCGAGTGTTTCTAGGCTCGGAAGTCCTTTATCTGAGCCTCTGGACCTTTGAACAGCAGTGGTTTAATTTTATTTTCTGTGGAAATGTGTTTATTTTTCAATGGAACGCTTCTCATCTCTCCCTCTGTGCAAAAACAAGGAAATGGATCAGAGAGCGCTCAGAGCAGAGAGCGGAGTGTTTAGCCACGCCCCCACCTTCTACTATTGGCCAGCTTTTTTCTCCTCATTTGCATTCAAGCAACAACGCCCATTATAGAGTGTTCTGAGTGAGAAAAATTACTCTTTCTCAGCTTATCTGTTTCTCATGCACTGGGTCTTGATTTTGAAGGATTCATTTACAGTATTAGGGAACCATTAAGGAGCCATATAAAAGCATCAAGAAGTACCATGTCATGGGACCTTTAACCTTTTTTAGATGGATGTTTTGCTTGCCTGGCCAGTAATTCTGGTAATACTAATTCTTAGTCATTCTTAAATGTCATTTTACCTTTTGAAATATAAAGTCTCCTTTGTTCAAATTGGCATTTCATTCTTTCATTTCACATTGATGTGCTCTTGTTTAATACTAATGCTGGCACAGTCCTGCTGTGCATGAATGCCTTTTCCCACAGTGGGTCTCTTAAACATCTGTCCTTGGTGCAGGGGGACGAGGAGGTGGAAGCAGCCAAACCTCTGAATGAAGATGGTCTGAAGACTCTACAGAAGCAGGAGGAGATGTTCAGGAACCTGGATGTTCAGTACGAGATGGCACGCTCACAGACACATACGCAGAGAGGCATGGGGCTGGGCTTCTCCTCTTCCTTCTCCCGGGGTCCGGAGCCCATGTAGCAGCCATGTAGGGACTACTTTATCCATCAGCGTGCATGGATCTGTGCTTTAAACATAGGCACCCATCTGACACATAATGTGTAAATATGGAGATGCTGACTTTATCTCAGCATTTAGAAAACTGTACAGTACATCATCAGTCAGACTGATGCTGGCCACATGTTTGTTTTAATATTGTACTTTTTTTTTTTTTTTTTTTTTCTCCCTATTTTAACTTTTAGTAATGTGATTGTTTAAACATGCTAAATATGTGACTTAAGTGAGCACTGTTTACATAGATTTAGTGAAAGGCAGCGGTGGAATCAGAAACCTCCTGTTTTCAGAAGAGTTTAAAGGAAAAGTGGATTATTTGAGGAGGACCTGTTCCCGATACAAGGACTACTTAAGGCTGCACTGGGACTCCTGTGGCAGATGTGATTCAGACATGCTTTCAATAAAACATGTTCATGTTCTACTTAAGTCCTATAGTTTCACGTGTTACACTGGCTTACCTAATATTGACTTACTAAACATCTTATCTTCTTAGTCCACAATTAAAGGTAGCGACTTATAAGAGAAACTTAGAATGACTTAGTGCTGTAATTTGAATTTACATTAGATGTACGTCTTCCATCCTTTCATGGTAAACTGAACTGAGCATCAGCAACTGGTGATGTACATGGTGTTTACAAATTACGGCTAGCATAAAAGTGTAGCATTTCTGGGGTAAAATACATAGTGCAATATTTTTTTCAGTTAAGTTACGTCCTTTAAAGTACTGCATCTTGGCACTGAGCAGTAAACTATGGTCAAACATAAGCTGTATAGTCTAATTTATGAAAAAAATTTGAAAATGCACAGTATAACTTCTAGTGAAGGGTCCACCAACTACTGATTGCCATGGAAATGTTATTACTTTGCCTAGAAAGTTTTTAATCAATATTTATTTACATATGAGGCTGGAATACAACACATGGGCCACACCGGTGATGAGATTATGATTTGCAAATTCCAGTATGAGGAGTAAAATGGGATATTCGCTGTGTCTCTTGCCCACACTGGACTCTTCACTTAAACCCATCCAGTGAAGCAGCAGACTCGTCATGGCCTCTGGGAACAGCTCCTGGGTCAGTTCCTCAGCTGGGGGCAAATCACTGATGCGATCAATGTGATGTATTTTGAACCCCTCCACTCTTTGGCTAATGCTGCTGTTGGCTTCATGAAACTGTTGTCCAAGCCAACGCCCAACACAGCTTAGCAAATGACTAGAATACACTCCATCCCATTGTTTAGCCTGGAGTAGCGCCATTACTGCTTCTGTTACGTTGTGTTCATTTAAGTTTCCTGTAATGTAGCTGTCAATTAAATCTAAAAGCGGTCCAACAGTCTTGAGCTGCTCCGGTTGGATCTGGGGAAGCTTGTCGCCCATCCGGTGTATTTGCTGTTGAAATGGGGAAAATAAGTCCTGATTTAGGTCAGTCTCTGGGCGCTGGTGTGGGTGAGAACAGTAATTGTGGTCTTTAGAGCTGTCAGCAGGCTCCATTGAGGTTTGTGCTGCTTGAAGAGGCTTGAAAATATCACTTCTGGGCTCCTTAGTTCTTGGATCTTTGGTTGCTGGTTCCTTGCTCATTACTGCAAAGTCCAACTGCTCACTGAGGCTGTAGCCCATTTGTAGAGGGGCATCATTTATGTGTGATTTCCATATATCCTGCAAAAGACAATTTAGTTCATACAAAACTCAAATGAAAGTGAAAACTAAGAAAATGGAAATACCTGAAAATTCTCAAGCAAAGCAAGCTGGTCCTGCTTACTGTAAAACTCAAAGGCTATTCGGAAAAGTCCCTGAACACTGTAGAACCACAGGCTGTTGTTGGAAGTGGGCACCTTCAAGCCATGGAACCTGTAAACTGATATACATACGTCCACACGTTAGCAGAGGCGGGTAGCGGAGCTAAATGTTGTACTCAAGTAGCAAGTACTGTTACTTCAAAATAATATTACTTGAGTAAACGTACAAAGTGGTAAACCAAGAAGTTACTCAAGTAACAGTTAAAATCACATGAGGGAAACGCTCCGGAAACGAGTGTCTGGCAGGTCTCATGAGTTATAGACTGAAGTTGAATTCAAGTTATTGTATTGGACGGAGAAAACACAAATTTATAGTGCACACAAATACAAGACAAATGCCCTTTCTCTGTCCAGCTCCAAAGTCCACACAAATGTCTGGCACCTGGGACTCGAACCTGCGATCTTGGTATTGAGGCACAAATGGAGCAAAAAACGTTTCTTAAAGTGGGGCAGGTGCTCACGTAACGCTCTCGCCTGTGCAAAGAACCCGCCACTGTGCCCACCATAGACTGTATATGGTGCCCACCGAGCCTGAGCCAGTCTCACCTTATATTTAACTGTGATTATGTCAATAGAACACGTCCCATAGAACACAACAGGGAAAACAGGAGTTTACATAGAAAACACTGGACCACTGCCTGCTGGAAACGTGTTTACTTTTGAGTAAAGTAAAAGTTTGCTTACCAGCTAACCAAAATGACAGTGCACAGTTAAAGGTCACATGGATGAATTGGAAATAGTCCAAGTAATTTTCTCTGGTCAAGTCACAAAGTTTCCCAACACAGTACAGGGTCAGGGTGATCTTCAGCTCCTTACACACACTCCTTTTCAAAGTATAGACACAACAATTTGGAAAAAGTAAATGAGATCTGACATTCACATAATTGAATATTGTCAACATGAAGCTTTTTTCACTTGTAGACTTACAGTGTGTAGAGGAACCAAAACTTTCAAGACAACTTTACATTACTACATCTATGTAGTAATTGTAAATCTGTAGTAATTACACCTTTTACATACCCTAATTTGTTTAGATTATGGCTAATTTCAAAAGTGATTTATTAGAGGGAAGCATGTCAGAGAAAGGCTAAAGAGTGTACATTTAATCACCAAATCAAATATTAATCTAAAATCAATTAGCTTTGTGTTGTCTCTGATGGTCTGCTTGTGTAGGCAGTTATTGGCAGTTTAAAACATATTTTCAGAGAAACAATTAACCTCATGTACTATGGACATTTTGAAATAGCCTATTGGATATTAGATGTACTTTATCCATGTGTTTTGCCATAGGCCCGGTGTCTGCTTAAGATATGGCATGAGTCTGTAATGGTTAAAGGGAAAGGGTTTGGGCTCATGTTTAATGTAAAACAATGTTTGTTTTATATTAGTGACATGTGGATGGTGGTCAGATGAGGGTGGAGCCTTTGGGATGGAGTGATCTGGGTGGAGGTTTGCAGCCAAATCCCTCAAAACTACAGTGCACTGTTACACTGTGAAGTAGAGTACCCAATTAGGAGTAAAAGAACCATCTTACCAGAGGAAAAATGTAGTTTAGTGGCTAATCCTTTCTTGGCAAACTTGGCGTGTTGCCTGGGGTGGTTCTCTGTGCGGATGTCAGTGTTGGAAAACAGATCAGCTCCTAAGTACAGAGGAATGGCTGGATCCTAAACAAGATACACATGCACTGAAATAGCTCTGCAAGTATAAACCACTACATTCATTTTGAAATCTGCTTAAAGTACATGAATAAACAAGTACATGAGGGTCCAGCGTCTGCTTGCCTCAATGTTCCATAGTACAGCATTACACTTATCCATCTTCCATTCATTCATTTATACCCCTTAAAGTGGGTAATTGCCCATCCACAGATCTGACCTGTAACGTGGTCGAGCTGGAGCCACCAGAAAAATTACATTGTGCAATTTTTTGTATATCCTCCTGAGACCCGCCCATTCATTTGTGTCCTTTATAGTGGACATCTTTTAAGTTTTGAGATAGACTCTAGTTTGTGGCTGCACTATGATAAAAAATAAAAATAAAATAATAATGCATAAAAAAATCTAAAATAAAAAATATATACATAAAATACATTAAAAAATATAAATAAAATACATAAATAAGTAAATAAATAAACATGACATCAAAAAATTTAAATAAAACATAAAAAAATAATAAATAAAAATACATAAATAAATAATAAATTAAAAAGGAGTCTAAAAACTTTTTGAGGCGACTGTAAAACCGACTGAAAAAATGTTTTATGTTAGGTTTAGGTTAGGTTAACTCAGTGCTTCTCAATTATTTTCTGTGACACCCCCCCCTAGGAAGAAGAAAAAATGTCACGCCCCCCTTCCTGCGCCCGACTATAAATAGTATTATTTGTCTTGAAAATTGTTATGAGAACACCATTGTATCCTTTTATTAACATTATAAACAAAAAAAAGAAAGAAACTTACAACAAAGACTGCACTGAGGACTCAAATATTAATGTGTTTTTAATGCAGCTTTGCGCACATTTGTTTACGTTTTACAGAAATGAAACTTAAAACCACCTCATTTGCATAAGCTAAAAGCACTGAAAAAAAAACGCTCTCTCCTTGTGCCACTGATGCGTCAGCTTCTGTCGGACTAAAGGACACGACTCAGTGGAATATACGTGTTTTTTCTGTGACAGAGGATGTTCTGTTAATGGTGAGACTGTGCGTAAATCGCATGTGAGAACGCCACTGCCAACTACTGTTGTTGATGTGCAATTACACTTAGTTCTAGTACAGTACAGCAAAAAAACATGTTTCCCAGGGTCATACGCCCCCCCCTGGCATCACGCCACGCCCCCCCAGGGGGGCCCGCCCCACTATTTGAGAAGCACTGGGTTAACTTGACATGGATTTAACACTATTACAGTCCATTACAGAGGACATGTTACAAAAATATGAATACAAATAAAATTAACAAAATGTAAATGCTAAGGTGTTCATTTACCTCCAAATAGAAAATTAAAATAAGAATAATTTAGATAGACTTTTTCTTCGGGTCCCAGGAGGATATCCAAACACTACCGGAAGTGAACAGTGGATTATATCGATTATTTCAATTTGGGTGTGTAGAATTTGTTTGAAAAAGGAACACTAGACACTAGAGAGACAGAAAAGGCTAGTACATACCTTATTGGGACACTCCGTTAACCTAAATAATGTATTGTTTACCAGATAAATAAACCTAATATTCAAAGAACCCCCGATCCATGTAGGTAACGTTAAGTAGGTGACATCTGACATTCTAAATAACGAAGCGCCCGTCCTGTTATAGAAATATTGAGAGAAATAAACACAACAACAAAACGCAAGCTACAACACCAAGTCCGCACACGTGACACGACGAGAACCAATGAGCGCGTAGAAAAAGGATTTGACCTGTGACGTCGCTACGTGGCCCTGTGCGTGGCCCTGTGCGTGGCCCTGTACGTACGCACGCACAGTACGCACACTCTGGGGGAAATGGCGGAGGTGGACTTCGGGGACAGGGAGCTCTTCGCGCAGCTGGAGGACTCCACCGTCGCTGTCCGCACCCACAGGCGCTTCACGGACGAGGAGGAAGATGAGAGCGAGCTGGGGCTGCTCCGGAGCCGCCTGGAACAGTCGGATGCCCTTATTCAAAAGCTTACGGAAGAAAATATCCTTTGATTATTGCGGGATGCGACACAAGCTAATGTTGCTACGCACTGGTTAACGTTGCCCTCAGAGCCAAAACAGTCTCATGTTGAATGTTGATTTTCTTTAATCAGATCATCACATAAAGGATTGAGAAGAAATCTGAATCTCCTGATGCGTCCCAGGTATCGTATAGTCATTGTAAATAATTATAACTTAAAATTATTATTATTATTATTATTATTATTATTATTACTAGTAGTAGTAGTAGTACTAGTAGTAGTAGTAGTAGTAGTACTAGTAGTACTAGTAGTAGTAGTACTAGTACTAGTAGTACTACTACTACTACTACTACTACTACTACTACTACTAGTACTGTAGTAGTTTCGTTTTCACCTTCTGTTTTCATTAGTGGTGTAACAGTGGACGATGTGAACGTGGACGGACCTGTTCTGCACATCCTCTATGCCAATAATATGATCTCAAAGTAAGTATTTTTTAATAGGCTGAAATGTGCCATATGGCTGTCTCCATGTTATCGCTTTGACTAGAACAGTGGTTCTTAACCTTGTTGGATCTACCGAACACCATCAGTTTCATATGCACATTCACCGAACCCTACTTTAGTGTAAAATAAAATATGATTTCTTTGGGGATAATTTACCTTTGGCCGCTGTTCCGAGTATCAGATTCGCCATCTTTAACGCAGCTGGTTTTACAAGTGTTTCACCAATGGTGTGTGGCTTGCCCTGCTTTGCGGTCAGGTACGCAACTTTGTACGATGCTGTGAGGATTGGTTTGTTAATGGGTACAAATCCAAGAGCAGGCAGAGTGGCCTTATCATCGAATCTGGCTCTCTTCAGCTTGAATTCAGCAAGCATTGTGTTCTTGTATTCCCCATCTCCATGCAGCTTCACAAAGTGTTCCTTTAGTTTTGCCAGTGCGAGGCTAGAGTTGCTCAACTTGACATTGCAAATCATCCAGATAGGACGCTGACTCCCATCCCGTTCATGATATATGAGAATCCATATTGTACATATTCGTCCGACCACTTTCTTTTTTTGCTCGACATAGTTGGTATGGATTAAAATATTAAGAAAGAAATTACACGACATACTACGATGACAGTCACATGTTAACCACTCCTGAGTGCACTAAATTCCTCGCAGCACTGATTGGCCAAGCAATGTAACGTGATCATCTGCAGCCAGTGATGGCCAAGCGGGGCATTTCATCGCGTATTGACATGATGAGTTGGTGTGTCTTGACCTCCACGGCAGAGGCTCCACCGAACCCCTGAGACTGACTCACCGATCCCCTAGGGTTCGATCGAACCCTGGTTAAGAACCACTGGACTAGAACATTCCACAGATGGGCATTTCACATCCTTGCATTTATTGAAATACGGTTGTTTTAATAGCAAAGTAAAATGCATTGAAAATTGAGTAGGTTTGTCAAAAGTACAATGTAAACCAGATACTAACTGATACTAAAACTTGAAACATCATTTGAGAAAGTATTGATACTAAAAAGTCACATCAACAGGACAGAAATGAAGCTTGACTTAATAGTTTTAGAACAATTTTGAGCTGTATCAGAACAAGTATAAGAGCACATAGACTAGTATGCTCATGGACCACTGTGGAACCTACAGGACCACTGAGGGAGTACACGTATAAAAGACCACATGAGAATAGAAAAGAAAGTACTGCCATTTAATGTTGAAAATCACAATCTATTGTCTAAAAAAGATTTTCTATTATTGTGGTATTGGAATTGGTAGTGATGATCAAATCTATTGCTTAATATCAAATTCGCGTTTGAACTTTTAGTATGTTCACAACACTGCATGTGAGTGGGATTGACACTCCACAGATCTGACCTTATTTTGACCTAGTGGCGTAAGTCACCTGTTTGTTTCACTGGTGAAATATTATTTCTGTTTCATCCCTAAAGGCCTCTGCATAGAGCTCTTTTAATTGTTATTGTTATGTTTGCTAAATTAATGTAACTGTCTTACAACAAGAGCATGAGTACTATATTTAGTTATTATGTGTTAATTCTCCACAAATAATCCATTCATCTGTTATAGGAAGTGTCGTCAAGAAATTGAAGATGCCATCTGTAGCATCATGGTAAAGAATCAGAAAACTGGGCACTCCCCCTACTTTCTGAAAGCACAGGTGTGTATTCTTGCAATCAAACACAAAATAATACAGTGGTACCTCACCTTACGAAATTAATTCGTTCCAGAAGTGGTTTCGTAACGTGAAAAATTTGTATGTTGAGTAGTTATTTCAATGGAAAAAGCCTGATTCGTTCCAAGGCCCCGATCCAAGTTTTTTTTTTTTTTTATAGTGTAACTTTTTTATAGTGTAACATTGTTTTCTGCTTCCTGATTGGTTTCTCAGACTGGATTTGGACTTTTCTCCCGTTTGTCTCTCGTTTGGACACACAAACTTTCGTGGATTTTTGACAGGGTGTATTGGTGGTGAAGTGTGGGGGGAAGGGGGAGGGCGAACACGTGTGTTGGCGCAGCATGGCCCGGCAGACACCGGCAGGTCTAGACCTGTACTGAGCCGGGACTGAGCCTGGACTGAACCTGGACTAAACCTGGACTGGACCAGGACTGGGCCAGGACTGGACCGGGTGGATTGAGGCACCGCGCACGTCTGTTTCCTGGTTTCGTTTCGGGTCGCGGCTGTGGCGAGCCGCCGCTCTGTGAGCACCTTACGCGGGCACAGCTCAGAGGATTGTCCCGGTCAACAGGCCGCTCTGTGAGCACCTTACGCGGGCACAGCTCAGAGGATTGTCCCGGTCAACAGGCCGCTCTGTGAGCACCTTACGCGGGCATAGCTCAGAGGATTGTCCCGGTCAACAGGCCGCTCTGTGAGCACCTTACGCGGGCATAGCTCAGAGGATTGTCCCGGTCAACAGGCCGCTCTGTGAGCACCTTACGCGGGCATAGCTCAGAGGATTGTCCCGGTCAACAGGCCGCTCTGTGAGCACCTTACGCGGGCATAGCTCAGAGGATTGTCCCGGTCATCAGGCCGCTCTGTGAGCACCTTACGCGGGCACAGCTCAGAGGATTGTCCCGGTCATCAGGCCGCTCTGTGAGCACCTTACGCGGGCACAGCTCAGAGGATTGTCCCGGTCATCAGGCCGCTCTGTGAGCACCTTACGCGGGCACAGCTCAGAGGATTGTCCCGGTCAACAGGCCGCTCTGTGAGCACCTTACGCGGGCACAGCTCAGAGGATTGTCCCGGTCAACAGGCCGCTCTGTGAGCACCTTACGCGGGCACAGCTCAGAGGATTGTCCCGGTCAACAGGCCGCTCTGTGAGCACCTTACGCGGGCATAGCTCAGAGGATTGTCCCGGTCAACAGGCCGCTCTGTGAGCACCTTACGCGGGCATAGCTCAGAGGATTGTCCCGGTCAACAGGCCGCTCTGTGAGCACCTTACGCGGGCATAGCTCAGAGGATTGTCCCGGTCAACAGGCCGCTCTGTGAGCACCTTACGCGGGCACAGCTCAGAGGATTGTCCCGGTCATCAGGCCGCTCTGTGAGCACCTTACGCGGGCACAGCTCAGAGGATTGTCCCGGTCAACAGGCCGCTCTGTGAGCACCTTACGCGGGCATAGCTCAGAGGATTGTCCCGGTCAACAGGCCGCTCTGTGAGCACCTTACGCGGGCACAGCTCAGAGGATTGTCCCGGTCATCAGGCCGCTCTGTGAGCACCTTACGCAGGCACAGCTCAGAGGATTGTCCCGGTCATCAGGCCGCTCTGTGAGCACCTTACGCGGGCACAGCTCAGAGGATTGTCCCGGTCATCAGGCCGCTCTGTGAGCACCTTACGCGGGCATAGCTCAGAGGATTGTCCCGGTCAACAGGCCGCTCTGTGAGCACCTTACGCGGGCAGGTCTGGAGCGGGTCTGGACCGCCGCGGCTCTTGCGTGCGAGCGATGGCTCGCTGTGGCTCGAGGCGAGGCCAGGGGGTGGACGCACGCACGGCGCTCCTCTAGACCTGGTCAGGTCTAGAGGAGGTCTAGACCACCGCGGCTCTTGCATGGGTCTCGTTCATGCGCTCAGACTGCGTGCAGTCCTCCTCGCTGCTCCCCTCAGCTGTGACTCGAAACAAAACCAGGAAATAGACCGCGCGCGCTTTAATCCACCTGGTTTGGTCCTGGTTTGGTCCGGGTTTGGTCCGGGTTTGGTCCGGGTTTGGTCCGGGTTTGGTCAAGGTTTAGTCCTGGTCCAGTCCAGGTTTAGACCTTGGTCTGGATCTGCTGTCAGCTCCGCGCCGGGTCATGCTGCGCTATCACACATGTCCGCGCAGTCTTCTCCCCCCTCCCGCTTCCCCCCACATGTCACAATTTAATACATTTTGTTGAAAATCTATGAAAGTTTGAGTGTTTAAACGAGAGACAAATGTGAGAAAAGTTTAAATCCAGTCTGAGAAAAGCGTATAATGTGTGTGGCTGAGCGCGCATTATTTAAATTTTTGAGATTTCGCGTTTCGTAACTTGAAATTTCATTCGTATCTAGAGACCAAAATTTGCCGTGAAGGTGTTTCGTAACTTGAAAATTTCGTTTGTTGGGTCATTCGTAAGGTGAGGTACCACTGTATATGTAAGTTATGCGTGATATTCCTTCTACCACCTTAGTTCTTGTGCATTGCTTTCTCAACTCGTGTTTTAATTCAAGTTTTTTGTATAGCCTTCTGCCTTTGCTTTGGAGGAGGATCCACACATGTTAAACTCTACCAATGTCAAAACGACATCAGAATCTTTCAAAGTAAGTACTGTTTTTGGTTATACGTACACAATGCTGAGTTTCTCATTATTGGAGACTATGGTGGCCCCTCATGGTCTCAAGCAGTGCTTCTCAAATAGTGGGGCGGGCCCCCCTGGGGGGGCGCAGCGTGATACCAGGGGGCCCTGGGAAACATGCTTTTTTGCCGTACTGTACTAGAACTAAGTGTAATTGCACATCCACAACAGTAGTTGGCAGGGGCGTTGTTGCTCTGGGGCAGGGGGCGGCAACCTTAAATACTCGATATACAGAACAGACTCACCATCAGCAGAACATCCTGTCACAGAAAAACACATATATTCCACTGAGTCGTGTCCTTTAGTCCGACAGAAGCTGACGCATCAGTGGCACAAGGAGAGAGCGTTTTTTTTTCAGTGCTTTTAGCTTATGCAAATGAGGTGGTTTTAAGTTTCATTTCTGTAAAACGTAAACAAATGTGCGCAAAGCTGCATTAAAAACACATTAACATTTGAGTCCTCAGTGCAGTCTTTGTTGTAAGTTTCTTTCTTTTTTTTGTTTATAATGTTAATAAAAGGATACAATGGTGTTCTCATAACAATTTTCTAGACAAATAATACTATTTATAGTCGCGCGCAGGAAGGGGGGCGTGAAATTTTTTCTTCTTCCTAGGGGGGGCGTCACAGAAAATAATTGAGAAGCACTGGTCTAAAGTAACCTGGATTATATGAGAATCACAAACGCACACTTTGTTGCAGATTGCAAAAGGGCTAGAGGTCTTTAGTCGTAAAGTCAATCAGTCGATGGAATCTTGGTTGACTAATCGTTTTATTTAGATTTTGTTCAGATTTCTATGAGGCAACAGCAGAAAGGAGAAGTGAGTTAGTGAACTATCTTGAGATTTGGTGTGTTTTTTTGTAAGTTTAATCTGTCTTTATCATTTCCTTGTACTGTTGTGTGCATATTGTATTGACTTCCGGTTCCGGTAGTGACTTCCGGTTCCGGTAGAGCGAATGCTGGCGCGTTTTTTGGCAGCCGCTGCTCAATGGATCAATGGATTATGTTTTCTTCTGATTACCGCATTGTCTACGGACTTTGCATTTGTGGTCTACGTGTGGACAGTTAATACATCTAACCATCACACTACCTGATCGAACTGTCAATAGTGTTGATGTGTGTTAGCGACGTTTAGCTTACCTGCTACCTGTTGCTTTCCTCCACATCTAAAGTCCAACCCGGCTATGTTGATCTCCTGTGTGCGGCTTGTCCTAACCTGGTTCATCCTGTCTGTTATCCATCATTCTTCACAAGCACTGTTCCAGTATGCACCCACGGAGTTCTTCCTCTATAAAAATTCATATAATCCACCAGCGCCTGCTCTACTCCACCACCCGGACATACTGTATGTGCCCCGGCGCAGAGTCACGCATCGGGGCGCACGAAGAAACTACGAATATGGCAGTTCCAGCACCGTCCGGTCCTTCTGGTCTCTGGCCCGTCACCCCCGGAGACACACGGGACGACGCTCGGACTCCTCGGTGCTAACCCGCGTTCCGAGGTCGGCTGGTGTGGCTGGCGCAGCTGCTCGGCTCAACAGCACACCGGTCAAATTCGGGCTTCTGAATGTCCGCTCCCTCACGGGCAAGGGCCAGCTTGTCCAGGACCTCCTCGCGGACCACCGGATGAACTGTTTGGCGCTGACGGAGACCTGGCAGCAGCCAAGCGACTACACCGATCTCAACGAGGCCACTCCACGAGGGTTTGTTTACCAGGCTGAACCGCGTGTGTCTGGCAGAGGAGGCGGGGTCGCGCTCATCCACCGCGATGACTGGAGGGTGGTGCCTGTGAGTGTGCCTACCTGCCACTCGTTCGAGACAACTGTCTGTCAACTGTCTGGACCTATCCCCACCATTATTGCCACAGTTTACAGACCACCGAAACAGCACACGGACTTTATCACGGACATCGCAGCATTTTTATCTCACCTCACCACACTGTCACCACACGTCATACTCCTGGGAGATTTCAATATCCACATGGACAATTATAACAACCCACTCACCAAAGAATTCACCTCCTGTCTGGACAGTTCTGGTTTTAAACAATATGTTAATTTTCCCACACATAACAAAAAGCACTCCTTGGATTTAATATGCTGCACTGGAATAACCCCATTGGACCTTCAAACCCACTACATCCCCTTCTCTGACCACCTGCTAATTTCATTTGACATCAACCTGTGCTTCAAAAAATCCAACCCACCCCGCACTATACAGTTCCGTAACATCAAGGACATTAACCCGGACCATTTCTCATCACTCATCAATAACCTCCCCAGTGCTGAGGGCCTCTCTACAACAGATGAGTTTCTCACACATTACAACACACACCTCCACCACATACTCAACACCGTAGCCCCACTCAAAACCCGGTCCGTCTCATTCACTCACTCTGCACCCTGGTACACCCCCGCCCTCAGACACCTCAAAACACAAGGCCGCAGACTGGAGAGACTGTACAGGAAAACCGGACTCATCATACACAAAGACATGTTCACCTCACACATCCTCCATTACAAACAGTCCATATCCACAGCAAGATCCACATACTACTCTAATTTAATCAGTTCACATGACGGAAACTCAAAAACACTATTCTCACTCCTCTCACAGATCACAAAACTCCCGGACTCACTTCCACCTCACCTCTATTCCTCCGAATTCTGCAATAACCTGGCTGCTTTCTTTACCTCCAAAATTCAACTGATCCACCTGCAACTTAACCCCTCTGTTTCAAACCCACCTGTTTCATCTTCTGTACCCCCAACACACCTGCTTTCTTCTTTCACCCTGCCCTCCGTCTCCCAAATCTCCACTCTCATTCAGAACTCCAAATCCTCCACCTGTCAACTAGATCCTCTCCCTACAGTCCTCATCAAAACCTCCATCCCTGCACTGTCCCCCCTCATAATTAATATCATTCACTCCTCTCTCATTTCCGGTACTGTTCCCTCCACTCTCAAAACCGCTGCAGTCACTCCAATACTCAAAAAACCCAGTTCTGATCCCTCTGACCTCAATAACTTCCGTCCTATTTCAAACCTACCCTTCATTTCCAAACTTCTTGAGAAAACTGTTGCTGCCCAACTCCACACCCATCTTTCCTCCAATAACATCTACGAACAATTTCAATCTGGCTTCCGTCCCCTCCACAGCACTGAAACTGCCCTCCTGAAAATCACTAATGACCTCCTCCTCTCTGCTGATTCTGGTTCACTCTCCATCCTCCTCCTGCTAGACCTCAGTGCAGCATTTGACACCATTTCACACTCCATCCTCCTTGACAGACTTTCCTCCATCGGCATCTCTGGTACTCCCCTCTCCTGGTTCCACTCCTACCTCTCACACCGCTCCCAGTTTATTCAGGTCAAGTCATTCACCTCACACCCCTCCCCTGTCACATCAGGTGTTCCTCAGGGTTCTGTCCTCGGTCCTCTTCTATTTTTAATCTATCTTCTCCCCCTTGGTTCCATCTTTAGAAAACACCACATCCACTTTCACTGCTACGCGGATGACACCCAGCTCTACATCTCCACTAAACCCAACTCCACACTTCCACCCTCCTCTCTGACAAACTGTCTCACTGAAATACAAACCTGGTTCACCTCAAACTTCCTCAAACTTAACGGCAATAAAACAGAACTTCTCCTCATCGGCACCAAATCCACCCTAAGCAAAATAAACCCTTTCTCCATATCCATCGACGGCTCCTCTATCTCCCCCTCCCATCAGGTAAAGAGTCTGGGTGTCATCCTCGACAGCACACTTTCCTTCACCTCCCATATCAACAACACCACCCGGTCCGCCTACTTCCACCTCAGAAACATCCGCCGCCTCCGTCCCTCACTCACCCCACACACCACCGCCATCCTCATCCATAGCCTGGTCACTTCCCGTATAGACTACTGTAACTCTCTCCTGTTCGGTCTCCCACAAAAATCACTCCATAAACTCCAACTGGTCCAAAACTCAGCCGCCCGCATTATCACACACACACCCTCCCATCACCACATCACACCTGTCCTGCAACAGCTCCACTGGCTCCCCATCACACACCGCATACACTACAAAATCATACTCCTCACCTACAAAGCCATCCACAACCTCGCCCCTCCATACCTGTCGAACCTCATCCACATCTCCACACCTGCCCGCTCCCTCCGCTCCTCCTCCTCCCTGCACCTCACTGTCCCTCCTGCCCGTCTCGTCACTATGGAGAGCACAGCCTTCAGCCGCTCTGCTCCCCAGCTCTGGAACTCCCTCCCCCATGCTCTCCGCGACACACACTCACTCTCACACTTCAAATCTCAACTCAAAACTCATCTGTTTAGAAAGCCCTGACCACTCTGACCACTCTGACCATAACTGCACTGTCTTTTAATCTGTATCTGTTTTTAAAATGTATTTCTACACTGTTTTTATTTTGTTTTATCTTGTTTTTATGTACTGTATTATTTAATTAATGTATTTAATTGCTTGATGTACGGCGACCTTGAGAGCCTTGAAAGGCGCCTAACAAATAAAATGTATTATTATTATTATTATTATTATTATAAATAGTAGTTTTTGCATGAACTCACTTGCAGGTTCAGTCTTGTGATTGCGGTTTAAATCCGATACTTTGAGAGCTTTTGCCACACCCCCATTTGTGTTTAGTCAACCAACAATTTCTTTAGACTACTACAGCTCTACATTGTAATATCATAAACTACAACAGGCAAATAGGACTGTTTAAAGATTAAATATAAGTATTAAGCGACACATATACTCCACAAATTGCATGATAATAAATTCAAAAGAAAATGTATCTATTGGAATCTATTGGAAACACTAGCATTTAACTGTATTTAGAAAAATACTTGTGTATAATTTTTTCATTCTTTATTCATTTCATAGATTGTTGGAAGTGTTCAACATTTCACTACATTTACTTTGGACAAACTTGGACAGCCTCTTTTGAACGAAAACCCTTCAATGACAGAGGGATGGGAGGTGCCAGTGTATCTTTAACTCGGACATCATCTGATCTTTTAATTATGGTCTTAAGCTGCTCTATTTTGTGTCTACTATATTATTAGCAAAGATGACATACTTCTGAAATTAGCCGTAACTTGTTTATGACTTCCTGAATTGTACCAAAGTTACCTGCAAGTTTTCTATCAAGTCCTCGGCACAGATGGGCAAGATACAGAAATGAAAGACAAAAGGTAAGATGTAGCGGATATTACTCTGTCTTCCTTTGACTGGCCTTTCTAACCTTTGCGTTCTTTTGCACATAATATTTCTTCATTGTACTTCTTCCGTATAGACCCAAGTCCATGTGTTTCAACTGTGGATGTAGTGGACATCAGCTGAGAGACTGTCCTAAGGTAATAACAAATTCATAAGCATGTTTTGTCATAAAACATCTTTTATGGCAATAAAAACTGTAATCAATGAAGAAAGGCACTCAGCAATTTTATTTTTGACTTTGACTATAGATATTAAATGTTGGATGTTGCTATAACAAGTATTGTCCATTGTATTAATGGGTTAGTACCTGATTTCAAACCATGAGTGAGGAACATTTTGCTTTTAACTTTCATCCCTATCCACTTAGTCCTGTCCGTCACTGTGAAGTCGCACCATGACACAGAAACTGTTGTATGTGATCAAGTGTCTGGGAGGATAGTGTGAGGCAGTTGGTTTCTCATGATTCTTAGGAACAATAAGCTTGATGTGACTTATTACCTGAGAAAATATATTGAATATATACTTTACAGGCCCTCTGAACCTTTTTTTTACTATATGATAGCTACATTCTAGTTATTATTATTTAGTGTTTTATCTTTGCACCTTATCACCGTGACAAGTTCCTAGTCTGTGAATTGTGTTCACTTGACAATGGCAATAAAAGTCTTTCTGATTTAATTTATTATTTGTTGTTTTTTTATGTTTGGGTAGCCTAAAGACATGGCAGCAATAAACGAGAGGAGAAAGGAGTTCAATCAGAACAATAACCAGGCCATGCAGGGGAACCGCTACCACGCAGACGAGGTGGAGGAGCGCTTCTCCAAGTACAAGCCTGGAGTCATAAGGTAAGCTTTTGCATTTCTGCATAATAAAGTAGCATATTTAACTACAGGGTCTGTTGTTCTATTAAACAGTGAAGAGCTGCAGTCTGCTCTTGGCATTGACGACTGCACACTGCCTCCACTCATCTATCGCATGAGGCAGCTGGGGTATCCACCAGGCTGGCTTAAGGAGGCCGAGATGGAGAACTCTGGACTAGCCCTGTACGATGGGGATGGTATGTTTCGCTAATGGCACGAATGGATGTTTCAAATAAAAGGCCATTGTTGAAGTGTGCAGTAGTTTAATGAGCAGAATGCACACAGTTGGTAATGAGATATTGGTGATCTAAATATGTCCAAATGTGTTAGCAATTAATGCCGTATACAAATGTAATAGCCCCTCTAAATATTTGATCAAATCTTTTTAGTTTCATCTTACGGCAGTTCCAAAGAAGATCCACACAGAGTCTCATATGACGTGTCCAAGCTAGTAGATTTCCCCGGATTCAATGTAGCCACGCCTCACAAAATGAAAGATGTAAGTTTGCGTTTTGAGTACTCGTAAAAAAAAAAAAAAAAACATTTAAAGGATTTTCTCTGTGTCTGTTCCCTTCTGACAGGAGTTCATGCATTACGGTTCTGTTCCAATACAAAGCAGTCACATGAAGGAAAACTATGCAGCCTATCTGTCCAGCAGCTTCCCCACGGTACTGACACTTGTCAATCACAAAAATGTCTGTTTCAAAGGTGCACTGTGTAACTTTTAGTATGGATGGTCTACCTGCAATGAAATGAAATGTTCCACAGTATAGCATTAAACTTGTCGGTCTTGCATTTTCCTAATTACAGTTTTTTTTACTGCTCAGAAGTACACTAAAAACATGGATTGCTACTGTGATCTGGGTCACCTCTCCACAGATCTGACCTGTAACTTGCCTGGTGGTGCCCCTGCTTGGGACCTCTATGGAGTATTTATGATACCATATTGTGGGACATTCAAGGCAAAGCAAATCACAATACCAAATTTTGAAGCATGATATATTGCTATAGAGAGAGACTGCAGTAAACGATAATTAAAATACTTCATGCCACTGATACAGTAACAATAAAGCAGGATAATTCTTGTAAAAGTATCATTAAGTGGCCTGAGTTGCAACAAACAAATAGCAGAACTAAGCAAAAATGTATCCACGTGTTATTTTTTTTGACCCTCTACAGCTCACATCTTATTGTATTATAAGGAAAACCCCAAAAATCTCCCCACTTTTACAAAGAAATTATACATACGGTAAATATTGAGTCCCAAAATATTGTTCAGGCTTTTATATGTAGAATGATAAGTCGATATAGTGATTATCATGAAAGGCCTACTCCCATCAACATTTACCAAAACATGCACAATAGGTCTAATCCTCCAGCTAAATTCATCCTGACTAAGACTAGCTCAAGATCTGGAGATGCTGGATCCCACTGGGATCCAGCACTGGGATTGGTTTAACCCAGACTCAACAATGAGTGAAATTCAGACAAATTTCCCTACGGGAACTATAAAGGCTCCATGGAGAGAAGCAGGTGGCAAACCCTCTACCAGAAAAGTTCATTAGTACATGTAAACTTGTCTTTATTTAGAAATAACCTAGTATGACACACATACTACATCAAAACTGAGGCCAAACTGGGTCAAAACCTAGAAGAGGACTTAACCAGGTGTACATCATGACTTGACTGGGGCCAATGACGAGGACTAAACCTTAAGAGATCAAATTCCAGTATCAGGACAATAAATAAAAACACTTTCTTTAGACAATAGAATGACATTTTTAGCATTAATCATAGTTCTTTCTTTGATATGAATATGTTGATATGACCATGTGGCCTCATATCTGTATTATTCATCCCTCCAGGTATAGGTTCCACAGTGGTCCATAGGCATATACTATTCTATGTGTTCTTATGCTTATTCTGATACAGCTCAAGATAATTCTGACTTTTTTTAGTATTGATGCCTGCTCAAATGAGTATGTCGTTTTTATACTAGTTTTAGTATCGATTGGTATCTGATTTTTTAAATACTTTTGACAACCCTAGAAACAAGTGACATCTTAAATGTTTGATTCACAGCGTGGTTCTGCCAGCAGCAAGAGAAGACATGAATCAGACTCATCTCCACAGAAGAGGAAGAAGACCATGTCCAGTCCCAACAGCAACGTGAACTTGAGCTCAGATATGGAGATCGAGTCAGGTAGCTCTTCTTTTCAATGTAAATATGACTCAAAGCATTTTTAAAATCTTTCTTCACTACTAAGAGTCACCATCACTCTCTCAAACAAGTGGGCACCTATACTAGGACTGCAACAATTAATTGTGACTAGTTGGCTACTGACCATTTTAATCATTGATGCATAATAATATCAATAATATATATATCAATTAAATTTGAGATGATGATTTAAACAGACTAATACATTTGTAATCAAAGAAATCATATTTTCATTTGCACATATCTATAACTATGTGCCTCCATGTGGTATAGTTTTGCCACCGTGTGCAGTTAGATTGGACACGGGCCACATTCTCACATATCCCCACATTACTGCTGTGCGATAGTGTGCCAGCTTTGTACTGTGCCACAGAGCACAGTCTGAACAAAGGCCAGGTGGGGAGTGTCATACAGGTTTCACATCGTACATGTACTGGTAACTACAAATCTAATACACATGGATGGTAGCTTTAAATGTACACTATGCAACTTTATGGAGGCTACGCATCATTTTTTAATAATTATAATGCATTATTCTTGTACAACACTTTTCCATATGCTCAAAGTCGCTTTACAGTTTGGTGCATTCTTCATTAGTTTCATACCCGGAGATGGTAAGATACTACGGTAGCCACAGCTGCCCTGGGACAGACTGACAAAAGTGAGGCTGCCAATCTGCACCATTGGTCCCTCTGATCACCACCAACACTCACACCACATTGTACTAGGCAAAGTGGGTGAAGTGTCTTGCCTAAGGACACAACAACAGTTTTTGCCACTGGCGCCCCCCTGTGGCACCTGACTTACCAAGAGGTCTCCCATCCCAGTACTGCCCAGGCCCAGCCCTGCTTTGCTTCTGAGATCTGACAAGATCAGGCTTTGACAAGGAGGTTTGGCTAACACATATTGTTGCTTGAACTGATTAATCATCTCCAAGACACAGGAGAAAAAAGTTCAACTATATAAGCCCTAATGTGTGCTTGAGTATGCACCTGTACACATGACCAGTGGCTCACCACCTCCGCAAACTCAGCCTTCTCTTCCTGCGCTCTCTTTGGAAAAGTCTCTTTCTCATGTTCTTCCACAGAGCCTTTCATTACGCCCCCACACTTCATTCACATTCAGACAGCGTCTATTCAAAGTTTACTCTCATAGACATGTTATATCACAATTATAGTCTAATTCACTGTTCCAAAATGAAGGTGCTGGACTTTTATAAACACTTTTTGAGCTTTGAACAGTGCTATAATGTGGTTCCCTGTTTGTATAATCGACACAAATAATTTTGAGAAGTAATGCAAATTTATTCAGTCACCATCTTGAAAGCATTGGTCTGTACACCTTCACTGGATTACAAAATAAATAAATAATGGTAAGAACCAACATTGAAGCTAGTATTATGCTCTCCCAAGTTACACTAGAAAAGTACCTTAAAAGCATCCTTAAATAACTTGTATCTTTTCCCCATTGAGATTTTATAGCTTGACCTGGAATGTCCCATTTGATGGCATTAAAAGTATGTAATTTACATTTTATAGATGACTGCACTGGGATTTTGCTGATGAAAATTAGTAATGATGTAAGTTAAAAGCCAATTACAGGGATGTCAGCCGCCTGGGTCAGTACACGTCCCGTATTGAGCTGAACAGGGATGCACTTTGTCCCGTATTACTGTGTGAATCAAAAATAGTGTGTAAAACAGGGGTGCCCAATACGTCGACCGCGATCTACCAGTTGATCGCCAAGGTAGTGTGGGTAGATCGTAGTGTCGAAGTACTCGACACCGATCTTGGTCTCGAGATGAGTGCGATCATATTTCATTACGGCTGCTGCCGTTAGCAATAAACTTTTACCGGTGTGCAGGACCGTGCGGGGCTTCACCCTGCAGCCCGTGCGCTCTCGGACACCACGCGCACCGCCAGCGCGCAGCTTGTTCGCAACAGCGTACCTTTGCTTACCAGCGTGTATCACAGACAAGGTTATACTAACATCCTACCTGTCCTTCCGCCTCAAGTTAGCGCTCCGCTCCTTTTCACGCTCTCGCTGCTCCTGCTCATAGCGCACACAGGCTTCCTCCTCTATGCACTCTGATTAGAAGTGCAAGACTAAGTGCAAAGCAAAAACTAATCTAAATTTATGTTACAGTGTTGGCACAGAGCAGGTGTACAGCACAGAGCGGGCGTACAGCACAGAGTGGGTGTACAGCCCAGAGCGGGTGTACAGCACAGAGTGGGTGTACAGCACAGAGCGGGCGTACAGCACAGAGTGGGTGTACAGCCCAGAGCGGGTGTACAGCACAGAGCGGGTGTACAGCCCAGAGCGGGTGTACAGCCCAGAGCAGGTGTACAGCACAGAGCAGGTGTACAGCACAGAGCAGGTGTACAGCACAGAGCAGATGTACAGCACAGAGCGGGCGTACAGCACAGAGTGGGTGTACAGCCCAGAGCGGGTGTACAGCACAGAGCGGGTGTACAGCCCAGAGCAGGTGTACAGCACAGAGCAGGTGTACAGCACAGAGCAGGTGTACAGCACAGAGCGGGTGTACAGCACAGAGCAGGTGTACTGTGACATGTGGTTGAATTTTGCCTAATAAAAGTGCACAAATGCATCTGTTTGTCACATGCGTTTGGTAAATGTGCAGAGGTAAATCCCACTGCAAAACCAGTAAGAGAATGTGACTCCAGGAGGAAGTTGAAAAAACAGATTAAAAAAATAATAATAATAAATCAAAGAAGGGGTCCTCAAACTGTGGGTGAGGGTCCAAAAACGGGCCACAGAGTGTTTAAGTGCAGTACAGTTTGCTTGGCTTATTTTAAGATTAAAATGAACATTTATCAGATAAAATGGAGATAGAGTTATGAAAATGAAAATACATATACATGTGTATGTACCAGGTATGTGTATGTCACCACTAGTACCTGTGAACAAAATGTGGTTTGTGCTTTGATTTAGTTTTACTTTATTGCAAACATGTATATTTGTAAAAAATTGTGAGAAGTTGTGCAAAGTGGGATCATCAAGAGGGAAAGGGAAGTCCCCCCCCCCCAAAATGGGTGGTTGACATCTTAGTATTTATTGGTTGGAATGACCCCAGAGCATCTCGGAGCATCTAGAGTTCAAATATTTTCCGGGGGGAGGGGGCATGCCCCCCGACCCCCCGAGCTTTTTGGTGACTTTCAGCTTTTTTCATTACTGATCACTTTCATCCCTGCAATTACAAGTCATCAATTACAAATCTAGGCTTGTTTAGTTGTGAGGCGCTAATGGCCAAACTGTCCTTAGGCAAGGCGTTTCACCCACATTTCCTAGTATGAAGGTGGTGTGTGTGCGTTGGTGGTGGTCGGAGGGGTTAATGCTGCAGATTGGTAGCTTTGCTTCTGTCAGTCTGTCGCAGGGCAGCTGTGGCTACAATAGAAACCTACCACCGCAGAGTGTGGAGTGAATGAATAATGCACTGTAAAGCGTCTTTGAGTGTCCAGGAAAGTAATAAACAAATCCAATGCATTATTTAGTTAAGTCATCTTAGAGACAGTGACATTGCACAGCCTACATTAATCTGACCTGGAGAGATGCATTGTTCCAGGTTGTACAGCAAGTGTTAATTTACACCTCTAGTCCCAGGGCAGGCTAACCTGGGAAATCCCAGGCTGCTTTTGTTCGTTCCGATCTGAAAGAAAGCCTGGCAACTATGGCAAGCGAGCTCTCCTGATTCTGGGAGCCAATCAGAGAGCGGGGAGGGGTGGAAAGACGGTGACTCGTACTACGTGACAAACGGAAACTTGTAGTTTGAACTGACAACTGACATGACTGGCTCTGGGCTACGTATACGCCACATGATAGACATTCGTAACGCCCAATAAACGGCCATTAGCGATCGTAAACCACACCTCCACTACGAGATATTTATTTATTTATTTGTTTGTTTGTTTATTTCATTCATAAAGTATAAAAAGACATCAACATTTGTGATAACAATACAAAATATTGAATGAAAGGGAGCAGAAAGAAGAGTTATCTTATGTTATCTGCCCCCTCTTCCCTTTTCCAAACACCAACACCGATAGTGACTGTAAAACCTTTCCTCATTACGTTCCATTTCAATCACAATTATTGATCAATTGTAAACAAAAAGCTTCATTTTCAAGTGTAACAATTTAGTTTTCTTTTTCATACATACACATTACACTGGATTTTATGTATTTTTTAAATGCCATTATTGTACTTGATTCTTTGATTTCTTTGTCAAGATTATTCCATAGATTGACTCCTTTCACAGCGACGCTTCGCTCCATAACCTTGGTTCTGAATTTAGGTTTTTTAAACATGTCGGTTCCCTTTAAATTGTATTGGCTTGTTCTCATCTCAAACAATCTTTGAATATTTACAGGTAACACTCTGCACTTTGCTTTATACATGACTTTGAGGAGACTTAATTCAACAATATCACACATTTTCAACACTTTAAGTTGAACAAATAATGAGTTGGATGCTCTCTATAATGACTGTTGGTGAGCCATCCAACCCATTATTTGTTAGGTGCTCCCAGACCATATATCACTTGTGATATGGTCTGGTGTAAACCAGGCAAAGGCCAGGCTGATGTTAAAGTTCAAACAATCAAACTTAAATGGCACTACAATAACCATCCTGTCATAAAGGTTCTGTACTAATATTCACACCCAGTCCTCTCAATGGGAGACCACATGATTGTTAATTTTATACATTTTTCTGCACACAGACCCAGGAACGTCTTACAACAATGACCCAGGAGACTTCCAATTCCAACGTCCGCCTCCTCCTGGCTCTCCCTGCTTCAGCTCGCCCCCTCCCCTTCCCCAGGGCACCCCTCCTGCCACCCCCACACCCCCTCCTCTACCCAAGGGCACTCCGCCACCCACGCCCCCCACCAACGGCTCCCCGGCTCTGAGGGGTCAGAGCTGGGTGACTGTGGACCAGGAGGGGACCACGGACGAGCTGAGCCTGGAGGAGCTGGAGGAGCAGCAGAGACTGATCTGGGCCGCTCTGGAGAACGCGGATACGGCGACCAACAGTGACTGTGAGACCCCCGCCATCGGTACTCCCGCGCCAAGTTCACCCAGTGTCTGCTCCTCAGCTCATGTAGACACCGAAGTGGACGAAATGGAAGATGCCAGTCAAAACGGCGATGCCTCAGGATCAGGATCAGGACCAATCAAATCTCAAGACGACACCCCACAGAGCCCAGGACCAATCAGAGCGCAGGAAGACACGGCCAAAAGCCCAAAACCATTGAAATTTCAAGAGTATACAAGTATTAGGCTAATTGAAATACAAGATGATGGTCTAGATAATCCGCTGAATATTAATGACGATACACCACCAAGTCCAGAAAGAGAAGATGAAGTGAATAAAAACATGCCAATTCCACATAGAAGTCATTTCGCAGCAGGGATTGTTCCATTCGAGGAAACACCTGAGTATACAGAAGTGGCAGAGGCAACGGGAACGTACCTTAAAATTAGAGATTTACTCAAAAGCTCACCGCGAAGTTTGTCCAAGAAAAAATAACTGACTTTTTTTTTTTTAAAGCAAAACAATTCCTTCTCTGTATTTTTATTTGTCAAAATGGGTAGCTGATGATGTACATACAGCCGTGCAAAAGGGAGGCAAACTGAATCAAGTTTTCCACGTTTTTAACAGTTTGTCACTGGTAAATTTAAACGATGTCAGTTGTTTCTTCGTTTCAGTTTTGATACAGATTTGATTTGATTTTTTCTTATTTGGATGTGTTCTAAAATGATGAAGTAAAGCAGCTTGTATATAATCGTACGTGTGTGTGATATTGTTCCTTAAATCTAGAATTGAGGATTTAAAGTAAGCGCACTCGCTTGAATATAATTATATTCTTGCTTTTATTGTTCAGCCACATTCATAACATTCTAAATTACTTAATACACTTTTATAATAAAGGACTTTGGCTATTATATACAGACGCTCCACATACGAACATTCGATTTGTGAACATTCGGAGTTGCGAACAAAACTGTCCATAGGTCGAAAATTAAAAAAAAAAAGTTAAATGTTTGGGCAAAAGTGCTGTACATGTACGTAAGTGAGTTTTTGTATTTGGCGCCTATTCCGACTTCCGAGTAGTGCGTGTTTCCGCCGCTGATGCACAGGCTGGGCACTGCAATCATGTGCCCAGCATCCCCCGAGCATCACGCTCTCCTCTGCCCACTCAGTTGAAACTACCCAAGTGTTCAGACGTATCTCTTGTGGTGTTACGAACTTTGTTGTTTTATCGGTAAATAATTCTTGCATCCGTAATCCAATATGGTTGGTGAAAAGCAAAAAGCTTCTAGTGAAAGTGGAACACACACTCACGCTCTCTCTCTTTCTCAGCTGTGTCTACTGCGTCTGCCTCTGTGTCTCTCTCTTCTTTTTATCTGATCAGTTTTCCATATTTTTAAAAAGCATATTATTTTGTTACTATTTAGTGTTATTTAAATGCAGTACAAATCCATATAGATTACTTATACAAGCCTTAAACATACATTCCCTTCTAAAGAATGCCCTATAATGACTTATGAACAAATTCAGCAAACGAACGGTCGTTCAGAACGTAACTCGTTCGTAAGTTGAGAAGTGTCTGTAGTTACATAACTGAAAAACACATATTCCACAGTGTTAAAGGACCTTTATTACATGGAACTGACTCTTTAAGCCATGTGATTATCATCAAAATATACCTGCTGTTGTGTTTTATTTCATTCACACATGGAGTAATCCTTTATTACCGATTGTCTACATCTTCAAAACTCAAAATGCTCTGTTCCACCTTGTGATGTCATGGCAGGTAACGGCTACCTTTTACCTTTAGCTCAGTAGAGATTGGCAAGTACATGGATGAAAGTATCCAAATGATTCTACTGGAGTTTAAAAACACAATGGAGCAGTTCATGTATTACCACATGACATTTCAAGTGTTTTCTGTTTGAGGGAAGAATTCAGTTTAAATATGCAGAGTTTGCGTGTTAAAAGTGTAAATGAAACAAAATACAAGTCCAGTTCTGTTTGTGATGAGGAAACTACATTATAACATTATAGATCAGATCACATTTTCACATGTTTAAACATTCACATACAAGGAGAATCTCAGTTATGGATAGTCAATGAAATGAAAAAATCTCATCCATAATAAACAGGGACGTGTATATAATAGTATTTTTTAGCATGCTGTAATAATTCTAAAATTCCCACTATAGACCCCTTTACCGTTAGTAAACAGACGTCAGCGGCATGTGCGCGCACTGTTGACTCAGAATCAACCATGGCGGACCATAGCGGAGTATCTGAACGATAGGGAGAGCTACATTCAAAAGCTCACGTTGAGCAACGGGGTTCGACTACCAGATCCTTATGTGATCACGGAGTGGCAGTACGACCGCAGAAAGTGGCCAGATTTACAGTGGACAGATATCCACTGTTATTTAGTGGAAAAGCCCAGCGTGTATACAAGAGAGAAAGTGCGCGCATACAAATCCATGGATGCCTACCAGTTTGCCGTGTGTGGCCATGTACAGGAGGTAAAATACCACCATATCGATGGGGAGTTTTGGGTGTTGGCATCTGATGTTCTCCCCAGTCAAAGACAAGGCCACAACATGACCATGTACAATGCTTGGGCTATCATCAACAAGCGCGATAACTGCATTCTGACCGCCAACTGCACTTGCGTTGCGGGGTAAGTAACATACTAGGACTTAATTCACGAGTCACAGATGTGATCTCAGTCATGTCAAATGCCATTTATGATGGTCATGCGAAAACTTATGCATTTTAACAAAGTTATTTGTGTTCGTTTACATGCGTCTGTCGTAGAGGTTACCCGGTTAATATGTCAGTGAGCTTTGCGGTGTCCTGTGCTTGCTAGTTAATCATGCTGCTTGTTTAGGGTAATAGGGTAATGATATGAACTATCATTTATTCCATCTGTTTCTCTTTATTCGAGTTCTTCTCTTCTATATCTTCGCTGGGGGTTTTATGGCAGTAGTGGCTTTGTTTTGAGTCAACAATGCGCGCGCATTCAGTGATGACGTAGCTTTGAAACTGGTCTGTAGCGTTTTCTAGCAAGTGGCACCGTCCACTGTGCTCTCTAGTTTGTGCTTTGTACTGTCTATGGTCGGTTAGAATGAGCATGCCCATTTCGCTGTGTTCATGATCTTTGGCCGTAGTTCCTCTCGCTGTGTTCATGATCTTTGGCCGTAGTTCCTCTCGCTGTGTTCATGATCTTTGGCCGTAGTTCCTCTCGCTGTGTTCATGATCTTTGGCCGTAGTTCCTCTCGCTGTGTTCATGATCTTTGGCCGTAGTTCCTCTCGCTGTGTTCATGATCTTTGGCCGTAGTTCCTGTAGTTCCGCAGTCGGCGCGGCGCGTTTGCTTTTGGCTGTTCCCTTCTCCGTGTCGGGCTCGGGGTGACCATAGTGTGAGGAAAAGGATACTACACGTCGTGCTTCTCTTGATTGGAAGCTATATTTCTGTCTACCGGGAGGATCTGAGGAGCACCGACTCACATTAGGTGAGTATTTATTCCCGGGCTTTCCAGACGCCCTCCTTACACACGGCTCAAAGTCCACTGGTGTCCGTATGAAACTTGTCCAGGAAGACTCGCCGTGACTTGAGGTGTTACTTTAGCTAGCTAACGTTAGCCCCCCTCTACTGTTGTCGTATCGGGCCTGGCTGCTAACGTTACTTGGCAACTAATCACGTCCCGGATTAAGGTGGGCTCATTTTCACACCAGCAGAGGGGCGGCTGCTGCGTGGAGCTCTCCCACGGGCCGCTCGCTGTCATCCCGGAGCGGCCGTGCCTGATCCGTGTCACTGCGGACACTTTGGGACTTGTGGAATTTGCCGCGTGTGAGGTGAGCATCCCAGTGATCGAGAAGCGTGTTTTCTGTCGTTAAGTGTCATAAATGTGTGGGAATGGAGCGCCACAGAGGCACACGCTCAGCCCGGGAGCGAAGGCGCTTTTTAGGTGGAGCTCCGGAACAGATGTGCCACCTCATCGAGCCACTGCAGCCCGCAGAGAGGAGCCGCGGCCCGGGCTGGGTACACCGTGTAACCCCTGGGTAAATGACTGTCATGTGACGGACAGATCTGGATGTTCTCGTTAATGTGTGAAGCTATTTCTGCGCGTCATCGTTAGACAGGTGAAGCATGGTTTACGGTTTATGGTACAGTTCCATGATGACGGAGTTGTCTGGCTAGATTAGGGAAAAAAGCATGTGATTTCCATAAGACAGTCCAAAATCAAACAGGAATGTACAAGTGGAACATCTTTTGCTCAAGGACCCACATTATGCTATTTTCTGATAGAAGTTCTAATATAGTTTCCTCATCAAAAACATACCTGGAGTTGTTGTTTTTTTATTCACATATAAACACTGCATATTTATACTGTGATCTTTTCTTAGACTGAAAACACTCTTCCACCTTCTCATGTGGTAATATAGGAAGTGCTCCACTGTGTTTTTAAACTCCATATACATTCACTAGAATCATTTGGATGATTTTAGCCCCAGTAGAAATCTCTACTGAAAAAAAGCTATTTCATGGCATCACAAGGTGGAACAGAGCATTCTGGGCTTAAGAGATAATTAAAATTAAGCCTTTATTGGTCTCACACCCAATGACACACAGTGACACACGGGAGAAATTTGACTTCTGCATTTGACCCATCCTTTTTCAGGAGCTGTGAGCAGCCATCTTTTTAATAAATAAAATAAATATTAGAATAATACTATAATAATAATAATAATGGGCTAAAGTGTGAATGAAACCACAAACTCCAGGTATGTTTTTGAGGATGTAACGGCATTATAACATGACTTGTAGCTCACAAGAATCAATTTTGCATAATATAGGACTTTTAAAGAAATCTTCAGTATATTCAAATGCCTGTGTGATCTGCTTCATTATTTTTCAGTGAATTCCTGGTGACATTGTTCATTGTTATTGAAAACTACTTTTGTTGTTTCTTAATGGATGTTTCCTGCCTGCCCAGTTCTGTTTTCACACAGTTACACAGTAGTAGCCAAATGAATGTGCTGTTGCCCAGGTTAGGTTCGGTTTCAAGTTAATAATTATATTAGTAGAAGTTAAAATAGACCTGTTGTATTTTCTGTTTTGCTGAGCTTCTCCACACCTGGATGGTCTATTGGCAGGCAGAACTAAGCATTGGAGCAGATGTCTTTGTGCAGAAGAAGGCTCAGCCTGGACTGAGAGAGCAGCTACTATCAAGATTCAGGAAGAGACCATTTTTAAGAGAAGCCAGTGATGCTTCAGGCCAGATTCACATGCACATTCATGTTAACTTCAAATACCAAAAATATTCCAAGAAAAATATGTCTTGTAAGTACTATACTATTCACCCTTTGGTTCACTACTACTACTCCTGTCTCTCTTGAGCAAATGCAGAATATTCAGTACAGAACAAACATGGTGTGTTTACTTTCACACACTCGGTCTTTAGTAACAGCATTATGTGGTTCTTGGTTGTGACGCGTCACCCTACTTTCCTGTATGATCTGTATTATATGGAGCTCGACCTGAGAGGCTGCAGACTTTACACCAAATACCAGATGTGGCAGCAGACTTTAGAGGAAATGGCAGCAAAGCAGAGCCTTAGAAGAGTGGTCCTGGACACAGAGGAGGGTCACTTTTGTACTGAGGGCTGTTATTGTTCTTCTGACCCTACGTGACCAGACCTCCTCTTAACATGCACCAACACCTTTAACTGAGACACAGTCGTGGATAAGAAGTGCAGTGCAAATATTGCTGAAGCTGAACTTGAATTTTCTTCTGGATCAATACATTTTCTATATATCACTAGCTTTAACTTTGTGATTGTTGGCCTAGATTAACTGCCACATTTCTGTCCTTCTGCCATGTCAAGAGTGACTCTGAGAAGGAGTGGCACACTTTGAGTATCCAGAAGCTACAAATCTTATGTCCTTTTAAGCAGATGATGGATGTTGGGTGAACAGTTGGCATTGGTTATTAGTTAAAACGGCTCAGTTCTGTCTTCTTTATGGGGGAAGAACTAACTGAGCTAATAAACTTGCTCAAGTAGTTTTACAGTTGTGGTTTTTGCACATCTTTAGTCAGTGAGTTGCATACTAAAAGTTGTTTTAACCTCAGCCACTCTATGGTCAGTTTTTGTAACCTATTACATTATTTGTAACTAAATTACGTATATTCTTATTTCCATGGGTCATGTTGGCTAGGGATGGGCAATATCTCGATATTTAAAATGTATCGAGATATTTGTTAAACTTGATATGGATTTTGACATATCGTATGTATCGATATAATGTTTATATTTAATTCTGATTTCGCCTCTTTGCTTGTTTGCCTTCTTTGTGCTGTACGCGCTCCCACTCGCCCCCAACCTCCCCCAACCTCCCCCTCGTGTGTGGCGCCACAACATCCCGGAGGATACAGAACTCCTCTAAAAAAGGAGTCAGGAGCTGACTGCATCAGCGGCAGAAGCACAGAGCTGGGGTATTTTTTTCAGCTTTTATAGTTTATGCAAATGAGCCATGTGGTGTTAAGTTTTGTTTCTATAAAACATAAACAAAGTGCAGACAAGTGCAAACAAGTGCAAAGCGGCATTAAACACATTATAATCTCATTAAACACATTATAATCTCATTAAACACATTATAATCTCATTAAACACATTATAATCTCATTAAACACATTATAATCTCAGACGGGCTGATGTGGCTCTATAGTAGTTATGGTTTATATGTAATATGTAAAGTTTAGTAATGCAAAGTTTATTTATGCAGAAGATTTTAAAATAATCTGCTGCCGTGTAAATCTTGTACAATCGTATTTGGAAAAGTTTGGTTTGATCTGAGCAATGGGAAACATCAGAGCTCCTGACCACTGGTTAGGAACATGGATCTATTAAAATAAGGAACCTCCTGAGCTTCCTCTGCTAAAGGAGCTCATGGTTATCCTATGGTTAAAGATCCCATGACATGGTACTTAATGGTTCCCTAATACTGTAAATGAATCCTTCTTCAAAATCAAGCCTCAGTGCATGAGAGAGCCTCATGAAGACAGTCAGAGTCATAACTATCTCTCTGAAACGCTTTATTCTGGGCGTTGTTGCTTGAATGCAAATGAGGAGGACAGAGACAGGCCAGTGCAGCGGGTGGGGGCGTGACCAAACTCTCCGCTCTTTCCTCTTAAGTGGTGCGCTGGTGCGCTGGCCCCACTTCCGAGTTTTTGCGTGGAGGAAGAGATGAGATGATTTCCATTGAGGGGGGAAAAAAAACAACACATTTCCACAGAAAATAAAATGAAACCACTGCTGTTTCAGAGGTTCGGAGGCTCGGATAAAGGACATCCGAGCCTGGAAACACTCTCACATGTCTCCAGGCAAATAAAAAAACGCATCTCGCATTGTGTAGCTCGTTCGCGTGATTTACAGAGAGTGTGGGTAGAAACACAGACGGGCGGTGGAACTTAATTTGCATTTTTGCTTCAGTGTGACATCACATAGTTTCCTTGTTCAGAATCACCCGTTTGGGCTGTGTTTTTTTCCAAACGCAGAAAAGGATCGCAAATGCTCAGTTTAGACATTTCGCAACTTTTAGCCATGGGGGGGGGGCTAAACAGGGTAGGGGAGCTCACATTAACGTTCAAAAACCTCAGAAAGTGAACATTTCATGCCACGGGACCTTTTAAGAGTGTTAATCCAAAGATGAGCTCGAGTTGACTTTTTGAATAAAAATGAGGCAACATGTATTATTTCTTCCTTTATTTTACAGTTAAATTATTTTTCTATACATTTCTTTTTTTAATGTCACAGAAGCACTTTGTTCCTACATAACCTGCACTTCCATAGAAAAAAAATACCTTGTGGAATTTGGCATATTTTTTTTTGCAGTAGTTTTTGAAGGGTTATTTTTCCTGTACAGATATTGAGATATATCATATATCGAGATATAAGAAAATATATGGAGATATATTTTTTCTCCATCTCGCCCAGCCCTATGTTTAGCCCATAAAAGTATTTGACCCGAAAATTAAATGAGTAACTTCTGGTGAATGGCAAAAGGAGAAATTCAATGTGTCAACTGAACAAAGTTTATTTGGTCGAAATACGTTTTGCAGCCATCCAAGCTGCTTCTTCAGTTCTCGGGGCGCGGGCCCGAGCCCCGAGCCCCGCGCGGCTGGCCTGCGGCTCGGAGCGCGGGGCGCGGCGAAACCAGCACGCGCCCCAGTGGTTTAATCCTGGTCTAGTCCAGGTCTAGACCCGGTCGAGTCCCGGTCCAGTCCAGGTCCAGTCCAGGTCCAGACCTGGTTCAGACCTGGTCCAGTCCACGTTTAGTCCTGGTCTAGTCTCTTAGCCAATCAGGACAGAACACAATGTTACTCTATAAAAAAAATTTTACACTATAAAAAAAAAAATTGGATAGAGCGAGGGATTACTGTATTTTGTTATTCAGCATTAATACATTTGTCTGCTTTTTACTAAGGAATAACTGAGGAATATACAATATAATAATACTATGATATATTTATGACTCAGTGTTATGTTACTATAGCTTATATTCTTAAAGACCCTATTGAAACACTCAAATTCAGGTGAAAAACGCCGCTTATCAGTTAATCGTTAATCGACCGATAAGGTCAATCAACTATCAGTTAATCAATTCCCGGATGTTTATTGTCTCTCCACAGATCTGACCTGTAGCTTAATTTGCCTGGTTGTATCACCTGCTTGATAAATATAGTGGTCTAGAAAATAGTGTATTTTTACCTCCGTCATACATACCTTTTAATAATGTTTTAAAGCTTCCTTTATAGAACCATATGTTGCATTTCCAAAGCTTAGTTGAATGAGTTCTTCATTCAGAATAGTGTTTTTCTCCTGGACATGGGCGTTTGGGTTTGCTCCGAGGCACACATGATTAGAGTAAGAGATATTGGCAAAAGACAAGAGTAATTTGAGTGGGAAAGAGTCCAGTCTAAGTGGATCATGTTCAGATGGCTGCCTCCCCTGAAGTACCCCGCGCTGGGCTGGACACGGGCCTAGTACTAATAGTGTCTCCGAGCCTACTACTACTGCTTCAGGAGTCTAGTAGGTCATTGTTAAGGCTCTGTTTAGTCGATATTGGCCTGTCCTCCTATGCAGTATTTAGCCTACTTGCCCTGGCCTCCCTGCTTACCCAGGGGCACTAATCGGGATCATTCAGAGCTACAGTGGAGTGTTTTAAACTAGGTCAGCCATCGTGAACCTCCAGTCAGTTTGGGACAGACAAGTGCGTGCCAAGTCGATTGATTTATCTTGATTTTTGAGCGCATCTTTTTTTGTCTCTTGCTGTTCTTGAACTGTGCGTTGCAACACTTGGATTTCTCCATTTTTGGACAAATAAAGGTTTTCTGAAAGAGGGGGCATTACACTTCTATGGGGCTTTACCTGCAGATATGTAATGTATAACTTTTATTGTTTGGAAAATGCTATATTCACACACACACAAAAAAAGAAAAAAACTTGATGCTCTGATTCCCCCCTCCCTTTGCTCCTTGTGCTAAGTTGCTCCCCTTCAGAGCACTATGACAACAGAATCAGTGTGCGTCTCTCAAATGAAACTACTGCATCAGGTTTGTGAATTTGTACTGTGTAGATTTGCATCATGTTTTTGTATATTTATGAATTGTCGTGGGCTTGTGGGCGGAGCACTGCACAGAATCACAAGATTACTCAAACATGCATGGATAACGTCTAAAATCCCCCCTCTTTAAAACTAATATTGCGAACAATATTAGTTTTAAAGTATATTGTCTACACAACTATAACAAATGGCCTCAAGAAGACAGAAACCTCTTCTAAACAAGGATACTGATTTTTCTGTGGTTAATCTTATGGTCCATTTACAGGTGCACTGAATGTCTTTATCAAGCAAAAGATGTTGAAATATTTATTTTTGTCTATATCGGCCTCCCCTAGAGCCCCCTACCATTTGAAGTGTAACATGCTTGTGTTGAAGGCCCGCGGGTAATTCTGTGGAATATTTCAGAGGTGCTGATGGAGCTTTTGTGGACAGTTTGTACAAGTTCTTTTTCTCAAGGACGCAAACAGTTGACTTTGTGCGCACTCTTTTACTTAATAATGACCAACTTCTCAATGCTTTCGTTAAACGGGTACATTTTTACACTCAACAAAAATATAAACGCAACACTTTTGTTTTTGCTCCCATTTTTCCTGAGATGGACTTAAAGATCTAAAATTAATTCCAGATACACAACACTACCATTTCTCTCAAACATTGTTCACAAATCTGTCCAAATGTGTGACAGCGAGCACCTCTGCCCCGCCGAGACAATCCACCCCACCTCACAGCTGCGCCACATCAAGATGCCGATCCGACATCATGACCAGTGCACAGGTGCACCCCAGACTGCCCACAATAAAAGGACACTCTGAAATTTGCATTTTTTTTTTTTTGCTTTATTGGGGGTCTGGGGACTCAGAACCAGTCAGTATCTGGTGTGACCACCATTTGCCTCATGCAGTGCAACACATCTTCTTCACATAGAGTTTATCAGATTGTCAGTTGTGGCCTGTGGAATGTTGGTCCACTCCTCTTCAATGGCTGTGTGAAGTTGCTGGATATTAGTGGGAGCTGGTACACGCTGTCGTATACGCCGGTCAAGCACATCCCAAACATGCTCAATGGGTGACATGTCCGGTGAGTATGCTGGCCATGCAAGAACTGGGACATTTTCAGCTTCCAAGAATTGTGTACAGATCCTTGCAACATGGGGCCGTGCATTATCTTGCTGAAACATGAGGTGATGTTCATGGATGTATGGCACAACAATGGGCCTCAGGATCTCATCACGGTATCTCTGTGCATTCAAAATGCCATCAATAAAATGCACCTGTGTTCTTCGTCCATAACAGATGCCTGCCCATACCATAACCCCACCACCACCATGGGCCATTCGATCCACAACATTGACATCAGCAAAGCGCTCACCCACACGACGCCACACACGCTGTCTGCCATCTGCCCTGAACAATGTAAACCGAGATTCATCTGTGAAGAGAACACCTCTCCAACGTGCCAGACGCCATCGAATGTGAGCATTTGCCCACTCAAGTCTGTTACGGCGACGATCTGGAGTCAGGTTAAGACCCTGATGAGGACGACGAGCATGCAGTTGAGCTTCCCTGAGACGGTTTCTGACTGTTTGTGCAGAAATAGTTTGGTTATGCAAACCAATTGTTTCAGCAGCTGTCCGAGTGGCTGGTCAAGATCGTCTGGATCTTGGAGGTGAACCTGCTGGATGTGGAGGTCCTGGGCTGGTGTGGTTACACGTGGTCTGCGGTTGTGAGGCCGGTTGGATGTACTGCCATATTCTTTGAAACGCCTTTGGAGACGGCTTATGGTGGAGAAATGAACATTCAATGTACGAGCAACAGATCTGGTTGACATTCCTGCTGTCAGCATGCCAATTGCACGCTCCCTCAATGCTTGTGACATCTGTGGCATTTTGCTGTGAGACAAAACTGCACATTTCAGAGTGTCCTTTTATTGTGGGCAGTCTAAGGTACACCTTAGAGTTGGGCGGTATCCAAATATTGATACCGTTAAACCGTGTCCACATTTTCCCGGGGGTATACGGTATTACCGTTACTAAGGCTAAAAAAAAAAACACTTGGTAGCACTACGGTGGAGTCGCCTCGCCAAATGGCAGCTTGCACCTTTACCGTTCAGAAACAGAATAGCAAGCATTACATAGGCCTAATGATACTGAAAACATAACAAAACATGTACAAAATTAGTAACTTTTATTAACAAATGTTTAAAGTGCAAATACAGCAGCCAACCGACGGAACGAAATAACAAATTGTCTGTGGGCTAAAGCTAACAAACCAACAGGAATCAAATAAATAAAATACTTGATCTAATCAAATAAGAAAATCTGAACAATAAATAACAAGACATAACCGAAAATGTGCATATATAACCCTGTCCTGAGAACGCAGTGGAAAATACTGCTCGTTTGTATATTTTTAAAATCTATTAACATGAATCAAATAAATTAAACGTACAACTATACAACATCCCGGACCGTTTTCGTCCGTCAGAAAAAGCTACTCCTTATTGAAAATAAAAATATTAAGCTATTGAATGCAAAACCAGCATGTTCACTTTTTCCGGCTTGAGTAGGGCACGTTTGCCCGCGGTGCTGAAGACCCGTTCCGATGGAGAGCTTGTGGCACAAACGCACAGGTATTTTATCAGAGGAAAGCGCCTGACTCCATTGGATTTCCACCAAAGAAGGGGGTCTTCATCTCCCAGAATAACAGCCTCGTGTGGAAGTTGCGTTTGTAATAAGAAACCCGAAAACTTCTCACATTTCAGACTCAAACGGTGAGTCGTTTTTATTAACATGCGAGAATATCAGAAAAGAGCTGCGTTAGAACACAAAAGCAGCGTGTCAAACGTCACGCCTTTCTTAAAGGGACCGCAACTATTATCAGATGCAGTGACTTTATAACCAAGTGCTTAACCAAGAACTGAGCAAAACCCGCATGGCAAAGCTGTAACAACTCGGTTAAGAAGGTGAATTATGCATACATTCACGAGTGCACTACACTCGCGACAATATGCAGTTGCCTCTGCTTCTGCTCGCTCCTCCACAGTGCCGCTGTTATGGCGGCACGGTGGCTGAGTGGGTAGCACTCATGCTTCACAACAAGAAGGTTCCGGGTTCGATCCCCGGGTCGCCCAGACCTTTCTGTGTTTGTTCTGTGTGGAGTTTGCATGCATGGTCTGGGTTCGATCCCCGGGTCACCCGAGCCTTTCTGTGTGGAGTTTGCATGTTCTCCCCGTGTCTGGATGGGTTTCCTCCGGGCACTCCGGTTTCCCCCACCAACCCAAAACATGCACCATAGGTACCTCCAGCTTTGGTCCTGACCAAGCCGAAGCAAGAAGATCATGGAGATGGTCCCCGGGCGCAGTAATGTGCTGCTCACTGCTCCTGATAACAGGATGGGTTAAATGCAGAACTGGAATTTCCCCACTGTGGGACTAATAAAGGCATAGCTTTCTTTCTTTCTTATCTCTCGACGGGTAGGATGTTTCACCAGAACACCGCCACCGTCTTCATGCACATGTTACACACAGCCTCGTTGACATTTCCCGGCTCTCCCTTGTCATTTGGCCGAAATCCGAAATGCTGCCAAATTGCAGACGTTGTGTTTTTTTTTGGGACCAACTTAGCGCGGTCTGTCATGTTGTCTTGTTTTTCTCCTCCTTCTGAGCGGTAATGTCACGTGATGACGCAACATCCAGGAACTTCATCGAACGTCATCTCTCCGATAGTAATATTAGTGTTAAACTGTAATAGTATTAAATTAACAAACACAACCACACATACATAAGTGCTGGACAAACACTCTTTATTTAGGCATTAAATTAATTATAGTTAATATTATATTATGGCAAGATTTTTTTTTTTTTAATGACTGTAATGAATCTGATACCGTTGCTATTTTTAGATACCGCAGTATACCGTATTACCGCCCAACCCTAGTACACCTGTGCACTAATCATGATGTCAGATCAGCATCTTGATGTGGCGCACCTGTGAGGTGGAATGGATTATTTCAGCAAAGCAGAAGTGCTCACTATCACACATTTAGACAGATTTGTGAACAATGTTTGAGAGAAATGGTAATATTGTGTATCTGGAATGAATTTTAGATCTTTAAGTCCATCTCATGAAAAATGGGAGCAAAAACAAAAGTGTTGCGTTTATATTTTTGTTGAGTGTATGTTAGGGTTCAGAGTTCATAGTTAGCTTTATTGTTGAAAAATGTATGTGTACAGTATGTACACGACACATAGTGAATCGAAATTTCGTTTCCCCCTGGCCAAGCAGAGAGAGTTGATACAGGCGGCCAGGGGAGCGGCCGCGCGCATGTGCACGCCACCAGGGCATAATTTAGCATAATCGATACTTTTTAGAGACCCAGGCGAACAGGCAATTAGCCAAAACCCTGGTTCTGCCAGACCCCCAACTTCATGTCACCTTGCAGAGTCGCTAGAGCCCTAGACAGTTCCTCCTGGTGTACAGCAGTAGCCGCAGATTGTGCTGCGCTGCTTCTGCACGGTTCTATCAGCATGCTCATGATGGTGTCCAAACGTTGAGATGTTTCCTCTGGTTGGACATGACCACATCTCTGTTCTGCTCAGACCGGCATACAGACCCCGTGTGAGGGTCTCCAGGCCGGCTCTGAAGCAGATCCAGGTGTGGCCAGAGGGGGCCTCGTCTGCACTACAGCACTGCCTCGGTACAACAGACTGGGCAGTGTTCAAACAGGCCGCCACATACAACAACCACACTGACATTGAGGAGTACGCAGACACTATGACCTCCTACATCACCAAATGCATTGGTGATGTCACACACACCAGGACTATCATCACCAGGGCTAACCAGAAGCCATGGCTGAAAGGGGAGGTTCACAGACTGTTGAGAGCCAGGAACGCTGCCTTCAGAGCTGGGCATGTCCCCCATCTGAAGGCAGCAAGAACCAACCTGTCCCGTGGCATCAGGAAAGCCAAACACAAATACACACAGAAAATAACCGGACACTTTAAAGACAGCAGGGACACACGGAGTCTGTGGCAGGGCATCCAGAACATCACGGACTACAAACCCTCGGCACAGACCTGTGACAGCAACATCACCCTGCTCAACGACCTCAACAGCTTCTTTGCACGGTTTGAGGAAGGAAATGACCCCAAAAAACTCCACCACCTCCCCACGACCAGCCCCTGTGTGTGTCTGCAGCCAGCGTGAAGAGAACACTCTCCAGGATCAACACCCGCAAGGCTGCAGGCCCGGACAACATCCCTGGTCGTGTGTTGAAAGACTGTGCAGAGGAGCTCAAGGATGTCTTCACAGACATCTTTAATGCTTCTCTGAGCCAGGCTGTCGTTCCCTCCTGCTTCAAAACCACCACCATCGTTCCTGTGCCAAAGAAGCTCACTCTGGCCAACCGCTCTACTGAGGATGCAATCTGCTCTGCTCTTCACCCAGCCCTCACCCACCTGGACAATAAGGACTCATATGTGAGAATGCTGTTCATAGATTTCAGTTCAGCATTCAACACCATAATCTCACAGCAGCTCATCACTAAACTAGACCACCTGGGGCTTCAGACCTCACTCTGTAATTGGCTGCTGGACTTCCTCAGTGAGAGGCCACAGGCAATGCGGGTCGGCAGAAACACCTCAAGCTGCATTAGACTGAGCACAGGAGCCCCCCAGGGCTGTGCTCAGTCCGATGCTCTTCACTCTGCTGACCCACGACTGCTCACCAGCGTTCAGCACCAATCACATAGTGAAGTTTGCGGACGATACGACTGTGGTGGGTCTCATCTCTAATAACGATGAGACAAACTACAGGAGTGAGGTGAGCCTTCTGACCCAGTGGTGCAGCAATAACAATCTCCTTCTGAATGTTGAAAAGACCAAGGAGATTGTTATTGACTTCCGGAGAGGCCCCACCCGGCACCCCCCACTGTCCATCAATGGTGCTGCTGTAGAGAGGGTGAGCAGCACCAAATTCCTGGGGGTGCACATCAGTGAGGACCTCTCCTGGACAGTGAACACTGCATCACTGGCAAAGAGGGCTCAGAAGCGCCTCTATTTCCTCCGCAAACTGAGGAGAGCTGGAGCCCCCCCACCCATCATGACCACCTTCTACCGAGGCACCACTGAGAGCGTCCTGACCAGCTGCATCACTGTGTGGTACGGGAGCTGAACAGAACAGGAAAGCCCTGCAGCGCATAGTGAATGCAGCTGGGAGGATCACTGGTGTCTCTCTCCCCTCCCTCCTGGACATTTTTAACACCCGGCTCACCCGCAGAGCGTCCAGCATTGTGGGTGACCCGAGCCACCCCGCACATAGCCTGTTCAGCCTCCTTCCCTCGGGGAGAAGGTACCGGAGTCTCCGGGCCCACTCCACCAGACTGTCAAACAGCTTCATCCACCAGACTGTCAAACAGCTTCATCCACCAGACTGTCAAACAGCTTCATCCACCAGACTGTCAGGAGGCTGAACTCTCACCTGAACTCTCACCTTACCCCCCCATATTGGCATAACCTGTATTCCATAAAAACACACATCACTCTAGACACTTTAAAAAACTCCTGCTAAGGACGACTGTTGCACATTTACAACTGGAATTTTACTACTGTTGTACTGTTGTTTACTCCTGTTATTGCACTGGAATTTCTACTGCTGCACATTTATTTTGATCTTAACTTCAATGCACAGTCTATTGAACATTACCATTTCACTGCTGTATCTTCCATTCATTAATTGATAGTTGATTGACCTTATCGATCGATTAACGATTAACTGATAAGCAGCATTTTTCACCTGAATTTGAGTGTTTCAATAGGGTCTTTAAGAATATAAGCTATAGTAACATAACACTGAGTCATAAATATATCATAGTATTATTATATTGTATATTCCCCAATTAATTATTCCTTAGTAAAAAGCAGACAATTGTATTGATGCTGAATAACAAAATACAGTAATCCCTCGCTCTATCGCGGTTCGCGGATTTTTTATTTTTTTATTTTTTATTTTTTTTTAAATAGTGTAACATTTTTTATAGTGTAATATTGTGTTCTGTCCTGATTGGCTAAGAGACTAGACCAGGACTAAACGTGGACTAAACCAGGTCTGGACCAGAACTAAACCAGGTCTGGACCTGGACTGGACCTGGACTGGACCGGGACTCGACCGGGTCTGGACCTGGACTGAACCAGGATTTGGCCGCTGCTGGTTTCGTGCGGCTGGTTTGTGGCTCGGGGCCCGGGCCACAAACCAGTGTTTAGTTTAGTTTAACTTTAGATCTCTGTCTTAGATAGTTTTTGTCGTGTTTTGTCTTCATATTGTATTTTGTACACTGTCTTTTTGCACTTGGCCAGAGAGAAACGAAATTTCGATTCACTGTATGTTGAACACATATGGCAGAATTGACAATAAAGCTGACTTTGATCTTTGATTTCCTCAACCTGTATCACTTTCTGATTAATCCCTTCACTAGGTCAGCAACGGCTCCACTGTGGTGCGAAATTACAGCAGACAGCTTGGGCGACTCTTTGTTTGCTGTCAGCTTTCCAATTTTCCGATAGACCAAGAACATCCCTAGGCCAATCAACAGATATCCAGCTATCAAAAATCCGAATAGGTAAATGTCCTCCATGTCCTCTAGACAGCGGTGCCAGAAACACAACGTTCCACTTATACCAAACGTCCCTCGTGTATCCGGCAGCGAAGGTACCATCAGGACAGCCCGGTTCTCCAGGACCGGTACTCCTCCGTGAAAAAAAGTGTCAGTTGCGTTGAGGGACCAGCTTGTCAATTCCATAATTTAGGATTTTGAAAAATCTGTTCCAATAAGGAGAAAAAGAGATGAGACGAACACGAGACACAGAGCAGCTGATAAGGGAGGAAAAAGAAACATGTCCGCTCTCGACGACAGGTAGAACAGAAATAGGACTCTCATCTTTTTGTGTCTATAATATGGATTTGAATTTCTCTACTATTTTCAAAGGTAAATGATTGACTTTCAAGCTGTTATAGGACTACTCACTATCCTGTTATCCTCGTTACATTTTAGGTTGCTCTATGACCTGCATGAAGCAAATAAACTAAACTAGGATTTTGTAAAGTCAATCTAACCTTTTGTTACCACGGTAACCATAACTACTCTGATAATATTGCACAGGAATATGGAGGAATTGTACATTGGCTTCTCCTATTCTACTTCCTATTCGTTTAAAGGTTAATTAATTTGAAACTTAAAGGTGTACTTTGTATGCCTTTGGGTGGAGGAACTTGCCTTGTCATGAGGATCTTGTCTCTATGTATGTGATAATGCTTTGGCTGGAATATTCCACTGTATAGCATTAAACTTGTCTGTCTCCATTCAGACGATATATCAGTTTGCCTATAGTTAGTCTTAATTTTCCCCCAAAATATGATTTTAAATGATCAAAATCCAGCCTAATTTTTGTCTATTTGGCACCAGTCATTCTATATTGTGCTTTGTGCTACAATTTTTATGAAAAGCGCTTTATAAATTTGTTTATTTGTTTATTTGTTTATTTAAGGATCCCCATTAGTCTCTACAAACATAGAGACTAGTCTTCCTGGGGTCCAATTTAAAATACAATACACTTCAATACATCCAAGCACCATAACAACAGACCAATCAACAGTGAGATTAAGTTACATTATCCAAAACACATACTAAACACTTAAAATAAGTTACATTCAACTTTATTCAGCATTATAAAATAATAAATATTGTTTGTTTGTTTGTATTTTTTATTGCTACTTATTTAGAAGTTTATTACTATTTTTATATTGTTTCTCTTCATTATTCTAATATATTGTGATGTGTGAGCTACTGTATCCAAATAATTTCCCTTGTGGATCAATAATGTCTGTCTAAATATTGGCAGAGCTTATCGGCTATCTGTTGCTCTGGTCTCTAAACGATCATATATAAAATAACCCATATCAGTTGATTTCTAATCTCCATGGACACAAGCAAATGATGCCAACAGGCCAAGTCACAAGTCAGACCTGTAGAAAGGCCATCCCATTTTCAAAAAGATTGTTTTTGTTAAGTATTTTTGAGCAATAAAACATGCAATGGAGATAAACAGTAGACGGTTAAGTTTAATGTGATACTGCATTACTGACCACGAGACAAAGCAAATACATCTCCACAAATGGTGGGCCGAGATACAGTTTTCATGAAACGAGATTGGGTCCAGAAGAACGAAGCAAGACAAGATTTTAAAATCATTTGTAATAACAACCATTTCACAATGTTGGCTTCATTTATTTTGTGTAATACTTTAGTGATCATTGTAGTACTGCTTTTTGGAACTACAGCTTCTCAAATTGCATAACTCACCAGCTCTTATTTTAATTTTTATTTTTTGCCCAAGTAAATTCAGGGGGGAAAATCTCACAATCATTTTTGTCCCATCCCTGATCTCCACAGAGACAGACCCTCCAACAGGAAAGTTGCATAGTGCTACTTTAAATGCTATACAAAATATTGTATTGCCTCTTTTCATTGAGGTAATATATGGTGATGATGGTGGTTCTATGGTAAGATGGCCTTTGTCCCCTGACCAAAAGGTTCCAGAATCAAATTTCACTCAAGTTGTATTCTGTCATTCTATACCTAGTTAAGGCAGCTAGGGCATCCAGTTGGCAAGAGAAAAGTTACAGTTTGTACCATATTTTAGCAGCGCATTAATGAGGCCGTGTCCATGTGACCAGTGGAAAGATAAACTGATAATCTACTTTTGTCTCTGTAATCCTGTTTGAGAAAAGCCGTCGGCCCAACTCAAGTGATTTCATCTGATTTGTGTAAAGATTCTTGACGACAGATCTAATATTTGGGAAGTCTGCGGTGACCTACAGTATTATGGGCTGTGAGGTGGAGGGCAGGCTGCATGTGGAGGGCCTTACACAGGGTATTTTTAGGGCCAACAGTGACATGCAGTTTTCTAACTGAGAGCTTGTTGTCATAACAGATCCTAGTTCCTCCATTCACTACACACAGAAGACTGGAGCTCTGTGGACTTTTACTGCTTATTAAAGTAGGGCTGAACAGAATGAAAAGGCAATTAAAATACAAAGGCTACATTTATAATCTTTTAAAGAGGGGCTATTATGTGGACTTTTTTAACTTTCTACCATGTTTTAATGTTTCTTCTTTTATATCCATCCAAGCTTGTTTGTGTGTGTGGGCCCTATTCAAACCCGCCTTCCAGTCAAGAGTATGAGCCCATGCCTCTTGTACAAGGCTCCGCCCACAAGCCTACGTGAGCAGGAACCTCCCTGCAGTGCTCCTGTACCGACTGGTTAGCTCAACTGGTAAGTCACTGACTTTCCCCGGGGGGATGTGGGTTCAAATCCCCCCGACAATGAGCAAACCAGTGTGGGTCCTTGGGCAAGACCCTTCACGGTACTGCCCCCCGGGCGCCGAAAGACGGCTGCTCACTGCTCCTGAAAAGGATGGGTCAAATTTCTCCCGTGTGTCACTGTGTGTGAGACCAAATAAAGACTAAATCTTAGACTTAATCTAATCCTGCCCACGGTGTCCCGCACAGCCAAGTACAAGAGCAGGATACAAAACATTACACTGCTACTTCACATTCTTGACACATTGTTCATTAGTTTCATTATCAGCATTTTAATATGTTTTCAGTTCATATAGAGCTGGGCGATATGGCCTAAAAATAAAATCTGATAAAAAAAAATAAAAAAAAATCCTATTTCCAATTTTAATCGATTTTTCTCTGCCCTACTCAAAAACAAATAACAGATGACAGACAAATGGCTCAAAATAATGCAACATTCTTTTATAAAACAAATACATTACACCTTGCATCAATTAAGCTGTTATTGTTTTAAATCTCTCACTTGAAGACCCTCACCTACAGCACTGTGCAGTCTGTGTACAGCTGTGGCAACTTCAGAAAAATATTTGCGTCTTGGTCGCACATACTTCGGGTCCAAATCTTTCACCATGTTAATGAATCCGGGCTTTTCCACAGTTTATATGGGCACTATGTCTTTTACAACATACATCGTGGTCGCGTGTGCCTTCCATCGTGGGCCATGCTTATCATATGGCACACAGTTTGAAGATGTTTTGGGGACCTTGGACGGTGTCCTCGCGCTGTGGCTATTTTCATTCTCCGCTGCGTGCCTCTCCTTTAGGTGCTAGAATAAACTTGTCACGCTGCTTCCTTTGGTTGCAACAGCTTTTGAACAGACCTCACAGCGAGCACTCGTTTGCTCTAAGTCCGACGCAAGAAAACCGAACCAGTTCCATATAACAGATGTAGCGACACCTTTGTTTGGTACAAGCTCCGGCTTTCCCTCAGTCGCTTCCATGCTAGCTTGTACAATGTTTGAGTATGCCCCGCTAACTTACCCGCATTAGTTCCGCTCGCGTGTAAAAAATAACTAAAAAATCGATTTTCATAAAAACACATCGTCCTGAACTGTAAATTCAAATTAATCGATTTAAAGGAGAATTAACGTTTTTTACAATCTGAGCCTTATTTCGGTAATAAAACAAGTTGTTTTACTCACCCATAGCACTTTGGTGTCATTTGGAGCATTTCCAGAGATGTTTTAGATTTGCGATATCCGTAACGTGAGTTCTCGGGGCACATGTTTGCGGTCTCCAAATAACACAAACTTTAGCACTTTTCAAATCACAGAAGATCGCTGTGTCAGCGTAGACTTTAAGTGGAGTCCAAAGCGGCCTGAAACCCGATATCCAGCTATAGTTTCATTTGATGACGTCATCATAGAGGACAGTGCGCATGTGCTCAGTCACAGCTGATTTGCAGATAAGAAGACGCAACTTTTCTGTTGCGAGCGACACATGGCAGAAGATTGGGACTTTGAGGCTGAAGAGGACTTATGGAGGACTGAGGACTGAAGAGGAGTATACGGATGAGGAGACAGAATGGATACAGAAAGAATGAAGCGGAGACAGTTTTAGGAGCAGCAGAGAACAGCCATCGGTTTCACATTACTTCTCAGAATCGTGCGCTGAATCCGCTGGCCTTCTTTCTTTTCCTTTGCTGGTAAAAAATGGTCCTGACTGAAGTGGGTACTGCAAACACGATGGTCCAAACGTCTTACAGCTTTGCCTTTCATGTTTGGGTCCCGAGAGCTGAGAGCGACATCAGCTGTGACTGAGCACATGCGACTGTCCTCCTCATCTACTCCAAACTATGGATAAATCTGGGATTACAGGCACTTTTGACTCAAACAAAAGTGCAGACTAAGACATCGAGCTTCTATGATTTGAAAAGTGCTAAAGTTTGTGTTATTTGGAGACCGCAAACATGTGCCCCGAGAACTCACGTTACGGATATCGTTAAACTAAAACATCTCCGGAAGTGCTCCAAATGACACCAAAGTGCTATGGGTGAGTAAAACAACTTGTTTTATTACAGAAATAAGGCTCAGATTGTAAAAACGCACATGTCTAAGTTAATGTAGCATTTTCAAAACAATAAAAGGTCTAAATATGTTATGTGTTAACATAATACCCGCTCTTTAATACAAAGAGAACAATTATTATTATTATTTACCTTTATTTAACCAGGATAAAAAACTAAAAATCTGTGTCTATGTCTTATGAGGTCTTATTCTGCATAAAACCTCTTAAGCCCAATAGTTTAGACTACAAACCTTTTCTGAAATGCATGAAATTTTTGATGAGAGAAGTTTGAAATTGTATGTGTTTCTCTGAAACTCACTCAGCTTTGTAAGAAAGTCTAGTTTAATCCCAGACAGTTCTCTGTATTGTGGCTTTGTTTTGCAGGTGTTTTGTACTGGTGACTCCCCCCCCATGTCTGCTTGTGCACATGGGATTGTGAGTGAGGAGTGCATGTCCATCACTGTGAGTTTGAATGTCCTGGGCCCAGTCTGCACACCTATCCTGTGGCTGTAGGCCCCTCACAGCACAACCATGAGCACAGCCAAGCCCAGTGGCCTCAAAGCTCCCAGCAAGATCGCCCGGCCAGGAGCAGGGTCGGGGACCAAGACTGCTCCCACTGCAGGTAAGAATGAACACTGAACATTTTTCAATCACGTGTGCACATTCCTGATAGTTAGCTGAGCTGATAAGCACATGTGGGCGGAGATATGGTGTTGATGAAAACAAGAATTTTCAGAGCACTCAGGACTCAAATGCAGGGCATTACAAGCATCAATGTAACATGAATGTATTTATAATGAAAATGTGAGTATTGGCATGAGCCAGTAAGGTTCAGTAAATGTGACACATTTTGTCATAGTGTGTCTGTTTTCATCTGCAATCCCATGGCAGGTCTAACAAGCAATTGGCACAAAATGCAGTGTTTCAGATCTTTTAGGCTCTTCTTTTCTTGGTACAGCATGTGTTTTTGAACATTCCTGGCTAGATGCCTGTTATTTTCCTGTCCCATCTGTTTCATCTGCTCGGTGCGGTCTGACATAAAAATAGTAACTTTTGATTGTGGCACCTCTCTGCAGCTAGTGGAGTATTATACTGTAATGCAGTGCCCATCATCATATTTGTATTTTAGTAATTGTCAAACTGCAATATTACTGGAAATCTGGAGATTTCATTATATGAGAAGTATACCTGATTCTGAGCTATTTTTTCCTTTGTATCAGAATTGAGTTTTGAAATGTTAGTATCGTGACGACACTAATACATAGTGCTTTCCAGTCTGAACTGCCTTTGTTTCCCCTCTAATAGGAGCCAAAGCAGCGACAGACAAATCAGCTCCAAGTGCCAGTGCAGGAGATGGAGGAGCATCCGAGGAGAACTTCCAGGTCGGGGAGCGAGTATGGGTGAATGGGAACAAGCCAGGCTACATCCAGTTTCTGGGAGAGACCCAATTCGCCCCGGGACAGTGGGCGGGCATAGTCCTGGACGAGCCAATCGGGAAGAACGACGGTTCTGTGGCGGGGGTGCGCTACTTCCAGTGTGAAGCCCTGAGAGGTATCTTCACCCGCCCCTCCAAGCTGTCGCGCACCGAGGGAGAGGCCAACGGAACCCAAACAGCACCTCCATCCCGGGCCACCTCACCCACCCCCTCTGTGGGCAGTGTGGTGGCCCAGACCCCCATGCCCAAATCCACACCAGCCTCTGCCGCTGTGAAGAAGACCACTCCAGTAGCAGCAGCAACAGCAACAGCAGCAGCAGCAGCAGCTAGCTCCAACCTGGCCCGCACCAACAGTGAATCTGTGTCTAACCTGTCCGAGTCTGGCTCTGTGAAGAAGGGGGAGAGGGAGCTGAAGATGGGCGACCGTGTGCTGGTAAACATCACACCCATGTTTACAGCTCCACTATGTCAAAAAGCTTAAGTGCCGACTAAAAATGTGTGTGTTGATCTTTAATGAATGGTTTAACTTAAAGGCGCTGTACCAGATTTTTGCCATTTGAAATACGTGACACAAAGAACAAATTAATTTTATATTGTTTGAATGCAAAAGATAAGTGAGGATTGAACTTTGGACCACTGCAGAGCGTTCTAATTATTCACCACAAACCACAAAACCTTCACAGTAATGCTAACAACACCTAGCATGCTAACGGTGCACTTTCTAATTCTCTGATGATAAAACCACTTTATAATTGCAGACAGCACGCGGTGGTGTCATTTTGATCAGGTGCAACCAGTTTAATGCTCTCTTGTAACCTAATATTTACTGAATATGTTGAGTATAGGGGATAAATATGACCATGATGGGCCATTTTAGCCTTCTTACCAAGAAATGCTGCATTTTATGTTGGAACAGCATATCTCAGCTCATCACAATTCCATTTTGGCATTTTGAAAAATAGCCTTTAAATAGTAAGTACTAAGCACATTATCCATGTTCATTTTAAAGGAAAAGTAACCTTTTTTACAATTTGAGCCTTATTTCGGTAATAAAACAAGTTGTTTTACTCACCCATAGCACTTTGGTGTCATATGGAGCACTTCCAGAGATGGAAGTTAGCCTAGCGCGACTTCTAGCCATAGCTTGGGGCATATAATATATTCCCTGAGCATGTAATATGCCCCGTGCGGGCTCCAAATAGCACAAACTTTAGCACTTTTCAAATCATAGAAGCTCAATGTCTTAGTCTACGATTTCGTTTGAGTCAAAAGTGGCCTGTAATCTGAGATTTATCCATAGTTTACAGCTTTGCGTTTCATGTTTGGGTCCCGGGAGCTGAGAGCACAGTCCGCACATGCGCACTGGCCTCCTCATCTACTCGAAACTATGGCTAAATCTCGGATTACAGGCCACTTTTGACCAAACGAAATCGTAGACTAAGACATTGAGCTTCTATGATTTGAAAAGTGCTAAAGTTTGTGTTATTTGGAGACCGCAAAGTAATGCCCCGAGAACTCAAGTTAACGGATACGCTACAACATAACTTCTACGAAACTGCTCAAAATGACACCAAAGTGCTATGGGTGAGTAAAACTACTTGTTTTATTGCCGAAAGAAGGCTCAGATTGTAAAAAACGTTACTTTTCCTTTAAAGGGCCTATATTACACTAGTTTTAGGTTTCCTCATCAAAAACAGAGCTGGAGTTGTGTTTCATTCACACATGTTTAACACACAAACTCTGCATATTTAGTTCTTTTCTCAGACAGAAAACATTCTGTTCCACCTTGTGATGTCATGTGGTAATATAGGAAGTGCTCCACTGTGTTTTTAATCTCCAAACACCTTCACTAGAATCATTTGGATCATTTCAGACCTGGAATTGCCAGTCTCTACTAAACAGAAGGTGAAAGGCAGCTGTTAACTTGAAAACTGCTACTACATGACATCACAAGGTGGAACAGAGCATTCTGTCTCTTAACACAATTCCAGGTATGTTTTTGAGCATTATAACATGGCTTAAAGCTCACAGGAGTCAATTTTGTGTAACATAGAACCTCCATCCATCTTCTTCTGCTTTTCCATTTCTGGGTCGCGGGGGCAGCAGTCCAAGCAGATCTGCTGCCCAGAACACAATGCACCAGCCCCCATGGATCCTCCCTCGGGTGGTGGGTCCACACGAGGATGGCTCACGTCACAACAGGCCTTGATGTAATTCTGTCATGGGGGCTACCATGTCCGCAGACACTGGGGCGAGGTGGGGTTAAGTGTCTTGCCCAAGGACACAATGGCAGCGCTCATCTGTGGGAGCTGGGATCACACACGGTCAACCCGTCAAGAGCGGCATTCGAACCGCCAACCCTGGACCGTTAAATATATAAAACATATACTAACTTGAATAAAAAATCACTTGTACAGGTTGATTTGAACATTACATGTGTAGAATGGCACAGAATCTGATGATGTAAATCTTATGTGAGTTTCATGTGTCCCTCAGCCTTAACAGGCAGCTCTTACGTAAAGAGGAAGTGCTAGTTCTGCCCGCTGAGCTGCAAAGGAAATGTGCTCACCCTCGCCAGTGCTGCAGCTGCTCGGTCCAAACACACACCAGAGGAAATGTGGAGCTTTGTGTGAGATCAGTGCAGGCACATTTTGAAGTACGATATATTAGTGGAGAAAGATATCCCAAGAAACGACCCTCAACAACAGTCAATATTTGTCCAAGTGAACCATAGCACATGCCAACAATACATGTATCTATTGAAACTTTGCGGTGACAGAGGTGCTCTACATCCATCTTCATTTACGGAATATTCATTAGTTACCATGGTGACACAATGCGCACATTAACACTGTCCAAATGTTTTAAGATAGAGAAATAAAATACAAAATGGACAACAAACAACACATTTGCCTGTGATTAATATGAGTCTTGATGCTCCTGTTTAGCTGTTTTAGTTTCAACAAAAAAGTGCGAGGAACTAACTGATAAACTGTTGACTAACGCTAGCGAGCTTGTAACTGTAATTTTATGTGTGAGAGACTTGTTTAAGAGTCTTGTTTAAAATAAAGCTCAGATTAAACTCTTTATCTTGAGTAACAGAGCTTCAGACAGAGCAGTGCCCACAGTTATCTTCACACCTCCATCAGCTGCAAAGTATTGATAAAATGCTATAGATGGTAATTATTTGACAAACTACAGCTCAAATGATATCAGATGGGCTTGATACTAAAAAAAGTGCAAAGAAAAGGTACAATATTTACCGAGTCTGAAAAAGTGTTGTTCTTTTTTCCATATATTGAACAGTAAGTCAATATAGTAATTTAGTAAATCGGCTTTTGGGTGCTTTGATTTTATCTTTTCTCCCAGTGTCCATAACTTCCAAAGCTGCATATAGTTACCATCACTTTACCGCCCTCAGGTCGGCGGTACAAAGGCCGGAGTGGTGCGCTTCCTTGGAGAGACAGATTTTGCCAAAGGCGAGTGGTGCGGCGTGGAACTTGACGAACCTCTGGGCAAAAATGACGGGGCAGTGGCCGGCACCAGGTACACCAATCAAGCTTCAGTATCATCACATCCTCATCACAAGCACTCCTAGAGTTGTGTTGTTTCATTCACACGTTTAACACACAAACTCTGCAGATTTAGGCTGTCGTGGTAATACAGGAAGTGCTCCACTCTATTTTTAAACTGCTCCACTCTATTTTTAAACTGCATGGCTTAAAGCTCACAGGAATCAATTTTGCATAAGATGGACACTAACAAAGCTCTCTGTGTGCAGGTATTTCCAGTGCCAGCCCAAGTATGGCCTGTTTGCCCCTGTTCACAAGGTCACACGTATCGGCTTCCCCTCCACCACACCGGCCAAAGCCAAAACCACAGCACGTAAGACCCCCAGCACCATCCCCACCCCCTCAGGCCTGAAGCGCAGCCCCAGTGCCTCCTCCATCAGCACCATGAGCTCTGTGACGTCTGCAGCCAGCGCCAAGCCCAGCCGCACAGGCCTGGTGAGACTCCATACAGCCATTTAGCCGTTTAGGGTCCAAGTGTAGGGTACTGCCAAAACATACCGCAGGCTTATTAATGTGTTGATTCATGTTATGTGTTTATCTGCTGGAGGGTTGCTGCCTGGAATGTTCTATAGAGTGGCACTGATCTATCTTGCAAATACCTTCAGACCTGTGGCCACCTTCCACAGACCTGACCTCCATCAGAATAGGGACATTCCATGCAAAGATGTAAAATCTCCATGGAGATAAGCAGGTGGGGGGCTCATCACTTCAGAAATGGTCTTTTGTTCAGTGAACTTAAAAGTGACTGGTATTCAGGTTTATTTTTGGAATGGCCATTATATTTCAGTTCATTCAAATAAATGGTTCTTATTCTTCTCTCTTGTGACATCTGGGCACGTACAGCAGAGTTGGTAAGTGCCTGCCCTCCAATGAAAAAGGATACGGCCAAATGAATCAAATCAAAGTCTACTGTTGCATGTCTAATTAGTTCATTGTTAAACCCACAAATCACAGATTATTATTATTATTATTATTATTATTATTATTATTATTATTATTATTATTATTATTTAGATCACGACATTGCTCCTCATTACAGTGATTTTGAATCTTAAACCTGTGTGATGTTTCACAGCTGACGGAGACCTCATCCAGATACAACCGTAAGATCTCAGGCACCACAGCTCTACAGGAGGCTCTGAAGGAGAAGCAGCAGCACATCGAGCAGCTGATGGCAGAGAGGGACCTGGAGAGAGCCGAGGTGGCCCGAGCTACAAGCCAGGCTGGAGAGATGGAGCAAGAAATCACTCTACTCAGGGATGACCGCGATGACGTCAGTATGCACACACCCTAGAGACACATGACATCATAACATACAATCATCACTGCACACTAGGGGTGGGTATTGGCAAAGAAGTCACGATTCATATGCCGCGATACTATCACGATGCATCACGATACTTGAATTATTGTGATGCATTGCAATATATTCGACATACTTCAGTGAAAATGTACCAAAAACAGAGGATAACTTAAATATCAGTGTCTGTGTATCTGGGTCGTGTCTTCAACTGATACAGAACTCTGAGCAACTCAATTCAGAACTGAATTTATTGAATAACAAAAACAAATAAACCAAACCAATAACAAAAAAAGTGCAGAGGATTTTTTTCTAAAACAAAAAATTATGTTCAAACATTTGCCATTTTGGAGGCAGCGACCATCATAACAAACAATACACTTTCACAAAGAAAAAAGTGCAGAGGATTTATAAAAAACAACAACTAATAATTAATAATTTATTTATTCATAATTAATTAATAAATTATTAATTAATAAAAATCGATTTTTGGCATCAAGAATGGATGCAGTTTGTGAAAGTTAGTATCACGATGCGTTGTCATGACGATTATTTTGCACAGCCCTAGTGCACACATCTCTGGGGATAGAGCTAACTGCATAATGTATTTTGGAGATTCTCCTGACTCCTGTGTGTTTGTGACATGATTCATGCTATTTCAGAATCAGATCTATCAATTTAACATCAGTTAAATTATTCACCAAGTTTTTGGAAAGTGACAGCAGCATTTTCTGTCAAATGCCACTAGCATTCAGTCCAGAATTAAACTTGAATTAAGCTTGGCATTAAACTTGATGCACACACATTTTTTGCACAATAATTGTGCAAAAAAATGTGTGCAAAAATGATTTTTTGTTTTGTTGTGATGGTACAGAGGCACAGTTTGCCAGTTTTAAGTGGTTTATGTGTCCATTTATTTTAAAGATGGAGACGAAGATGGATCAGTTACGTGCCTTGGTAGAAGCAGCAGACAAAGACAAAGTAGAGCTGCTCAATCAGTTGGAGGAGGAACACAGGTAAGAACTAGAACCACCATTTTGTGACGTGCTACATAATACTAGAGTACACTCATGTATTCATGTATAATTTGTACATCACTCTTTCCTCAAATAGAAAAGTAGAGGACCTTCAGTTCCGTGTAGAAGAAGCTTGCATCACCAAAGGAGACTTGGAGGTAATGCCTCATTACCATAGTTTTCTGCAGATCAACATTAAAGGACTGATTCCTGTGGACCTTCATTTTCTTATATTGTGATAGGCGTTCAAGCTATGGTGTGGCAAGTATGTACCGTCAGTTTACAGTTCAAAGGGCTTTTAGTTATTCAATAGTCTCTTCAACAATTTGCTCAAATCCTAGATTACACTTTCTGCTAAGAAACTTAGCAGAAACTTATTGAGATCTTTATTTTATAAAGCTGTCATGTTTAAATATGATGGCACACTGTACATATGCTTATAGCTTGATATCCTTACTGAACAAGAGTATGTGTCCCTGTACATGTTTTGCATTATTTCCATCTTATTTGTTTCCCAGCACAGAAAATCCTGAAGCCACACATCTCCAACTTAAATGTTTTAGAGTACAGGGTTAGATGATTTCTTCTTGTTCCAAAGCTAGAGCTAACATGTGAGCTAACTCAGAGCTCCACTGTTAAACTGCATGGTGCTTGAAATGTGTTTGGACTAAAGGCGGACATACTAATGTGCTACAAGGTGGTGACTTCCTGGTTATAGCCATGTAACATAATTACTGTTTTCCCCCTTTTTCCCTTGTCGTGTCGGTCCAGTATTTAGCATGGAACCACTGCAAATGTCCCCTCGTTTCTCCACTGTCCCACAAAGTTGCACTCAGGTTTTAATGCATTAGTCAACACTTAGCTAGCTGAAAAAAGCCAGTGGGTTTGTCAAAAGCATTGACAATTTAGTTGATACTAAAACTAGCATAGAAACTAGATACTCATTTCAACAGGTGTTGATACCAAAAAAGTCCCATTGACAGGACAGAAATGTAGATCTTGAGCTGTATCAGAACAAGTATAAGAGCACTAGTGTACACCCAGGGACCACTGTGGAACCTACAGGGACACTGAGGGATTATTGTGAGAGGTTTTTTTAAAAAATTATCATCGTGGTATTGAAATTGGTATTGAGTACTGAGTCTATTCCTTTGTGTTGAAATCAAGTTTGAAATTTTAGCATTGCAACAACACTAATAAATTGGCTAATGGTGTTGTCAATATACTAAAATTTCAAACTTGATTTCAATACCGAGTTAATTGACTTGCTTCTCAGTGACTGCGTGCACATGGTAGGATTGGATCAGGATTGGATTGTTTTTTTCACACTTGCTCGGCGGGTGGTCTGTCGTCCAATCCGAGTGCACATGCATGTCGCGCAATCAGATTCAGGTCAGCGACCTGGCACGCTCCGCAACGCTATGTGGCGCTGTAGTCCAAATACTTCCGGGTGACGGCTACTCAATAAAAACAACACAACACAGCTATCTGGCAGTATACCGCATACTCTTATTTCTTTATCGGGCTTTGAGCAAACAACGCGTTTCGATTCTACGTTATGTCCATAGTCCCGAAATGATGGAAGATGGGACTTGTTGGTTCCGTGAAGAACGCTGTCGTAATGCGGGCAGGTTGTACGGTCTTGACCGCTCTCCCGTTGTTCTTTCTTGCCGTGGCACACGCCGCCCTGGCGTTTTTCCACTTGATTTTGATTTGCTCCGGGGTCTGAGCAAACCCTGCCTCGGTCCAGTAGTGCGAGCTTGTAGCTTTCTTCACAGCCATGTTTTCATCTGAAAGTCTGGCAATAACAAGCGCTACTTATGACGCAGTAGGCACCCCCTACCACTCCTACAACTTCCGGGTGACATTCCTGAAATTCTGGCGCGCCCATGCTAATCCAATCCAAAATCGTTCACATGATGACTCCAAGTGGTTTGCTATCGGCCGAGGCCAGGGGTTCCTGGGGGATGGGGCAAACCAATCCCAATCCAAACCAATCCCTGTGCACATACAGCCGTTACGACCCCAATCAGTTTGCAATCGGTTTGGAGTTTTCCATGTGCATGCAGTCAATGCTGATTCCAATACCACAGTGATAATAACAAACACTTTTACCATGTGTACTCCCTCAGTGGTCCTGTAGGTTCCAGAGTGGTCTACTAACTAGACTATGTGCTCTTATACTTGTTCTGATACAGCTCAACATCATTTTTTAATATTGATGCTTTTGTTCTGACAGTTTCGATAATAGTTTTAGTATTGTTTAGTATCTAATTGTTGATCCTTTTGATAGCTCTAGAATATATATGTATACGATCATTAAGTAGGATTCATTTTACAATGAATTCTGAGGCAACATCCTCTTTGGTTTTATTTTTCTTTTCATCCAAATGATTTTACATAATGATTTTTTGGTGGTTTATAATACATTACTCTATTTGGTGTTGGAAATGGCCTAATCATTGCAGCGAGGAAACAGTGCAACAATTGTGATTCTACACAATTTCATGTCAAAATTGTTCAACTTCAGAGATGATTCGCGGCACTGTTTTCCCGTGGTTCCTGATGAGGTCATTGTCCATGAAATAATGGCTGGCTCGACACACATGGTCACATGTTTTTGTATCTTAACAATCATTCACCAGGTGTACTGCATGTTTTCCTCACCCACCCGCCGTCCCTCTCCCCATAACCCAAACCTCCTCCTGCTGCTTGTCCTGTAATCCTCCCGTTCATCATAAACCAAAAACAAAACATCGCAGCCGTTTTGGTCCCCAGGCTTCAATACAGGCATGGGGTGTTTTCAGATTTCATCTCATCCAACATAAGATCTTTGCTCGGTTTTAAAAAGCAGGTTTAACTTCAGTAGACATAAATCATAAAATGTAGTGGTATTAAAGGGCCTGGATTGCACCATTTTGAGAATGTTTCCTCATCAAAACTATACCTGGAGTTGTAGACATGTTTTAACACACACACACCCTGTATCTTTAGGCTGTGCTCTTTTCTCACACTGAAAACAGGAACTGCTGTGTTTTTAAACTCTGTTCACCTTATATACACACGTGGACAAAATTGTTGGTACCCCTCAGTTAATGGAAGAAAAACCCACAAAGGTCCCTGAAATCACTTTAAACTTGCAGAAGTAATAATAAATAAAAATGTATTGAAAATTAAACAATCAAAATCAGCCATCACTTTTGAATTGTTGATTAACATAATTATTTAAAAAAACAAACTAATGACAAAAATGGACAAAAATGATGGTACCTCTATAAAAGATTGAAAACTATTTGACCAGAGTGACATGATTAACTCAGGTGTGTCCTTTAATTGACATCACAGGTGTTTCCAAACTCATAATCAGTCAGTCTGCCTATTTAAAGGGAGACAAGTAGTCACTCTGCTGTTTGGTGAAAAGGTATGTACCACACTGAACATGGACAACAGAAAGCGAAGGAGAGAATTGTCCCAGGACATCTGAAAAAAAAATTATAGACAAACATCTTAAAGGTAAAGGCTATAAGACCATCTCTAAACAGCTTGAAGTTCCTGTGACAACAGTGGCTCATATTATTCAGAAGTTTAAGACCCACGGGACAGTAGCCAACCTCCCTGGACGTGGCCGCAAGAGGAAAATCGATGACAAATTGAAGAGACGGATCGTTCGAATTGTATCCAAAGAGCCCAGAACAACCTCCAAAGAAATTAAAGGTGAACTCCAAGGCCAAGGTACATCAGTGTCAGATCGCACCATTCGTCGTTGTTTGAGCCAAAGTGGACTTCATGGGAGACGACCAAGGAGGACACCACTGCTGAAAAAAAATCATAAAAAAGCGAGACTGGAATTTGCAAAAATGCATTTTGACAAGCCACAAAGCTTCTGGGAGAATGTCCTTTGGACAGATGAGACCAAACTGGAGCTTTTTGGTAAGGCACATCAACTCTATGTTCATAGACTCAAAAACCAAGCATACGAAGAAAAGAACACTGTCCCTACGGTGAAACATGGAGGAGGCTCAGTAATGTTTTGGGGCTGCTTTGCTGCATCTTGCACAGGGTGTCTTGAATGTGTGCAAGGTAAAATGAAATCTGAAGACTATCAAGGCATTCTGGAGAGAAATGTGCTGCCTAGTGTCAGAAAGCTTGGTCTCAGTCGCAGGTCATGGGTCTTCCAACAGGACAACGATCCAAAACACACAGCCAAAAACACCCAAAAATGGCTGAGAGAAAAGCGTTGGACTATTCTAAAGTGGCCTTCCATGAGCCCAGATCTGAATCCCATTGAACATCTGTGGAAGGAGCTGAAACATGCCATTTGGAGAAGACACCCATCAAACCTGAGACAACTGGAGCAGTTTGCTCATGAGGAGTGGGCCGAAATACCTGTTGACAGCTGCAGAACGCTCATTGACAAATACAGAAATCGTTTAATTGCAGTGATTGCCTCAAAAGGTTGTGCAACAAAATATTAAGTTATGGGTACCATCATTTTTGTCCAGCCCTATTTCATTAGTTTGTTTTTTTAAATAATTATGTTAATCAACAATTCAAAAGTAATGGCTGATTTTGATTATTTAATTTTCAATACATTTTTATTTATTGTTACTTTTGTAAGTTTCAAGTGATTTCAGTGAGAATTGTGGGTTTTTCCTTCTTTAACTGAGGGGTACCAACAATTTTGTCCACGTGTGTGTATATATATATATATATATATATATATATATATCACCATAATAATAATAAATCTATGCACCAGTAGATTAGAGGCTGTACAAAAAATGAAACTAAAATATTAAAAATGAAAAACACAAAGTTGTTATTCTAGACTATTGAAGAGTAAAGTAGTTCAATTGAGGCTAAAAAACTTAACCACCACTTGATGACATCACAAGGTGAAACAGAGACTTTTGAGCTTTGGGGATGCAGACACCTAATGGTGCAGAGTTACTGAAACATCTGAATGAAACAAAACTCCAGGTATGTTTTTGAGGAGGTAACAACATTGTAACATATCCCAGCTTATCCCAGTCCTAGTGGACTATTCCACACTACACGAATGAATAATAAAACCTCTCCGAAAGCAAGCTAAGAGTGTAATCAGTCGATTAGTACACTACACATGCATTAGTGATATTCATCTAATGGATTTGTGGATATCTTTGTAAAAAAGTGGAGTCATGCTTCAAAATGTATTACAATACAATGCACCTTTTCTCTAAAGGTAATTGATTTTGGATACAATTGCTGCGGTTACGTTCTCACTCAAAATCTGATTATTATTAGATTTTTTTTTAGTTATAATATTATTAGAATTACTTGTAAAGAGCAAAATTATTTGATGGACTCTGATTGCTCGCATCAGATTTAATGTCTGGTCTGCATCTCATTGAAATTATTTTCCAGAAGTCCGATAATCAAATTTTGGTGTGAACAAAGCCATATACTGGGGCAGTAGTCACATGAGATAGCTCTGAAACTTCTTTCTGAAATGATTAACCTGCTTCTTAAATCAGAACCCAAAGCCAAAATGATTCTGACTGATCTGCACAACACGTGCATCTCCTCAGACCCTTCTAAACCCTGTTCTCCCTGTGCCCCCTGTACCCCTGACCCCCCTGACCCTCTGTCTCCTGTGTTGGGCTGGCATGTGATGGTGGCACTTTGGTGTGTTCTCTTCCTCTCCCTCCTTGTTTACTAACAGACGCAGACCAGGCTGGAGCATGCCCGCATTATGGAGCTTGAACAGTCGCTGCACATTGAAAAGACCAAAGCTGAGAAACTCCAAAGAGAGTTAGAAGACACTAGGGTAATGCCTTCTGTACTGCACTGGATACATGTGCAAGGGGCCACCAAGTGATTGGAACTGGGCTTTGACAATTGGTGTATTTGGATTTCAACAGTTCTATCTATGCACACAAATAATCAGTAACTCTGAAATCTTTCAGTGTTCCAAAAGTATTTAGTGTGTTGGAAGAATATTATATTGACATAATCCTCAGACACATAATCTTATATTATAAGACAGACCAAATCTGCCCTGTTTATAGCTTATTATGATTAAGTTACCCATGTTTTGTGTCCCCAGACCCTCCCAACATCCATGTTTATCGCTTATTTAGTGCCCTTTGCTAGTCTGCTTCATTTGTATCTCTCCCAAGCTTGCAGAGTAATGAACAAAACTGTCAGTTTGTAAGTCATTTGTATAATGAGATTGAGGTAACTATTGTTTTGGAATGTTAGTCACCACAAAGGGTCAGTTTAAATTTTTCAGTTTTCAGTCACAGGATCCTTCCAGGGAGAATTCTCTCCATTAGGAGTGATGAGATGTGAGGAGATGAGCTGGACATAAAAACAGCACAGACTAGATGATAACCATAAAAACATAGTATGTTCATTAAAGCATAATAAATAGATTGTCACGATTATTTACAATACATAACACTGATTGGTCCAAAGCTTGAAGGAGGGATCCTACAGGATAAAGGAGCATAGAAAGAAATAGCTGATGGATGATGTGATTCAGACTGTTTTATTTAAGAACATTTTATTAATAATACATATAAGTGTTGTACCCATTTCTTTTTTCCAATTTGTGTTTTGAAGGTTGCGACTGTTTCTGAGAGGTCTCGTATTCTAGAACTAGAGAAAGAGCTTTCTGTGCGCACCAGAGAAGTGTCTGACCTGCAGCTCCGCATGTCCAGCCAGCAGGACTCTGGAGACCAGAGCTCCAGTACAGCTCCACTACTGCAAGAAATAAGCACTCTGAGAGATCAGTTGGCTTCCCAAGAATCTAAACAGCATCAAGAGCTAAAGGGCTACAAGGAGCGATTGGAGGCACAGGAGAAGGCTGCTGCTAAGCTTCAGAGCACATGTGCACAGCTCTCCAGTGAGAAGGAGCAGCTCCAGGTGCGCCTGAACCAGGTAGACCGAGAGAACTCTGACACCCTGGAGCTGTGGAGGTCTAAACTAGAGTCTGCTGTATCATCTCACCAGCAATCCATGGAAGAACTAAAGATGTCTTTCAGCAAAGGCACGGATGCACAGACAACAGAGCTCATTGAAACCAAAAGTGCACTAGAAAAGCTTAAGCTGGAGCATAAGAGTTTTAGAGAGGAGAGTGAATCCAAACTCAAAAGTGAACTATCCACACAGGGTCAGGAAATCCAGGCTCTGAAGACACAGCTTTCAGCTGTGACCGAGGAGAAAGAGAGGCTAGAGGAGAGCTTCAGGGCACATGTGGAGAAGACAGAGGAGCAGCACCTTGTGGAAATGGAGGAGATCCTGGGTAAACTGCACACCACTGAGCTGAGACTGAAGGAGCTCAAAGAGAAGGAGGCCAAGCTCATACAAGAGGTTCAAGACAAGGAGCAAGAAACCAAAGAGAAGACTGCCCAACTGGAGGCTTTGCACAGCCAACAAGCACAAAGCACAGAGGAGCTGAGCAGTGTGAGGAAGCAGCTACAGCACACTCAGAGCCAGCAGGGGACCATGGTAAGGGACTTCACTGAGATAGGCATAGAGAGACTGTATATATTTCTGTAACATGCATCTAGACTGGATTATAGGCAGTGATTGAGTCAAATAGTCTTTGCTAGCATCAAAATATACTGCGCTATTCTGCGACAGGTAATTTTCTGTGACAAACAATATTCAAGCTGCATGATTTGGGAAAAATATCGACTTGCAATTTTTCTGACAAGGATTGTGATTAAATTTGCAATTTATTTTGTGAAAATAGGATATTGTTCACATTTCACATCCAGAAGAAATGACAGATGAGATTTGAACTGACTAATAGAACTAATAGAAATAGAATCACATGTATTTCGAGATATGTTTGTACAGATCTAAACTATAGGATTGGCAGTTTTTATGCAGAACAAGCCAGGAGATTGTGGAGGCCTTTCTGATTTGATCATTGTGTCCATTCAAATGGCATTTTTTATTTTATTGTGATCTTGCTGCCCTGCTAAATATACAAGTTTTTTTTAAGAATCGATTTATGAATCCATTCTCAAAATAAGTCTTATAATCTTGCTTTATGATTTGAATGTGCCCCTTTCAGGTGGGTGAGTTGGGCTCTCTTCTGGAGGCCAAGGAGAAGGAGGCCGTCACACTACAGCAGCAGAGGGATGGCCTTGAAAAGGAGCTTGGAGACCTTGTGAGTATAATGTTCTTCTATACACTTCAGAATTATTCACCATAATGTGTTACACTTATCTATGCCTGTTTTCAACCACAGAAACAGAAGATGTCAGAAATTACAGATGAACACACCAAATCCTTAAAAACTATGCAAGAAACAAGTGAGAAGCTGAGTGCGAAGGAGGAGCAGCTCACCACACTAACTGCACAAACTGAAGCACTTAGTGGTCAACTTACAGGTGAGATACAACTCAATGTTTTAGGTTTATATATGTCTGTCCTTACAAGACGCACTCCTTTAATGCACATTCTTAAGAGAGATCAAAAAGAGAGTTTTCTAATTTTCTATTGAGACTAACAGTGTTGTCCCACAGGTTTGGAGAGAAAGCTGACGACTGCAGATGAAAAGGTCGAGCAGTTGACACAGGACAAGGGTAAGCTGGAAAAGGACATTTCCGACATGATGAAGGAGTCTGGAGACAGCTCAGTGCAGCTGACCAAGATGAACCAAGACCTCATGCATAAAGAGAGGTACTGTTCCTCACTACAAGGTCTTCTCCTGTTTAAATCTGACATTGCTGTGATTCCACATGTGTGCCATGTTAGGAGGCTAGAGGAACTGCAGGGCCTTCTGGCTGAGGAGAAGGAGAAAGTGGCTCAGATGAATGAAAAGCTCCAGCTGAACAAAGCCCAGAAAGAACAGCAGCTGAAAGAGACCAGAGATGTACACCAGGGAGAGCTGAAACAACTCCAGGAGAAGCTCACCACACTGGTCAGTAAAGAAATTCCTCATCTAAAGACATGCCCTACTTGACACTCTTACATATTGGGGATTAACCAATTCAATGCACCGTTGTCCCGTTATAGCTCATAATTTCAGAACTTGTTTTTGTTCAGCACTCTTTCGCAGTTACTTAGGATACACAGGAAATTGCCGTTTCAAGATTGTTTATTTGTCATATGCAAAATCAACACAGGGTCAACAATGCAATGAAATGTTTAGGATCAGAAGAACCGTAGACTAAGATAGTCAGAAGTACTAATAACAGCAATAATAGTACATAGTAAAAAAAAGTGTTGCAAAAGTGCAGGGGGAGAAGTAAACAATATAATAAACAATATAATAAAATATGTAATAAAATGTAATACAAATACAAGGTACAATGTACAAGGTGCAGGTAGGATTAAATCAAAGATCAAATAAGGTGTAAGTATTTCACAGATTGCACATAATATGGTGTGGTGTAGGTGTTGCATGTGGATTTCGTATTGCACATAGTATGATATAAATATTGCACATAGGTTATTTCAGCTATTATTATAGCTATTTCAGTGTAGTGAGCGCCGCCTAGGGCTGATAGATATGCTAATACAAGACGCCAGAGGAATTCGTAAAACAAAAGAGAGTAGCGGGGAGGGGTCAGAGCTTTGTTCAGGGTAGTTAGAAAAGAAGAAAGAAAGAAAGAAAGCTATGCCTTTATTAGTCCCACAGTGGGGAAATTCCAGTTCTGCATTTAACCCATCCTGTTATTAGGAGCAGTGAGCAGCACATTACTGCGCCCGGGGACCATCTCCATGATCTTCTTGCTTCGGTTTGGTCAGGACCAAAGCTGGAGGTACCTATGGTGCATGTTTTGGGTTGGTGGGGGAAACCGGAGTGCCCGGAGGAAACCCACCCAGACACGGGGAGAACATGCAAACTCCACACAGAAAGGCTCGGGTGACCCGGGGATCGAACCCAGACCATGCATGCAAACTCCACACAGAACACACAGAGAAAGGTCTGGGCGACCCGGGGATCGAACCCGGAACCTTCTTGCTGTGAAGCATGAGTGCTACCCACTCAGCCACCGTGCCGCTCCTCCCTTGCAGCTAGATATAAACAGGGTCGAACCAGCATGAGGGCCAGAGCTGACGAAGCCTCTCGGATGAGCGGCGAAACGTTTTCAACCAAACAAACTTTGTCCAGTTGACAAATTGAGCGTCTCCTTTGATCATAGGTTATTGTACAGATGATTGCACAGGTAACAGTAGTTTACAGTGAGGTCGTGACAAACATGATACATTCATACAGAGCAGCAGCAGTAAACATATTCTGCATAATGAAAAGTAGTTTAGTGCAGTATTATTGAGAGTTCAGTATTATTTAGAGTATTACCCAGAGTTCAGTAGTCTGACAGCTTGGGGGTAATATCTGTCTTTGAGTCTTTTTGTGCGTGCTGCAGGCTCCTGTATCGTCTACCAGAGGGTAGCAGACGGAAGAGTCCTTGTGCCGGATGAGTATGGTCCTTAGTGATGCTGCGTGCCTTACGCAGACCCCTGCTGTGGTAAATGTCCTGGATGGAGGGGAGACTGCTGCCAGTGATGTCCTCTGCCGCTCGCACCACCCTCTGTAGTGCTTTGTGGTTCCCATACCACACTGTGATGCAGCCCGTCAGCAGGCTCTCCATGGTGCACCTGTAGAAGTTTGTGAGGATGCTGGTGTTCATACCAAACTTCCTCAACTTCCTCAGGAAGTAGAGTCTTTGTCGGGCTTTCTTAACCACGGTGTCTGTATGTAGTGTCCAGGACAGATCCTCAGTGATGTGGACCCCAAGGAACTTAAAGCTGCTGACCTGCTCCACCTCAGCGTTGTTGATGGAGATGGGGGGATGCTGGTCTACACGCTGTCTCCTGAAGTCCACGATCATTTCCTTAGTTTTGCAGACGTTCAGAGAGAGGTTATTTTCCTGACACCAGCTGGTCAGTGATTTCACCTCGTCTCTGTAGGCGCTCTCATCGTTGTTGGTGATGAGGCCTAAGATGGTGGTGTCGTCAGCAAACTTGATGACCTAGGCCTCATTTTTTTGTTTTCTATGTCTGCTTCAAAATGTGGATGTTGCATCTTTATGAAAAACCTAAATCCAATCTGATGCTTTTACTGTGTGCAGGAGAAGTCTGTTGCAGATGGAGCTGCTCTTGTGGAGGAGCTGAAGGAGTCCCATCACAAAGCCCTGGGTGAGGTCTCAGAGCTCCACAAACAGCAGCTGCAGCATGTACAGGCTCAGGTCCAGCACTTGGAGGAGGAACTGGGCTTGTCCCGGCAGAAGGAGGAGGAGCTGCAGAAGCTGGTCACAGAGCTGCAGGCGTACAAGGAGCAAGCCCAGGTACACATTATTATTTGAATGGTCAAGTTTGTTCACTTTGAACTTTAAGCCAGTTACTTGTTGTCATAAAGGAACCAATATTAACTGTTAATGTTAAGTCCTCGATCATGATAAGATAATATTAAATTATTATTACATCTATTTATCAACTTCCATTTTTATTATTATATTATTTCAAGGTGTGTCTATTTTATCAGCCAAATATTTAAGAGGGGCATTTTGGCTCATCCAAACTTTATCACACTAAACACTAAAGTCAGCAGATTTAACCAACTGTAAAGAATTTAACAATACAGTGGTACCTCACCTTACGAATGACCCAACAAATGAAAATTTCAAGTTACGAAATGCCTTCACGGTAAATTTTGGTCTCTAGATACGTTACGAAGATAGATAAGTTATGAAACGCGAAATCTCAAAAATTCAATTAATGCGCACTCAGATGCACGCCCCGAAACGTAAATACACTTTATCAACACACACGGGGTTAGGTTCCAGAGGTGGCCCGCGGTGGGAGAGGTCCACGAGGTAGGACAACTTTGTATTTGGCAATTGTTCTACATGTTTTAGGGCTGTAAATGCCTCACCACACACATTCTACGCTTTTCTCAGACTGGAGTTGGGCTTTTCTCACATTTCTCTCTCGTTTAAACACTCGAACTTTCATATGGAATATGAACTTTTCAATGGAATGTGTTGATAGTGAAGCGTGGGGGGGGGCACGGCTCACAGCTCACAGTGTCGGCGCCCCGGCTCTGGAGGTCAGATAGAACCAGAGCCCGCCCCGCCCCCCCGCTCTTATTCCCGCTGAAAGAGCGTCTTTCTCGGCCTCTTAGCTCTAGCGCGGAATGCGCAAGGAGCGCGGAGACAGGAGCACCGCGCTCCTCCAACGGCACTGCCATGTCCCGGGATAATCCTGGTTTAGTCCAGGTCCAGTCCAGGTTTAGACCTGGTTTAGTTCTGGTCTAGACCTGGTTTATTCCAATCACGACGCAGAACACAAATGTTACACTATAAAAAAAAAAGTTACACTATAAAAAAACGACAACCTTGGAACGGATCAGGCCTTTTCCATTGAAATAGCTACTCAACTTACGAAAAATTCAGGATACGAAACCACTTCTGGAACAAATTAATTTCGTAAGGTGAGGTACCACTGTACATGTTTGTGCCAAGGGAAAAAATATCGCATTTTTGTGAGATGTTTAGTTTCTTGAAACAAAGGTTTTGGGTTAGCTGAAATTGTTATATCAAATTGTAGCGAATCTTGGCACGCTCTCTTACAAAACAGAAAATGGCTGATGGTGATATTAAACCCATATGTTGAAGTGAAAGTGCTCCTCTTAAATATGACCGGTGTGTGGTGGCAGTTGTGGTGTAATCCTTGCCTGCTTCTGCATTTTAACTTTTTCCAGCGGCGTCCATATCTGCTCTGTTTGTTTCGGTTCATCTTATTCCCCCTCTTTATTTTTGCTTGTTTTGTTTCCCTTTTAAATTATTTTTCCCCAGTGTCTTTCTTCTGAGCTCCAATCCACCAAGCATGACGTTGAGCGATTTTCCCAACAAGTGGAAAAGCAAAGGTTAGATCAGGAGCTCATTCAGAAGGAACGTAAGGCTGAGAACTTAAAACTACAAGAGGAGCTTTCAGAAGTCCAGGCTAAATTGTCCAACATTGAAAGTAGTTACAAGCAACTGAAGGAGCAGAATGAACATCTCCATATGGCCAAGGAAGAGCTTTTGAAACACCAAGAGGAGCTGCAAGCACAAAGCAAATGTTCAGATGAAGAAAGAGGTTCTCTCAAAAAACAGTTGCAGATAATCACTAATGATCTGGAAGTAGCAAGGACGGAAGGCAAGAAACTCAAAGATGCGTACAATGAACAGTTAGCCAAAATGCAAGAGCTTGAGAAGCAGAACGCAGAGAAGGAAAATCTTGTTGTAAAGCACCAACAGGAGATAGAACAACTTCAAGCTCAGAAGAAAAAACTGCATGTCAATTATGAGAGCGTTTGTAAAGACAAGAGTAGACTAGAGGAGGATTTTGAGGAAAAACAGTCCAAGCTCATATCAGAGAAGGACAACCTCAACTCAGAGCTAAACTCTGCCAGAAACGCTAAAAAGTCCCTTGACACGAAGAACAGCGAACTCCAGTCCAAACTGTACTCCCTGAACTTGGAAAAAGAAGATCTCACGATGAAGAACAGCCAACTACAAGCACTTAATGAGACGCTAACCAAAGACAAGGCAAAACTGTCCAGCGACCTCAGCACTACCATGTTGGAGAAAATTAACCTAGAAAAGACCAAAGAGGAGCTTCAGTACCAACTCGATTCCACTAAGAAAGATCTAGAGACAACCCGGCATGAGTGTCAAGAAGTGAAAGTATCTAAAAATGGGTTAGCTCAAATGTTGGAGGAGTTTAAAATGAGCAGCCAAGTTACAGATTCCGAGAGGCTCCAACTTCTGCAAGAGAAGGAGGACCTGCTCACCGTTCAGAGGAAAGCCAGTCACGAAAACCAAGAGCTGCTCAAACAGATCCAAGAGTTGAAGAGCAAGGTTCAGATGTTGGGAGATCAGCTAGCTCAGGCTAATGACAAGTGTAAGGAGCTAGTTGAAGCTCTAGAACAGGAAAAACAGTCATTCCAAAAGCAGAGTTCTGAAGCTGAGATGGCTCTCCACGCACTAAAGAAAGAGCACATGAGCCTGGAATCCATTCTAGAACAGCAGAAGACTGACAAGGAGAGACTAGCAGGGGAGAACGGAGAGCTGGAGAGCAAGGTAACAAAGGTGCTAGCAGAAAGAGATGGGGTTTTAGCAGAGAGGGAAAGGCTTTCCGCTGATTTAAGAGCAGCTAAAGATCAGTTTGATAGTGTCTCCAAAATGAATGCAGAACTTAACCAAGAGAAGTCAGATCTATCCTGCAAGTTGGATGATATTAAAAGAGGAAAAGCTGAGGTTGAGGCTGTAGTGGTTGCTTTGAAACAGACTAAAGTTGATTTTGAGAATCAGGTAAAGAAACTAACTTCAGATATTGAAACTCTAAGTAAAGGTAAGGAGAAACTTATTGAGGAACATGCCACTTTTAAACAAAAACTAGAAAAGGATTGTCAAAGTTTACAGCAAGAATTACTAAATTTACAATCGCAAATCCAGGCGCTGTCCAAAGCAAAGGAGAGCCTTGAATCACAGCTCCAAGCGGAAACTAGTCAGCTCAGTGATGTGATTGCTGTTAAAGATGGCCTCTCCCAACGGGTCGAGGAGTTGGAACAGACTGTGTCCAAGCTGAAGCAGGAGAAAGAACTAGTGTCTCTGAGTCTCCAAAAGAGCGACCAGGACAAGAAGGGAAAAGTGGAGGAAATGTCCACGCTATTCAGACAACAAGAGCAAGAGTCCAGTCAGCTGAAGGCCGAAAAGGAACAACTCAAGTCGCAAATAGAGGAGATGAACAAACGGATGGCTAGTCTGAGCTCTGAAAAAAACCAACAAACTTTAATGCAAGGTAATTTAGAACAAGAACTAGCTTCTCTGCGCAGTGAGCGGGAAAACTGGCTCAAAGAACAGCTTGGACTGACAGCAAAGTTAGACAAGGTCCAAGCCGATCATAAGCAAGCAGAGGCTGATCTGAAGAGGTTCCAGAGTGACAAAGAGGACCTGCAGAAGCAATACCAGCAGGCTACTACAGAGGGCGCTACATCAGCCAGAGAGAGGGACCAGCTAAGCACCCGCCTCACAGAGCTCACAGTCCAGAGGGACGCCCTGCTGAAGGAGCACAACGTATCCCAGCAACAGGTCTCCCAGCTCGGCTCCCAGCTCTCACATGCCCTTTCTAAGCAGCATGAGGTACTCCCCCCTCCCTCCGGCACTAACCAGTCACATAGTCCTGTAAATGGCTGGGGCCACTTTACTACTAAAAGCACGCTGCTCTTTCTCCCTGCTCCCCTGCTCCCTCTCTACTCCGTAACTTTCATCTTCATTCACTAACCTCTGGTGCTACCTCCCAGCCTCCTCTGCCTCTCCTGTGGGCTTAGAACAGGTCTGATACTGGCCACAAAACAATCACAGTATTAGCCTGGTTAGCTTGCAAGTCCACCCTGATTCTCTTGGTTTTCAGGGAACAAAATTGAGTCCCACAAGTGGGTGCAGGGTTTGTCTTAAAAATACATTCAATTAGGGCTGCATGATATGAAAAAAGCCTTATTCAATAACGTATGTTACTTGTGTTACTGAGTTTAATATACTTTCATTTAAAACAAAAAATGTGCATGCCTTCATTTACTACTCAAACTAGTTCAAATAAATCGCTAACGAGACAAAAACAAGTCTAATGTAGGATTCAGTCAGAAGAATTAAGTGTTGATGTGGCTTTTTTCCGTTCCAAAAACTGCATACTTCTGTAAAATTGTGGTGTTGTGATATATATTTATATTTGCGATAACATTGCAATATTGGTATTTTTGTTGCCCTAACAACAATATATTGTGCAGCCACACATTGAATTAATTTGTTATAACAAGACCAACCTTTTCTGTCACTGTTGTGATTGACCCTTGGTACAGAGAATATAAAATTATACTTTGCAGATGATGTCATCAACTGTCCCTGGGAGTCTGATGCTAACTGTAGGCATGCGCTGTCAGGCATGGTTAGATTTTAATCTGAGCTTTGTTGTACCACAATCTAACAAGAAAGAACTAATTTAATTGGAGTCCCTCTTAAATAATGTTACAGTCAAAAGGTATCTAGTATTAGCCAATGGTTTTTCAGTTAGTCACTCTCACCTTTTTTGTTGAAAGTCCTAAACAGGACCATGAACACATTGATCACAAATTCCTAGAGGTGGGACAAGATACAATTTACACAAAACAAGATGACACACAAGTTAGAGACGAGATGAGATTTTGACATCATCTAGAATAAATACATGTACATTTTGGAGTTCACTTCACAATTGTTGCCTCCCCATTTTTTATTTGCTTTATATTATATTTTTGCTGTCATTATAGCACTGCTTTCTGGATCTAGTAGCACAAGGTTTTGACCCATCTTTTTTATTAACATTTGGGCAGTTATTGCTAATGTGGACATTGTGTTACCATGGAAACTGCCGTACATTCCACCATACATATATATATATGCAGAACACCCCCAGTATGATGTCACTGCAAAGTATTAATAAGATGAGAGGAGATTGCCAAATCACATTGTTATTGGTGGAACAGTGTTAACCCTTCTAAGGCCACAGGTGAGAGTTGTGCAATCTAGATACTTTTATTTTCTTGTTCTTTGTAATAATTGTGTTGTAATCTGAAATGCAAATGGTCGTCTGTCAGCATGCAGAATTAGTTTGAAATCGTTCAAATCTCCAAATCAATGTAAGTGGAACCAACCTAACATCCAGCGACTTGTATTCATATTTTCTTTTTGACATGCTTCAGGCCACAGAGTCTTCTGGGAAAATGTCTGAGGCTCTGGAGCAGCTGTCTAAAGAGAAGGCTGCTGTGCTCCAGGAGAAGGCTCAGGCCCAGGCTCTGCTGGAGGAGCTGCGCACCTCCAAGAGCCACTTGGAGTCTGAGGTAAGGACAGCTCAGTAGAGATCCACTGATATTCATCATGGTCAATGCGATTGTTGTCACAACACTAAAATTATAAACTTGATTTCAATACAAAGGAAAAGACATGCTTTCTTAATGTAGCACAAAACACTATGTTTCTTCTTTAGACAGTTTTAGACTAAGCATTGACCTATGCTGGAACTTTAAGACCGATAGCCAGCATGTGGAAAAAGTACAAATATCAGACTCTCTGCTCATCAGGGTGGAAACAGAAGTGCGGGCTGATTGTCCTACACCATTCTCAACTACTGTGTTTATTTTTGTGTTTAGATGAAAACACTAAAGGAAGAGAAGTCCAAATACCAGGAGGACCTGAAAACCACCAAAGGCCAGCTCAACACAGAGTCTCAGAGGAGCAAGAGCCTGAGCCAGGAGCTGTGAGTACATTCTCATCTCGAGTATTCCGCCTGAGTGAATCATTCATATGGCAAAATATGAGACGAAACCAAATCCATATTTGAGAGCTCACTGGTGGTGCAGAGATTTAAGGCAGTGTGCATATGTGGTTATTACCATCTTGGAGTTGTGTGTTCACCACCCGGCCTGAACTTATTTATTTATTCTTTATTTAATAGGGACAGTGCAACATCTGCAGCATTGCAGTGTAAATAAGACAGATTATAGCAAAAATCTCCATCTGTAGTAGTTAATTTCCATCTGTAGTCCCTGGGCAGGTGACACCACAGCAAAAACAACAAAAACAATGACAACTGACAATTAAAGCCGCAAGCGGCGTTGTCGGGCCCTCGCACCTGCGGCCTATGGGGGGGGGCATGCTCCATGCCAGCAATACAAAGTATTTTCAGCCGCACAAGATGTCATGTCAATCTACAGCACAGCAGCAGCTTCAGTGCATTTTTTTTCTACAGTTCCCTTGTCTACCACATGGTGGCGCTATGACATACGGGGCAGTTCATTTGCATAAAAATGTTTCTCTTCATCATATACAAGGCTATACCAAATTTTGTGTGGTTGGCTCAAGTGGTATGCTAACCGTGACCTACTTTGTGTTTAGGGGGCTAAGCTTTGCCTACCATATGGTGGCGCTATGCCAAACTACCATTTAATTTGCTTGAAAATGTTCATAATCACAATATGATTATGGCTGGTTAGCTCAACTGGTAAGTCATGGACTTTCCCCCTGGAGGTTGTAGGTTCAAACCCCCCCCGGGCAATGAGCTAACCAGTGTGGGTCCTTGGGCAAGACCCTTCACGGTACTGCCCCCCGGGCGCCGAAAAAGATGGCTGCTCACTGCTCCTGAAAAAGGATGGGTCAAATGCAGAAGTCAAATTTCTCCCGTGTGTCACTGTGTGTCATTGTGTGTGAGACCAATAAAGGCTAAAAGCCCAAGCTTAATCTTATACATGAGCCTATGGGGTTCCAGGCTTTTAAACCCCTCTAAATGAAGTGGTGACACACCTCCTATTGAATTTGGCACTTTCAAATGGTAGCAAAATTCATCAGGCCGCCATTTTGTCATCTTACAAGATATCAAAAATCCCTTTGCAATTTAACATCTCCAACATCTTGAGCTCATGTACACCAAAATTTACGCCCATCTGATGTACGGTGTAGGAGGAGTGTTTTAAAATCCATTTTATGTCATATCACACAAAATCGCAATACAAGTCTTCTTATCTCACTTCCTGTTGGGCGTGGCCATGACATTGTAATTACAATTTTGTTCATCTTAGTGAGATACACACCCATACCAACTTTCGTGTGTCTGGCTTAAATGGTATGCCACACACGATCCTCTTTGTGTTAAAGCGCTCAATTTCTGTACATTTTCTGACAGTTCACTTGCCTACCACATGGGGGCGCTATGTCAGACTGCCAGTTATTTTACATAAAAATGTTGGTAGTCCTCATCTACATTACCCTTTGAAGCTTTAGTCCAGAGAACTACTGCAAAATGGATTTGTGATCCATTTCCTGTTTGTTTGGGTACATTTAATTAAACCACCTAACTTTATGAATCCGCCGTATCGTCATATTACATCACGTTTGAAATTCCTTCGCAATTTAACATCTCCATGGTCTTGAGCTCATGTACACCAAACATTACGCCCATCTGAGTTACGGTTTAGGAGGAGTATTTCAAATTCCATTGTATGTCAGATCACACAAAATCTGTGTGGGACCTCACAGTTCCCCCGGGGTGTGTGTGGGACCTCACAGTTCCCCCGCGGTCTGCGTGGGACCTCACAGTTCCCCCGCGGTCTGTGTGGGACCTCACAGTTCCCCCGGGGGTCTGCGTGGGACCTCACAGTTCCCCCGGGGTGTGTGTGGACCTCACAGTTCCCCCGGGGTGTGTGTGGACCTCACAGTTCCCCCGGGGGTCTGCGTGGGACCTCACAGTTCCCCCGCGGTCTGCGTGGGACCTCACAGTTCCCCCGGGGTGTGTGTGGGACCTCACAGTTCCCCCGCGGTCTGTGTGGGACCTCACAGTTCCCCCGGGGGTCTGCGTGGGACCTCACAGTTCCCCTGGGCCGTGGTCCTAGTTCCCATCCCACTGACAGTCTTTGTTTTAATAAAATCCTGTAGCGGAGGAGGAGCAAGTCCATGTAAAACTTTATATATAAAACAACCATATTTAAAACTAACAAAATTATTTAAGCCAGTTGTACTTGTCTAAAACAGTGTAGTGATGAACTGAATATTTTTAAAGCTTTTTAAAAAAAAGTGATTCAACTGGTTTGAGTGTTGTGCCCATGTAGTTATGCAGATCTCTATATGAGACAGAATCATGAAGTGTAAAAACATTTGTGCCGCATATAGAGTCTTGTCTAAAATTCACCAAGTTAAAATGAACAGTTTTTGTGAGGCGCTTAATGTTTTTCTTAAATGTCAGTGTTGGGTCCAACGTCAGTCTCAGATCTTTAAACTCTTTGTCGAGTTCCACCCCGTCCAGAAAGACACTGGACCGCTGTAGCTCAGTTGTTTTTTTACTGTACATCATGCAGACAGTTTTCTTTATATTGAGTTGGAAGCATGAGTTCTTGACCCACTTTTGGACATGAGTCATGGCTTAACTTTTCTTAAGCTTCTTGTACAGTTGTGGCATGTGTAAAGATCACGGCATCATCAGCATACAGCTGGACATTGATATTTGGACATATTTCTGGAAAATCACTGATATATACAGTAAATAAAATAGGTCCTAAAATGCTACCTTGGGGGACCCCTGTTGGACAGTGAATGCCAAATGTCTCTCTGCATTTCATACATAAGCTGCTGTGTCCAATAAAGCTTTTTTTTAAAAATCACAATTGAATGAAGACAATTGGTTGTTTGGCAGGTCATATATTTGACTGCCTTCCCGGACATGTATATGCTTTGTTTTTACATAATAATCAGAATTACTGTATACCATATCATATTGACCAATTTTCACCAATGTGTTCAGAGAGAAGCTGAAGCAGGAGGTGTCCACAAAGAGCCAGTCTCTTGAGAGTCTGCAGCAGGAGCATGAGCAGCTGAGCAGAGAGATAAACGACAGCCACCAGGACCAGGCCCATCTCTCCAAGGTTCACTCGGACTCAAAACCTAGACAAACTTTATTGATCCACAAGGGAAATGACTTGGACACAGTAGCTTACTCATCACAATATAATATAATAAAAAAGAGTAAAATTAAAATATAAATGGTAATAATACATTCAAAATAAGTAGCAAACATAGCAAGAGATTTGTGTCAAATAAGGCATAATTATATAAAAGTAGATGTACAAGTAAAAAATAAAGTATAGAAATAGAGTAATGCAGATCTCAGTTACACACAAGAGGTCATAAGGGGAAACGGTGCAAAGAAGATGAAATAATGATTGAAAAGACATAGGTCTTTCTGTTCCATAAGTTTGAACTGTAGGGAGTCTGGTATGAATGTCGTCCTGTATCTGTCACTGTTTGAGCCTGTTGGAGAATGAGCTCCTCTGTCCCTCTGTAGGTTTTATTTTTTAATATCTTTTATTATTAAAGTTACATTTTTAAGAACCACAATAACATTCACAAAAGTCCTCAGAAGACACATTGGGGGATGTGGGCACGGGAACAAACACTACTGGGTACAAGGGCTATGGGACTATGGGGCAAACGGGTACCTGGGGGAAATACAAGGTGCAGTGGGTGAGCAGGAGTGTCTGTGACTGTGCCAGTGGAGGGAGATCCGCTGTCTGACATGTGTATGGTGTATACTTACAGCTCAAGAACGAACACTCCAAGCTCAAGCAGCAGGTGAAGGAGCTGAAACAAAGGTGAGCACTCACATCTAGTACATGTAGGTGCCATTTTCAGCTGTGTAACCAAGCAGAGCACCTTTTAAGCTCTACTGTCTGTCCTCTGCCTTTCTAAAGCCTGCCTAATAGTTTCAGGTACCTGGTATTTTCATTTCTGCATGTCCATTAGTGTTGTCACAATACCATAATACTATAACTCAATTTAGATACTAGGGAATAGCCTCGATACGCAGTACTGATTCCAAGACCACAATGATTATAAAAACACACTTTAGACAATACAATGTGGTTTTTAACATTAAATCGTAGTACATTCTTCTTATATGTGTGTAGACCCTCAGTGCTCCATGGGTGTGTACTCGTCTATGTGCTCTGATACTTGTTCTGATACAGCTCCAAATCATTCTAAGCATTTTAATCTCACCTTGTGCATTGGTTTTGTTTTGCTGATTTGACTTGGTTATCATGTGTTAAACCACACACTGGCTGCATCATCCCATCATGTTTATTACCATTTATCACTAATTACTGAGTGAACTATTTGTATTTTTTATATTTGCAGTGAGAGCATCCTGAAGGAGCAGCTGGACAAAGAGAAGGCATCCCTGACCAAGAACAGTGCCTTAATAAGTAGTAAAGAGGAGCAACTGGAGGAGCTGAAGAGACAGGTGAGAAGACCCCGGCATGTCCCTGTCCGCCTGTCCTTCTGTCCTTCTGTCCTTCTGTCCTCATGTCCAGTGCAGTGACATAACCGTGTGTGCGTGTGTGCAGCTGACATCCCTGCAGGCCGAGAGCGTGTCCACCCGAGCTCTGGAGGCCACAGTGGAGGCTCTGGAGAAGGACAAGGCGAGCCTGAAAGAACGCCTGCACAAACTGGAGAAGGAGAGGGGAGGTGGAGGGGAACAGGGCTCAGGTAGTAACTCTGTCACTGCTTCACACACTCTCAATTACAGCTGCAACTAAAGATTGTAATTGAAAGATTGTAGTTGACTAGTCAATTCTTTTTTATTACTTTTTAAATTCATTATCAACCAAATAAAGATTAAAGTGTCTATACAGTGGTACCTCATCTTACGAAATTAATTCGTTCCAGAAGTGGTTTCGTAACGTGAATTTTTCATAAGTTGAGTATCTATTTCAATGGAAAAAGCCTGATTTGTTCCAAGGCCCCGATCCAAGTTTTTTTTTATAGTGTAACTTTTTTTTATAGTGTAACATTGTGTTCTGCGTAGAGACTGTAGACCCAGGACTAAACGTGGACTATACCAGGTCTAGACCAGGACTAAACCAGGACTAGACCAGGTGGATTAAAGCGCCGTGCGCGGGTCTATTTCCTGGTTTCGTTTTGAGTCACGGCTGAGGCGAGCAGCGAGAGGGACCGCACGCCTCCTCTAGACCTCCTCTAGACCTGGTCTAGACCTCCTCTAGACCAGGTCTAGACCTCCTCTAGACCAGGTCTAGACCTCCTCTAGACCAGGTCTAGACCACCGTGGCTCTTGCATGCGTTCGTTCATGTGCTCAGACTGCGTGCGGTCCCCCTCGCTGCTCGCCTCAGCCGTGACTCGAAACGAAACCAGGAAATAGACCCGCGCACGGCGCTTTAATCCACCTGGTCCAGTCCTGGTCTAGTCCTGGTCTAGTCCTGGTCTAGTCCTGGTTTAGTCCAGGTTTAGTCCAGGTTTAGTCCAGGTTTAGTCCAGGTTTAGTCCTGGTCTAGTCCTGGTCTATTCCTGGTCTAGTCCAGGTTTAGTCCAGGTCTAGTCCAGGTCTAGTCCTGGTCTAGTCCTGGTCTAGTCCTGGTTTAGTCCTGGTCTAGTCCTGGTCTAGTCCTGGTCTAGTCCTGGTCTAGTCCAGGTCTACTCCTGGTCTACTCCTGGTCTACTCCTGGTCTACTCCTGGTCTAGTCCAGGTCTAGTCTAGGTCTAGTCCAGGTCTAGTCTAGGTCTAGTCCAGGTCTAGTCCTGGTCTAGTCCAGGTTTAGTCCTGGTTTAGTCCAGGTTTAATCCTGGTTTAGTCCAGGTCTAGTCCAGGTCTAGTCCAGGTCTAGTCCAGGTCTAGTCCAGGTCTAGTCCAGGTCTAGTCCTGGTTTAGTCCTGGTCTAGTCCTGGTCTAGTCCTGGTCTAGTCCAGGTCTACTCCTGGTCTACTCCTGGTCTACTCCTGGTCTAGTCCTGGTCTAGTCCAGGTCTAGTCCAGGTCTAGTCCTGGTCTAGTCCTGGTCTAGTCCAGGTTTAGTCCTGGTTTAGTCCAGGTTTAGTCCAGGTTTAATCCTGGTTTAGTCCAGGTCTAGTCCAGGTCTAGTCCAGGTCTAGTCCAGGTCTAGTCCAGGTCTAGTCCAGGTCTAGTCCAGGTCTAGTCCTGGTTTAGTCCTGGTTTAGTCCAGGTCTAGTCCAGGTCTAGTCCAGGTCTAGTCCAGGTCTAGTCCAGGTCTAGTCCAGGTTTAGTCCAGGTTTAGTCCTGGTCCAGTCCTGGTTTAGTCCAGGTCTAGACCTGCTGTCAGCCCCGCGCCGGGTCATGCTGCGCTATCACACGTGTCAGAGCGCAGTCTTCTCCCCCCTCCCCCTTCCCCCCACACTTCACTATTAATAATTTTGTTGAAAATCTATGAAAGTTTGAGTGTTTAAACGAGAGACAAATGTGAGAAAAGTTTAAATCCAGTCTGAGAAAAGCGTATAATGTGTGTGGCTGAGCGCATTATTTGAATTTTTGAGATTTTGCGTTTCGTAACTTGAATTTTCTTTCATATCTAGAGACCAAAATTTACCGTGAAGGCGTTTCGTAACTTGAAATTTTCGTTTGTTGGATCTTTCGTAAGGTGAGGTACCACTGTATTGTACTGTTTTTGATGTTTTGTATGTGATGATGTAGTTTCCTCATCACAAATATGCCTGGAGTTGTTTTGTTTCATTCACACATGTTTAACACACAAACCCTGCAGATTTAGGGTTCTTCTCTCAGTTCTATTAAAATTTGATGAATTGCACATATATGAAAGCATTTTGAAAGTGTTTGAGAAGGATCCATCATTAACTAAACTAAAGAATGTAAAGTGTGTGATATTGGTGAATAATGACGGCTCATGTTTCTCCTCGCTCTTTAGGAAACACAGAGGTGGAGGAGCTGCAGGAGGAGAAGGCCTCTCTGGAGAGCCAGGTCTGTATGACACCGCTGTCCTGTCTCCTGCTCAGTCTGAGGACATCTGCTGTCATATAGTTGTCATGGACTTGTATTCTGTGTGTATTTCATTGGTAATGTCATGTCAGTGGTAAATATCTCCACTAAAGTCGTGTACAAACAGTATTAACACAGCTCTAATGACATAAGTGTACTAGTGTGTTGATGATACTTTGCAGTGCCATCAAACTGGGGGTGTTACATAAAGCATTACTATTGGCGGAATGTACAGCCGTTTCCATGGAGGCACAATGCACACATTAGCAAACAGACAGCCTGAAAACTGGGTTTAAACGGCACATTTTCAGTCTATGATCAATACGAGCATTGATGGTCCTGTTTAGGAGTTTGATTTTCAACAAAAAAGGTGAGTGAAAAATTCTCTCACCTGTTGTAGTTCCAATTAAGTCCGCACTTTCTGGTCAGGTTGTGTTAAAATAAAGCTCCGGTTCAAGTCTTACTTCTAACAGAGTAGTGCTTCCAGTTAGCGTCACACCCCCAGAGAATATTGATGACATCAGTTGCAACGTATCAGTTCTTGAGAAGGTCACAGTATAATGCTTTACAGAGGAGGACTGTTTTGTTAAATGAGAAGAGTAGAAGACGTCATGTAAAATGTTATACTGTATTTGTGTCCGATCTGGGCCCTGGACTAGGACTTTGTTTTGGTGTTAACAGGAGCATTTCACAAACTGCTCAGGCTCATTCTTTTGCTTACATTCTTGCATAACAATAGTCAAAAGTGTTCAATTTCACTATATGCAGGGATGAAAGAGTTCCGCTTTTTAGCGGATCTCCGCTTTTTTTTTAGCCGCGTGGTAATTTTTATTTTTTTCCAAATACGTTGGAAATTTTGGGTGTGTATTAAATATGTATAATTGTGTTGGGTTGCCAACCGTCCGTTGAAAAATGTAATCGTCCCGTATTCAGAAACAAAAGTACATGTCTCGTATTAAACTTGTACATGTGTGCGGGGCCGCGCGAGCTTGTGTGCTCTTCTGGTGCTGCGGACACCGCACGTGCTGCGCCGCAAGTGCGCTCTCTCGGCTCCTTATCAGACTTTGATGTCGCAAAATCGGGGTCAGTGCCGTGTTTTGATATCAACTTTCAAATAAAAAACACTACAATTGTTTAAAAATGCGTTTTATTGCTATTTATTAAAGTCCCCCCCGTGACTTTCCGCTTTTTTCATGATTGGCCACTTTCATCCCTGTATATGAGAGCCAAATTTGAACCTACAGCTATAGCACCTGGGTTTGACTAGGCCAGTGTTTGTCAAACTGTGGTGCACGTACTCTGACCGTTTGACTCATTTAGAGATCATTTTATACAGTTTTTGTCGTCCTTTGGATAATTTCTTAACTACGAGAACGATGAGATTAGACATGGAATAAGTCAAATATAAAGTTTCACTTTTCCACTAAGCTAATAGCGCATTATGTAACAAGTGCACCCAGAGTCCAGTGTCCCACTCGAAGCTCTCGTGTTGCTCCTCCTGTTGTCTGTGCTAGTCCAGGGCCCAGAGGAGTGCTGCGTTAGGCGCTGGTTCTAACTTGAGCTATTGATTTTGTTCTTTTCTCTCCTCTTCTCTGCCCTGTCTCTGATGTTGGCATGGCAACCCCACCATCAGGCAGCGGTTTGTTCATGTTTTTCATCAGCTTCACTTGTGCATGTTTCACCCTCACTGTGGTTCTACATAGCACCCATAGGGGGCAGACTATATTAGGCTGGAACTACAGGGACAATAGTTTCACACACTTTAAACCCAAAGCTAAAGTCTAATGTTACATAATAGTGTTTAGAACAGTTTGAAGCCTGATGGTCACTTCTTGATGACCGTTGACATGTTGTGCATTTTTGTAGATTGACTTCCTGAACTCGGTCATTGTGGACCTTCAGAGGAAGAACCAGGAACTCAAGGACAAGCTGGAGAAACTAGCTACTGCAGCGCTCAATGGGAACAGCCCCAGTGAGATGGACAACTACGAGAGGTCAGCTGTGCCTGGACACATCATACAGACACTAGTCAATACTACATCACAAGTAGATATCTGAACAGGTTTAGATTAGACATGTACCAGTCCAAGGTCTGGACACACCTTCTCATTCATTCATTCGTTCATTTTTCTATTTTTTACTGCATTCTACATTTTAGATGCATACAGAAGATATCAAATGTATGGAAACATGTAGCAAAGGAAAAAAATGTAAACGACTACAAATATATATTCAATTCCTCAAAGTAGTGACCCAAAAAGTGTTAAACTTTTTTCTTTACATATATCTTATTTAATATATTGGATTATTTTGTCTGTATCTAAAATGTAGAAAGTAGTAAAGATAAAGAAAGAAACATTGTGTGTCCAGAGATTGGTAGTGTGTATCAGTTGGCCAGTATTGTCCCTTTTTAGCTCATGGGCCTGAGTCTGCAGAACTATAGTGCGGAAATGTGACTACACCACTCTCGTATTGACTTTGTAGTAGAATGTCTGTGGAGGAGGTTGTAATGATTTCAAATCATATAATTTGGGGGAAATCATTAAATCAGCCTTGCATATTGGCTAAAAAAGATTGACAGGCCTTATCCACCATCAGTTTACCTGGACTGAAAACAATTGGCATTGGCCATGACAATCTCTATATTCACCTTATTCCGGAAGTTGCCGTGGGCCATCATCATTGTAGTTGTTGTAGTACAGTGGTACCTCACCTTACGAAAGAGCCTACATACCAAAAATCCAAGCAACGAAACGCCTTCACGTTAAATATTGGTCTCTAGATACAAAAGAAAATTCAAGTTACGAAACGCGAAATCTCAAAAATTTGAATAATGCGCGCTCAGATGCTCCGCTGTTATCCCCGCTCAAAGAGCACCTTTCTCAGCCCCTTAGCTCACAGTGTCAACCCTCCGGCTCTGGAAGTCGGATAGAACCAGAGCCCGCCCCAGGGGAAACCCCGCGGTCGTGCCCACACAAAGAGCACCTTTCTCAGCCTCTTAGCTCTAGCGCCGAACACGCAAGGAGTATATCATAGCAAATAAGTTCATATGGATGATAAAGCCATTTAAACAAATGAAAATAGAACATTTTACACTTTTACTTACACATTGTATTTTGTATTTAACAGCAAAACTTTTCTCAAATTCTCCATTGACAGGAATGGAATCCCTGTTTAATCGGAAATGCCACCACAAAAAAGCACGGTTTAGGAGTGGGTGGAATAAGCTGGATAGTACAGATACTGTGCTTTATCTTTAGGGTCATTTCAACTCTGATGAGGCTAATCTGTCAATTTATACTCTTTGTTATTTAGTATCAAACTAGTCATGATATTAAGATTTCAAACTCAATTTTGATTTGAAACAACACTAAATATTTCAGTCTATCCTCTCTGAAGTGCTTTCTCTGTCCCACAGTGAGGCCCAGAACACAAAAAAGAAGCTCCCTCCGCGCCTCTTCTGTGACATCTGTGACCGTTTTGACCTCCACGACACAGAGGACTGTCCCACCCAGGCCCAGGAGCCCGACTCCCCTCCCCACAGCACCTACCACGGCTCCAAGAACGACGAGAGGCCCTACTGCGACATCTGTGAGGTGTTCGGCCATGACACGGAGTCCTGCAATGACGACCAGACCTTCTGAGGAGCCTCCTGGAGCCTCCTGCACAATCAGCACACGTTTGCACATCATGTCTGCTGCTTCTGTGGCCTCTGCACCTTTTGAGTTCTCAGAGTGTCTGACGTGCAGGTTTGTGTGAGCCCACTGTGTGATCAACCATTGCTGAAGTGTCTTTTCTATCATTAATTTATAAATCTGCAGAGCTGCACAGATGGTTACGAAGAACATTTGGTATAAAATGATGGAAGTTTGAAGGCACTATAGTTTATTTTTGTATGCCTGTAAGAGTACCTTTAAGACTTGCTGAGCAGTGTGACGAGCAGCCATACCATGCTGTTTAACATGGACACTGGAGGAACTGCTGCCCTGTAGGAAATCAATCAGCTCTTTTAGCACTTTTCCTCTGGCCTTTCCAAAACCATTTTGCAAAGAATTTCTGTATGAAGCGTTAATGTATTAAAATAAATGGAATTTACGTATTAATGTAAAATGTGTGTTTTTCCTCATCTGTCCATCCATTTTCTTCAGCTTATCCGAGTTTGGGTCGCGGGGGCAACAACTTAAACAGATCTGCCGCCCAGATCTCACCACACCAGATCTCACCACACCAGATCTCACCACACCAGATCTCACCACACCAGCCCCTGTGGATCCTCCTGCGGGTGGTGGGTCCACGGGAGGAAGGCCCCACGTCGCTCCTTCGGGCTATGCCCAGCCTGGCCCCGTGGGGAAGGCTGGGAGTTGAGCACCCACCCCAGGCCTGGCTCCGGGATGGGGCCCCGGTGACGGCTTTTGAACCGCTCTTAGTCTGACCCGTCCCCCAGGACCTGCATGCCTTGGGTGACCCTACCAGAGGCATGAAGCCCCCAACAACATAACCCCCAGGATCATTCGGGTGCTCAAACCCCTTCACCACATTAGAGAATTAACGTTTTTACAATCTGAGCCTTATTTCTGTAATAAAAGTTGTTTTACTCACCCATAGCACTTTGGTGTCATATGGAGCAGTTTCGTAGATGTTTTAGTTTAGTGATCTCCGTAATGTGAGTTCTCGGGGCACATGTTTGCGGTCTTCAAATAACACAAACTTTAGCACTTTTCAAATCATAGAAGCTCAATGTCTTAGTCTACACTTTAGTTTGAGTCAAAAGTGGCCTGTAATCCGAGATTTATCCATAGTTTGGAGTAGATGAGGAGGCCAGTGCGCATGTGCGGACTGTGCTCTCAGCTCCCGGGACCCAAACATGAAACGCAAAGCTGTAAATTATGGATAAATCTCAGATTAGAGGCACTTTTGACTCAAACGAAAGTGTAGACTAAGACATTGAGCTTCTATGATTTGAAAAGTGCTAAAGTTTGTGTTATTTGGTGACTGCAACGTCGCACCCCGAGAACTCACGTTACAGATATCGCTAAACTAAAACCTCTCTGGAAATGCTCCATATGACACCAAAGTGCTATGGGTGAGTAAAACAACTTGTTTTATTACAGAAATAAGGCTCAGATTGTAAAAAAAAAAAAGAGTTAATTCTCCTTTAAAGGTCCCATGGCATGAAATTTTCACTTTCTGAGGTTTTTGAACGTTAATGTGAGCTCCCCCCCCCCCCCCATGGTTAAAAGTTGCGAAATGTCTAAACTGAGCATTTGCGATCCTTTTCTGCGTTACAAAAAATCGGAGCTCAAACGGGCGATTTTGAACAAGGAAACTTATTGACGTCAGATCGAAAAAAGAAATGCAAATGCAGTTCCACCCCCGTCTGTCTGTACTCAGCGTCTCTGTAAATCACGCCCAGAGAGTTTGGACTGTGAATGCGCTAGGCAATGCGAAATGCGTTTTTTTATTTGCCTGGAGGCACGTCCGAGTGTTTCTAGGCTCGGAAGTCCTTTATCTGAGCCTCTGGACCTTTGAACAGCAGTGGTTTAATTTTATTTTCTGTGGAAATGTGTTTATTTTTCAATGGAACGCTTCAAATCTCTCCCCCGTGCAAACACACGGAAATGGTTCAGCTGTGGGCTCTGAGCTCTGAGCGGAGAGTTTGGCCACGCCCCCATCCTCTACTATAGGCCAGCTCTTTTCTCCTCATTTGCATTCAAGCAACAACGCCCAGAATAAAGTGTTTGAGAGAGATATTTATGACTCTTTCTCATCTTATCTCTGTTTCTCATGCACTGAGTGTTGATTTTGAAGAAGGATTCATTTACAGTATTAGGGAACCATTAAGGAGCCATATAAAAGCATCAACAAGTACCATGTCATGGGACCTTTTAAAGTGGCGAATCTTGTGGTCCTTATTGTCTTTTACATACACTACAGTCACTACTTGTCCCCTGTACCAAGTAAAGATAAGATTTTATTGATCTCACACAGGAGAAATTTACTTGTCACAGTAGCTCCAGGTAGGGACAGTTTAAACAAGAAAGAAAAGTGCAGCAAGAATGGAATAAAATAAGTAATAATAATAAAACAGTAACAAGGAGAGTACTGCATGTTAGGACCACAGTGGAGTTATACAAGTAATAATAAGAAACTAACTAGGAGAGTACTGAAAAACAATATTGCACATCTGGACTCTACAGTGGAGTTATACAGTCTGATGGTGGTGGGGATGAAGGATCTGCAGTAGTGCTCCTTCTTGCACTGGGGGTGCCTCAGTCGGCTGCTGAAGGAGCTGCTCAGCTCCTCTACAGTCCGGTGCAGAGGGTGAGAGGTGTCCTCCATGATGGACGTAAGTTTGTCCAGTACCCTCCTCTCAGCCACCTCCTCTACAGAGTCCAGAGGACAGCCCAGGACAGAGCTGGCCCTCCTGACCAGCTTATTAAGTCTCTTCCTGTCCCGCTCTGTGCTGCTCGGGGCCCAGCAGACGACAGCGTAGAGGAGAGCAGAGGCCACCACAGAGTCATAAAAAGTCTTGAGCAGAGGCCTGCACACTCCAAAGGACCTCAGTCTCCTCAGGAGGTGGAGGCGACTTTGGCCCTTCTTGTACAGGGCGTCGGTGTTGTGGGACCAGTCCAGTTTATTGTTGAGGTGAACACCCAGGTACTTGAAACTGTCCACAGTCTCTATGTCCTGCCCCTGGATGTTCACCGGTGAGTGAGGTAGTGGTCTCCTCCTGAAGTCCATCACCAGCTCCTTTGTTTTACTGGTGTAAAACCACTGGGGTTGTGGCTACTGGCCCGGGAGGTGTGAAGAGGAGGGGTTAGTCGGCAGAGGAGGTGGGGGGGGCAAGTCAAACCTGTTAAAATAACAGTTTAATTTGTCCACCCAGCGCTGATCACCATCAGCTGTCCCTGTCACTCTGTCCAAATTCCTCAGTCCTCTCCACACGCCCGTGCGTTGTTTTGGGCCAGCTGCTCCTCCATCCTCCTCCCATAGTCCTTCTTGGCCCGTCTGATCCTCCACTGGAGCTCTCTCTGGACCCTTTTCTGCTCCTCTCTGTCCCCTGAGTTGAAAGCCCTTTTCTTCTGGTTCAGGAGGGCTTTAAGCTCAGGGGTGACCCAGGGGTGGTTGTTGGAGAAACACCGTACCCTCCTGGTTGGTACAGTGTTCTCCACGCAGAAGTTGATATAGTCTGTGATGCAATGGGTCAGGCCGTTGATGTCGTCTCCATAAGAGCTGGTGAACATGTCCCAGTCAGTGTTCTGGAAACAGTCTCTCAGACTCTCACAGGCCTCCTGAGTCCAAAGCTTCACAGACCGCTTCTGTACAGGTCCTCTTCGCACCCTGGGTGTGTATTCCGGGAGCAGGTAAACCAGACGGTGATCTGAGCGTCCGAGCGGGGGGAGGGGGGCGGAGGTGTAAGCGTCTTTGACATTTGCATAAAAAAGGTCCAGAGTCTTATTGTCTCTCGTGGGACACGTGATGTATTGCGTGAATGTGGGAAGAGTAGTGGATAGGGAGGTGTGATTAAAGTCCCCGGTGATGAGAACGAGCGCGCGAATGCTCCGTCTGCATTCTCCTCACTACGCTATGGAGCTGCTCGCATGCTGCCACTCCATCCGCCGATGGAGGGATATAAACACAAACTACAATGACGTGAAAATTCCCTTGGCAGAGAGAATGGCCACATACCCAGCGCAAGAAGTTCGATGTCCCGGAGCACAGCTGATGTTTCACATGCACGTTCCCGGGGTGACACCAGCGTTCATTAATAAAAACAAGCAGTCCACCTCCTTTTGTTTTTCCACTTCCCAACACCGTCCGGTCTGCACTCTTTACGGTAAATCCATTCAGGGAAATGATATTGTCCGGTATATTCCCACTCAACCACGTCTCTGTAAAACACATAACGCTGCAGCTTCCCTCCGCTGCCGAGTCAGCGCGATCAGCTCCTCCGTCTTGTTGGAGATGGACCTCACATTCCCCGTGATTACCGCAGGTAGATTCGGTAAACCCGGTCTCCGTTTCTTTTGTCCACCCCTGCATCCTCTCTTCCTTCTCTGTATCTCCGCTGGTACTTCAGGTTTCCCGGTGTACAGTAGAGAAGGCCCCTGCAGACTGAGCAGCTGAAGGCCATGTCTCTACACCAGAGGGGAGTGGACATGTCCAGTGTTCAGAGGGACAGTCCCAGCTCCTGAGAAGCCTCAGCTGCAGACCGCCATCGGCCCAGCTGCACACACAGCTCCACCGTGAGGGGCTCCGGGGGGGCCCATACATCGGCCCCATCCCCCTCCTTCACTGACTTGGCTTTTCCTGACACACAAGACGAGGGCCAGTTAGGTCAGATGTATGAAACTGTTCACATGTAAGGAAGTAAAGGGCTTAAGACTATAACGACAGACACACTGTGCATATAAATCTGAACCTTTGGCAGTGGAAGTCTTCTTCCCTGGAGCTCCTCTCTTCGAGTTCTCGTCCTTCTCCTCCTTCTGTCCAACCTCCTGCGTTTGAGCAAAGCCTCTTTTAAAAACATGATACTATCAGGTCATACAGTTCAGAATTGAGATGGAGTACTGCAAAACTGGAATACAAGATTCAAAATGCGGGTCGCCCAGGCCTTTCCGTGTGTGTTCTGTGTGGAGTTTGCATGCATGGTCTGGGTTTGATCCCCGGGTCGCCCGAGCCTTTCTGTGTGGAGTTTGCATGTTCTCCCCGTGTCTGGGTGGGTTTCCTCCGGGCACTCCGGTTTCCCCCACCAACCCAAAACATGCACCATAGGTACTCCAGCTTAGGTCCTGACCAAACCGAAGCAAGAAGAGCATGGAGATGGTCCCCGGGCGCCCTAATGTGTGTGCTGCCCACTGCTCCTAATATATGTATATATATATATATAGGATGGGTTAAAATGCAGAGAAGAATTTCTCCAGTGTGAGATCAATAAAGTTCACTTCTTCTTCTTCTTAATGCAGCCATTTTGTTCATATATTTGATCACAATGGTAGACAGCTGACAGCATCAAAATCACATTTTTCACTTTTTCTGTTGGAAAAATTGTACCTTACATAGTGATAACAGGAGAAGTTCAATTTGTCAACTGGACAAAGTTTGTTTGGTTGAAAACGTTTGGCCGCTCATCCGAGAGGCTTCGTCAGCTCTAATAAGAATACTGGTAAGACACTTGCTTATATCTTGCTGTAGGGAGGAGCTACCTAGCTAACTACTTTCCGGAACTATCTCATTGGTTTCCGTCTTTTGTTTCTCTGGCGTCTAGCTAACGATCTCTATTCATCCCTACGGCTGTTTTTCACACCTCTGGCCCTGACCTGGCTCTAGCCCTATTGTTTCCCTGTTTGCTTGATCTAGGCTTAAGAATGGAATTGTAGATGGGATGCAAATTATGTCTGACTCCACCATTTCTGTTCAGAGAAGGATTCTCTTTTTTGACAAAAATAGCCTCTTTAACTCCCCTCTCAAACCAATTCTTTTCCCTGGCTAAGATCTGAACCTCACTGTCCTCAAATGAATGACCCGTGGGCAAGAAACAAGATAATAGAGAATCCGAACCCAGGAGGAAAGGGGTAGCGATTCCGTACCTGGCCGGCGTGTCGGAAAAACTACAGAGGATTTTCAGACAATATGAAATCCCAGTTTATTTCAAACCCACAAACACTTTAAGACAAAAACTCGTCCACCCAAAGGACAAAACACCGAGCCACAAACAAAGCAATGTTGTCTACTCCATTCAGTGTAGTGAAGACTGCAGTGAGCGCTACACTGGAGAAACAAAACAGCCACTTCACAAGAGGATGTACCAACACAGACGGGCGTGCCAGAGTGGACCGTCATCTGCCGTACATCTTCACCTAGAAGCCACGGGTCATTCTTTTGAGGACAGTGAGGTTCAGATCTTAGCCAGGGAAAAGAATTGGTTTGAGAGGGGAGTTAAAGAGGCTATTTTTGTCAAAAAAGAGAATCCTTCTCTGAACAGAAATGGTGGAGTCAGACATAATTTGCATCCCATCTACAATTCCATTCTTAAGCGTAGATCAAACAAACAGGGAAACAATAGGGTTAGCCAGGTCAGGGCCAGAGGTGTGAAAAAGCAGGCGTGTAGGGATGAATAGAGATCGTCAGCTAGACGCCAGAGAAACAAAAGACGGAAACCAATGAGATAGTTCCGGAAAGTAGTTAGCTAGGTAGCTCCTCCCTACAGCAAGATATAAGCAAGTGTCTTACCAGTATTCTTATTAGAGCTGACGAAGCCTCTCGGATGAGCGGCGAAACGTTTTCAACCAAACAAACTTTGTCCAGTTGACAAATTGAACTTCTCCTGTTATCATGGATTCTACCTGGACGACTGAGGGACTTTTCACGTACCTTACATAGTATTACTGCCCCACTACCCCCATCTAAACACCACCTATAACTGCCCCACTACCCCCATCTAAACACCACCTATAACACACTGATTTCCAGTGAACCTGCCTTGTCCGTGTTGTCTGTCTCTGGTGTCTCTGGTCCCTGAGGTCCAAAGTCACAGCACAGCGCCACCTTGTGCCCGGTGTGAAGCAGACTGTGGAGGGGCACATGCACTGACCCCAGCACAGTCCGGAGGGGGGGGTCCTGCACCAGCTTGGGGGGGGCTCTCTTCTTTTTGTCTTTGCCTTTGTCTTTGGTGGAAGCACCTATGTTTGGAGTCTGAAATACACGACAATGTGACAATGTGACGGGAACATTTTTAGGTCTTAATTTGAGCCTAAATGAGCTTTTACAGATATATTCTGTATTACTGTCTTTAAATAAAATAACTGTAACAGCCAAAACCATGTGTGCGCACAGTAAACAGGCTAAACGGGCAGTTAAAGCTCTCAGATGTGAAGGCTTTAAAAAACAAGGAGGAGCTTTAATGATCACACTTATGGAAACTTGAAATAATATTTTACGCCCTGTGGTGGTGGGTGTTTTTGACCAGGATGAGTGTAGAGCATGGTACATTTTGCATTACATTGGACCCCAGAGACCTGCCGTCCCCCGTCTTAAAATGCATTCTCTACAAATACGATGTATGATATAAATCTGATCGTATGATGAGAACTAAAAAGGATTTATTTAATACTATTTAATGTATTATGGAGTATTTATTTCCATGCCCATTTTCTAATGATTTTTTGGGGGATTTTTACTATTTAGCTCTAGGGACACCCTGAAATGTAAACATGTAAAATAATAAAATAAAATAATGCACTTAAAGGAGCATTATATTAAACCTTTCTGGTGGAGGGTCCGCCACCCGCCGGTCTTTGTCAGATAAGTGTAAAGCAACACTGTGGAACATTTGCAATGGAATGTCCATGGAGACAAGAAGGTGTCAAACCAATAAAGTTACACAATACACAATTAATCTGACTTACAGTGGCAGAATGTGTGACTGAACTGGCTGCCTTCTGGTTGGAGGGCAATGACTTACCCAATGCACTACTGTCCCCCCCAAAAAACAACACTGATACAAATGCACTCACGTCTTTTCCGTTTGCTCCTTTGGGCTCTTTCGAAGCGCCTTTAGGAGCCGTGTCCTCAGAGGCTGCAGGCCAGGACAGAGTCTACACAAGCACACATTAGGACATTAGGACAGGACAGACAGGAGGACATCGTTCTGTCCACATTAGGACAGGACAGACAGGAGGACATCGTTCTGTCCACATTAGGACAGGACAGACAGGAGGACATCGTTCTGTCCACATTAGGACAGGACAGACAGGAGGACATCGTTCTGTCCACATTAGGACAGGACAGACAGGACACAAGCACACATTAGGACATTAGGACAGGACAGACAGGAGGACATCGTTCTGTCCACATTAGGACAGGACAGACAGGAGGACATCGTTCTGTCCAGTCATTGTGGTGACATCTGACCTTGTCCTCCTCCACGCGCACACACATGCCCCGCCTCAGGAGGCTCTTGAGGGCCCTCAGGTCACACACACTGTGGTGGTGGGTCTCACTGAAGTCCAAGCACTCGGACCAGGGCAAACTGCAGGAGCTGTGGATGGAGCCTGAGCAAACAGGAAAAAAAGAGATTGAGCACTAAAAACCAAGCATTTAAATTAAAGCCCCAAATCAATGGATCAACTTGCCCTCCTCAATCTGATCAACGACGTCATATGTTTACAGTTTTTACACCTATAAACATCCAGCTCCTGTTTCTGAAAACTACATTGTTGTTTTATGTACCTACTGATGTTACAGATGTGCTTTTTGCTTCCTTTTTTCACTCTCACCTCAACAACTTAACAATGTAGTTGTGGAATGACGGACTCAGAGCAGGATGATGCTGTTTGTGTAGTGTGAATGTCTGTTGTCTGTGTGTTTGCAGATTCTTTCTTTCTTCCTGCTAATTTTCTGTTATCGTGTTGAGGACCCCTTCGGAAACAAGATGTTACATCTGAAGGGGCCTTCTATCCTCTCTATTTGATTAAGCCTGAAGTTTTAAATGACCAGTTCAAACATTCTCTTCTATATTCACAGAGATGGGTAAATTGAGCTCATTGGGTTACAGTGTTGTTTATGTGCTGCTGCACAGGTACATGTGCCTACACTGAAGTTACCAGGAGCTGGAGAGCCGACTTCACACACTCTTGGAGCCAGCCTGTGTGACTCTGGGTTCTCCTCTGGGTTCCTCTCTGGGTTCCTCTCTGGGTTCCTCTCTGGGTTCCTCTCTGGGTTCCTCTCTGGGTTCTCCTCTGTCACATCTCCCTCACATTCACAATCACTCTTCATGTTCTGTGAAAAAACAGTGTGTACAGAAGTCGACCATGGGAGTTCCATCACCCATAGTGTTCGGTTCCAGTCAAATGAAGCTCACAATGTCAGCACTTATAGGGGTAAATTTGGAGACAAGTTCCATATTATGAATAGGATTTACAGACCAAACATAAAAAAACAATCAGAAAAGGAAGCTCTCCAGTGCCCATTCATACAAATATATATGATTCAAGCACTTTTTTGCCCAATTCCAGCAGGCACTATTACTCCTCAGACTGGGTATGATGTCCAAGGTCAGCCATGTTCATGCTCACTGAGTTCTGCTCACTCCAGAGAGAGAAGCTGTGAATCAGAATGTAACGGACTGTCTCCGGCCCAGTACCACTCTCACACTACACTCTCATCGACTACAGCTCATAATCCCCCCCAAACTGCTCTCTAACCCTAACCGCCCTGGGCCTGGGGACGTCCATCTTATTTAATCCTACCTGCACCTCTGTATTTTTATTACATTTTAATACATATTTTTATTATATTGTTTACTTCTTCCCCTGCACTTTTGCAACACTTTTTTTTAACCATGTACTATTACTGCAGTTATTAGTACTTCTATCTCAGCGAATCAACGGTTCTTCTGATCCTGAGCATTTCATTTCATTGTTGACCTTGTGTTCATCCTGCATATGACAAATAAACAATCTTGAATCTTGAAATGCTCCTTTATGTCGGCTTAACCAGTGGCAGTGTGAAAACAACCTAAAACTACTTTGTAATAAACACAAAAGGACTCTGTGATGTGACAAACAACAGTTTTCAATTTTTACACTTTTACCTATACAACAACAGGATTCAGGATTAATTAAAAAAATTCATCAGCAAACATCTTCCTAGTGTCTATGTACAGTTTACCTGGTGGTCGGGGCGGAGCTTACCTGTCCGTCAGGGGCGGAGTCAGGGAGGAACAGGTATGAGACGTGGTAAGAGAAGGAGAACAGAGGATAGTCTGAGCTCTGAGGAGGATCAGGAAGTCCCCTGAGCCGGCCCAGGTGCACCGTGACACAAGCACGCTCCGGCTCTGCACCTGCACAACCACATCACACCACATCACACCACATCACACCACATCACACCACATCACATCACACCACATCACACCACACCACACCACATCACACCACATCACACCACACCACATCACACCACATCGCACCACATCACACCACATCACACCACATCACATCACACCACATCACACCACATCACACCACATCACACCACATCACACCACATCACACCACATCACACCACATCACACCACATCACACCACACCACATCACACCACATCACACCACATCACACCACATCACACATCACACCACATCACACCACATCACACCACATCACATCACACCACACCACACCACATCACACCACATCACACCACATGACACCACATCACACCACATCACACCACACCACACCACATCACACCACATCACACCACATCACACCACATCACACCACATCACACCACATCACACCACATCACACCACACCACATCACACCACATCACACCACATCACACCACATCACACCACATCACACCACATCACACCACATGACACCACATCACGACACCACACATCACAGACACCACATGACACCACATCACATCACACCACATGACACCACATCACATTCACACCACATCACACCACATCACACCACATGACACCACATCACACCACATCACACCACATGACACCACATCACCACATCACATCACACCACATCACACCACATCACACCACATCACACCACATCACACCACATCACACCACATCACCACACACCACATCACATCACACCACATGACACCACATCACACCACATCGCACCACATCACATCACACCACATCGCACCACATCGCACCACATCACACCACATCACATCACACCACATCACACCACATCACACCACATGACACCACATCACACCACATCGCACCACATCACATCACACCACATCGCACCACATCGCACCACATCCACACCACACCACATCACACCACATCACATCACACCACATCACACCACACCACATCACATCACACCACATGACACCACATCACACCACATCGCACCACATCACACCACACCACACCACATCGCACATCACACCACATCACACCACATCGCACCACATCACATCACACCACATCACCACACCACATCACACCACATCACACCACATCACACCACACCACATCACACCACACCACATCACACCACATCACACACCACATCGCACATCACACCACATCACAGCACCACATCACACCACTCACACCACATCACACCACATCACACCACATCACACCACATCACACCACATCGCACCACATCCACACCACACCACACATCACACCACATCACATCACACCACATCACACCACATCACACACCACATGACACACACATCACACCACATCACATCACACCACATCGCACCACATCACACCACACCACATCACACCACATCACACCACACCACATCACACCACATCGCACATCACACCACATCCACACCACATCACATCACACCACATCACACCACACCACATCACACCACATCACACCGCATCACACCACATCACACCACATGACACCACATCACATCACACCACATGACACCACATCACACCACATCGCACCACACCACATCACACCACATCACATCACACCACATCACACCACATCACACCACATGACACCACATGACACCACATCACCACACCACATCACATCACACCACATCGCACCACATCGCACCACATCACACCACACCACATCACACCACATCACATCGCACCACATCGCACCACATCACACCACATCACATCACACCACATCACACCACATCGCACCACATCGCACCACATCACATCGCACACCATCATGACACATCACATCACACCACATCACACCACACCACATCACATCACACCACATCACACCACATCGCACCACATCACATCACACCACATCGCACCACATCGCACCACATCACACCACACCACATCACACCACATCACATCACACCACACCACATCACACCACATCACACCACATCACATCACACCACATCACACCACATCACACCACATCACACCACATCACATCACATCACATCACACCACATCACATCACATCACATCACATCGCACCACATCGCACCACATCGCACCACATCACATCACATCACATCACATCGCACCACATCGCACCACATCGCACCACATCGCACCACATCGCACCACACACATCGCACCACATCGCACCACATCACATCACACACACATCGCACCACATCACATCACATCACACCACATCACACCACATCACACCACACCACACCACATCACACCACATCACACCACACCACATCACACCACATCACATCACACCACACCACATCACATCACATCACACCACATCACACCACATCACACCACACCACATCACACCACACCACACCACACCACATCACATCACATCACACCACACCGCATCACATCACATCACATCACATCACACCACATCACACCACATCACACCACATCACACCACATCACACCACATCGCACCACATCGCACCACATCACACCACATCACACCACATCACACCACATCACACCACATCACACCACACCACATCACACCACATCACACCACATCACACCACACCACATCACACCACACCACACCACATCACATATTCTTACTCCTGTTGGAGGAAACTACCGTTCAAAAGTTTGGGGTCACCCAGACAACTTTGCGTTTACGATAAAAAGTCACTTTTATTTACCACCATGAGTTGTAAAATGAACATAAAATATAATCAAGACATTGACAAGGTTAGAAAATGATTTGTATTTGAAATATTTTTTTCCTTCACACTTTCTCATCATCCGTTTCGCCGCTCATCCGAGACGAAGCCTCTCGGATGAGCGGCGAAACGTTTTCGACCAAACAAACTTTGTCCAGTTGACAAATTGAACTTCTCCTTTTATCCTGGATTCTACCTGGACGACTGAGGGACTCTTCACTCACTTATGTAGATATTGCACCAAAAACCAGACATTTGCAGCTAGAATAGTCATTTACCACATTAGCAAAGTATAGAGTGTATTTCTGATTAAAGTTATCTCCATGGAAAAAAAAACGTTCTTTCAAAAATAAGGACTTTTCTAAGTGACCCCAAACTTTGAAACGGTCGTGTATATCTGACACTGTTGTATGAATAAAAGTTCTGGTTTCTCTTCCCGCTGTGTCTAAGTGACAAAAGCTCTAACATGTTTCCTTCAGATGTGATTTAGTTTCTTATTTTTGTCATTTTATTTTGAAGTAACCAGTGATGGAACGTAACAAAGTAAAAGTAGTGAAATATTTGACTTCATTATAAATGTTGGTATAAAAGGTATCTGTACTGCAAGTACATTTTAGTGGATACTTTAAACTTTGACTTATTACATTTGAGATAAAGTATCTGTACACTGTACTCTACATTTTTGAACAGGATTGAATGGTAAAAGTATTTTTATCATTGTTTAAGGCCGAAAAGACTGAAAAGTTTGTTTTTTGCACATTCGTAGTTTGAGCAAATTAAATATACAAATAAAAACAGCTAGAAAAAACGATTGATTCCAATGCTTGTGTTGAACCACATTCAGCACAAAGTAAAGTAGTGACCCTGAATATTCTGAATGAAGCTGACATATGCCTACATTTGTATCTGTAAAGTTGTCGTGAGCTTTGACCTGTGAGGAGAGCCAGCCCCATGAACGCCTCCTTCTCCTCCGGACTGACCCACTGTGAGTCCAGGTGCGACAGCTGAGGCAGGATGTCCAGAGTGAGCCCGGGGTACGAGGAGCCGAGGGAGCAGGGGTTCCCCTCCAGCAGCAGGCTCCTCAGGCAGGGCAGAGAGGACAGCGCCCCCAACAGGACTCTCTGGTTCTCAAAGTCACAAAAGGACAAGTCGAGACAGAGCAGCACCGGCCTGGGACACAGCACAGTACTTCCATTTAAAGGTCCCATGGCATGAAATTTTCACTTTCTGAGGTTTTTGAACATTAATGTGAGCTCCCCTACCCTGTTTACCCCCCCCCCCCAATGGCTAAAAGTTGCGAAATGTCTAAACTGAGCATTTGCGATCCTTTTCTGCGTTACACAAAACCAGTGTTGAAACGGGCGAGTTCGGACAAGGCACCTTTTTGACGTCAGATCGGCAAATGCAGCTCCAGCCCCTCCCTCTGTCTCCGCTCAGCGTCCCTGTGTATCCCGCCCAGAGAGTTTGGACTGTGAATGCGCTACAATGCGAAATGCGTTTTTTTATTTGCCTGGAGGCACGTCCGAGTGTTTCTAGGCTCGCAGGTCCCTTACCCGACCCTCTGGACCTCTGAAATACCAGTGGTTTAATTTTATTTTCTGTGTAAATATGCTTTTTTTTCATTGCAAAGTCTCCCATCTGTCTTCCTGTGTTAAACACTGAAGTGAGCAGACAGCGGTGCAGAGCTGCGCTTCCAGCGGGGGAAACCCGCCCCCCCCCGCTCCTTAGCCAATCTCTCTGTCCTTCTCATTTGCACTGAAGCAGCAACACTCAGAATAAAGCATTTTAGACACATATCTAGCCTCATGAAGACTGTCAGAGTCATATCTCATGCAGTGAGTGTTGATTTTGAAGAAGGATTCATTTACAGTATTAGGGAACCACTAAGGAGCCATATAAAAGCATCAGGAAGTACCATGTCATGGGACCTTTAAAGCAGACCTATTCCTCTCCACAGATCTGACCTGTAACTTGGCCTGATGGTGCAACCCATGTGATCGTCTTCATGAAAGTTTAAAGCCTAAGGACCATTCTTGGCAAAACATCTGTGCTGCACCTTTAAAGTGGAGCCTGAGAGCTGCTGTGCGCTCTCCTCCCACAGTTGAACAGAACAATAATAATAATAATACATAAGATTTATATTGCGCTTTTCAAAACAACTCAAAGACGCTTCACAGAAAGGAATAAAAAATAAAATAAACAAAACAAATTAAATGAATGTGGGTCAAAGGCAATGGTGAAAAGACGAGTTTTGAGCTGTGACTTGAAATTGTTTACTGAGTTTCTGATATGGAAGTGCATTTCCAGAGTGTGGGGGCAGCAGTGGCACTTACAGGTTACAGTTCATGAGTCATCAGGATCGTCTTTAACACTTCCTTATGGAAATTAACGGCCTGCACATTCTTAGTACTTTACAACAGACGCAGCTACTGTCGACACACATTTCCTCATGACTATGATCATGGTTAGGGTTAGATATAAAGGGTTAGATATAAAGGGTTAGATATAAAGGGTTAGATATGAAGGGTTAGATATAAAGGGTTAGATATGAAGGGTTAGATATAAAGGGTTAGATATAAAGGGTTAGATATAAAGGGTTAGATATGAAGGGTTAGATATGAAGGGTTAGATATAAAGGGTTACATATAAAGGGTTAGATATAAAGGGTTAGATATAAAGGGTTAGATAAGAAGGGTTAGATATAAAGGGTTAGATATAAAGGGTTAGATATAAAGGGTTAGATATAAAGGGTTAGATATGAAGGGTTAGATATGAATGTGGTGTGTGAATGAGGAACCATGGAAATGCCAATCTGCTCCATCGGCAGAGAATATATTTATATATAAATGAACATAGCTGACGCTCTAGCCGCTGTGTTCCAAAGAGAAAGTTTGCATTCAGCTCTTACAATGTTAATTAACGCTCTCTACAGGATCCTGGTGTTTTTATTTCATTATTTTGTCTGATAAAAAGATTCTCTCCCTAATATGGAGCCCTGTAACTGTGAGCGTCGCCAGCCTCGTTTGAGTGGAGCTGAACATTATACTTAATCCACTTCTTTATACACTCTTTGTCCTTCAGCCTCTTTCACCACCACCAGTCTGTCCCAGGGCAGCTGTGGCTACAGTAGTCGTCTACCACTACTGAATAACCATTAGGGCACATAACAAGTGTAGAGAATAATTACACAACAATGTGACATAAACGTGAAAATGAATCATGCTCTCCCCACACTAACTGAAACACTCCAGGAAGTGTCGACTTTTATTATTTATTCTCGGAAGATGATAAAAGCAGGAACTAGTCTGAAACGAGATACAAACAGTGCAGTGAACTTCTATCAAAACACACTTTAAGATGAGCTAAAACAATATGATGTGACCTGCAGGGCCTTTGTCCCTGCATTCACTTGAATTTCATATTCATTTTCCCATATTCAACTAAACTGCTAAATACTAAACTATCCCGGGTTTGTTTTATTTAGTTTTGTTTAATCACCACACACTGAAATTACTTTAAATTATTTTATTTGGTTAAATTTAGTACATTTTGTCAAACACCTCACTTGCCTGCTTAGCTGTTACTCCACATGGTCTGGAGACAAAAGACCATGTGGAGGGGAAAATTGGTTTCAGTTCTTTTTTGTTTTAGGTTTTGTATATTTGATTTTGATGTTTTAGTGTTTAGACATTATGATAAGCACTTTTATTTAAAGGGGGACTTAGGCCCTGTAAGTAAATCACCAGGGTAACTTTGCCACATGTCCAACCTGATGGAGACTGTGGGTTTACCTGGAGGGGGGGCTTCCTGTGGGAGTCACTATAAAACCAGTGTTGTATAGTAACGAAGTAATAATACTTCACTACTGTACTTAAGTACATTTTGGGAGACTTTGTACTTTACTTGAGTTTAAAAAAAAAAGATTACTTTTACTTTTACTTCACTACATTTCCGAATTTAATTGCATACTTTTACTCCGTTACATTTTCAATGTGCCGTTTAGTTACAAAAAAAAACTCTACTGACTGAAGGAAGTCAGGACGTGCCTGGGCTTGTTCGCTACTTGCTCATGACAATCAGCCTACACCTGCTGGTTTCATGCAGCTCGTTTAATCAAGCAACATCCCTGATGAAGAGGAGACAGCATCCACGTCGGCTACAAATGAAGGGGGAGCTGACGATGAGCATCCCTGGCCGTACTTAAACACAATGTTCTCTTATGCTGATATGAAGGATTCGTCCTATCGAATGAAGTGCCTCTTGTGCCTTCCAAGAAACGTGGAAATCCTATTTTACAGAAACTCCCCGTCCAACCTCAAGAAAAGTTCTAGATTAATGAAATTGTTAGCGTCTATATTCCAATTTCCTTAACCATAGCATGAACATTCTAGACACCGTTGTGAAACCTTGAGCATAACATGTAGAAATTAACTTTGTGTAACATTGTTTCTGTCACAGTTACAAGCTAGTGTTTAAAATATAAATTTGTTCAGAGCCCGGGCCACACAACACAAACACAGTTCCAAAGTTAAAAAGGTTTATTTACTACTAAAAGGGTTTAAAAGGTCCATAGAAAAATTATTTAAAAGTCAACTTAAAACGGAGGACTAATAAAATCAGGGGGAAGACTGTTTGGTAGGGCAAGAGGGGCAATGTCACCAGCAGCAGATGTAGAATCCAGTAGCCTTTAGTAGACACTGTTCCGCGATCTCCAGGTCCTCTGCTATTCCAGTCTCTGCACGTTGGATGGAGGGGGGGCCAACTTCACGGAGTTCCCGACGCCGTCTCTGCCCAGCGGAGCTACAGGGAGCACATCAGAGCAGTCGGTGGTCGGCACACAAACACACTCTTAAAAAACACGCCACAACACACAGTGATGGTTCGTCCCTTCACTTAGCTGAGTCCAAGGCGTATCAGAAATCTCCGCGATGCGCGGCCTCCTCTCCCCTGGAGCTGTCGTCCCTCGGTCCCTCTGACGTCACGGGAATGCCGGCGCCGCGTCTGTCAGTGGAGCTGCAGGAAACACAGAGCCGTCGGTAGCCGCACGTACACAACAAAAGCACCACGCGCCACAGCACACAATCGGGATGCGTCCCTTCACTTAGCTGTCGTATGGGCGTATCATCTCCACTCTGCACGGCCACGGAGTCTCTGGTCTCGGGAGCTGCTGCTCTTCGGTCCCCACGTTCACCGGTGATCCCCCCGTCCAGCACAGGTGCAGCCAATTTTTCAAAGTCTGTCCTGATTAAGGTACGCCCTGGGGAGTGTCTGATTGGTCCATTTCGCAGGGGCGTACAAACAAATACCGCTACAATATTCACCACAAAAAACACGCAAAGACAACCCGGCAAAAGCAAACAAACATGAGTCCAACAATTCCCCTTTCCAATGTCCATCAGTCCCTCCCGACATCTCCCCCCAGTTTTTCAGTAGTCGTCCCGACTACACGAATACTCAAGTTCTGTACCTTAATGGTGGGTTACCCAAGGTGCTACGCTGGGATCGCCTCACGGGCGCCTGTTCAGGAGGGGGCCCTAGTGCTGGCTCATTTTCTACCACTTGCTCTGGTGCTGGGCGAGGCTCTGTAACAGGTAGCATAACGGGTAGGAACAGCGGTGTCAAGTTTGGAGGATCTGAGGGTGCCATCTGGGCAGGCTCGGTGACCAACTGATCACCAGGCTCTACAGGGCAAGGTCTGAGGTTATTTCGGTGCATTGTCTTTATTGGCCCTGCACGTCCTTCTGGTCGAATCTCATACACGGGAGAGTCAGGATGAAGTTGACCCACAACAATGTAAGGGGACCGCTGCCAGCGGGGGGCGAGCTTGTTCTGATCATGGCGGCGAAAGTTTCTTAACAATACCCTTTCCCTGGAAGTAATGGTACATGCCGAGCTCTCCTGTCATAACGGTCTTTATCCTTCCGTTGCTGGGCTTCAGTTCTAGTGATTACATGTTTGTAAGCTTTAACTAGAGTCCTGTGGTGATTAGCAACCCAGTCATTCATGGAATATGCCTGTGACGACGTTGGAGCCCCTGTGGCCATCTCCACTGGGAGTCGAGCATGGCGCCCTGTCAAGACAAAATGGGGAGTGAGACCAGTACTACTGTGAGTGGTGTTATTGTAGGTGAAGAGCAAGGCAGGCACACTATCTGTCCATTTGGCCTTCTCTTCATCACTTAGGGAGCCCAACAAAGTTAGCAGGGTCTGATTAAAACGTTCACAGGCCCCATTGCCCTGTGGGTGGTATGGGGTGGTCCGTACCTTTGTACAACCATAAAGATTGCAGAGCTGTTGAAGTACCGCAGATTCAAATGCAGAACCTCGGTCGGACAGGATTCTTTCTGGGCAACCCCATATTTGAATCAAATTTCGCCAAAGGGCTTGGGCTGTAGTTACTGCGGTTTGGTCCTTTGTCGGCACAGCCCATCCAAATCTTGAAAACAGATCAGTCATTACTAATGCATATGGATATGGACTCTGGGGATTTCCTAAATACAGAAAATCAATTGCCACAGTTTCTAGGGGGTAAGAGGACTGTATAGGCTGAAGGGGTGCCCTTACCTCTGGCCCAGCTTTATTTTCACAGCATGAAGTACACTGCATTGTCCACTTTCGTACATCCTCCCCCATGTGTGGCCAAAAGAATGATCTCCGTAATGATGCCTCAATTTTATTTGCTCCCATGTGACCACACGAAGAATGGTATTGTTCCCACAGTACACGCTGACATGAAGGCGGGACCACAATCTGATGAAAAATGTCACCAGTTAAAGGATCTTTGATGGCACGCTGCAGAAGGCCCTGGTTTAACTGAAGTCTATCCCAGTGTCTGAGAAGGCTTCGGGCCAACTGTGGCGCTGCAAGTGTCACCCCTTTCAAAGGTTTTGTGTCTTGCTGGAGCCACAGGGCAACAAGTTTAAGTGAGTCGTCCCTCTGCTGGTTGTCGCGCCATTCTGTGATATCATCCAAGTCAGTAGTCACATTATGGGAGGCAACAGTGCTCGGTCTACAGTTCTGCGGAAGTCTGGACAATATGTCTGCGTTTTTGTTTGCTGTACCGGGTCTATATTTGATTGTGAATTGATAATTTGACAGTTTTGCCACCCACCTTTGCTCAACTGCACCCAACTGGGCTGTGTCTAAGTGGACTAGGGGGTTGTTGTCTGTGTATGCTGTAAATGTGGCTCCCATCAGGTAGTCTTTGAATTTATCTGTTATTGCCCACTTTAATGCCAGAAGTTCTAGTTTAAATGAACTGTAGTTTTGGTCATTTTTTCGGTGGGATGCAGACTCCTGCTGGCATAAGCGATGACCCTCTCACGCCCCTCCTGGACCTGAGCTAAAACTGCACCAAGCCCTTCCAGACTGGCATCTGTGTAAAGATGAAAAGGTTTAGAAAAATCAGCATACGCAAGCACGGGCGCACTTAGCAAAGCAGCTTTTAGTTTTTCGAACGCCGCTTGGCACTCTGTAGTCCAAGTTACATTATGATCTTTTTTTCTTAGTGCGGCAGTTCCCCTCAACAGGGCGTGCAGTGGAGCAGCTATTTTGGCAAAGGCAGGGATGAAACGTCTATAGTAGCCCACAAAACCCAAAAAGGATCTAACCTCTTTAACAGTCTGTGGGGGCTTCCACTGTTGGACCACTGTGGTTTTGTCCGAGTCAGTTGATACTCCCTCCTGGCTGACGACATGGCCCAGGTATTTCACTTTTCGTTGAAAGAAGTGGCATTTATGTGGTTGGAGTTTTAGCCCGTGTTTGGACAGTCGTTGAAAAACCTGATCTAAATGAGACAAATGAGAGTCAAAGTCAGGGGAGAACACAATGACATCATCAAGGTATATTAAAAGTGACTCATTTATCAAGCCGCCTAAACATCTATGCATGAGCCGCTGAAAAGTGGCTGGTGCATTACAGAGGCCAAATGGCATTCTTTCAAATTCGTACAAGCCTAATGGAGTTGTAAAGGCAGTTTTCTCCCTGTCTTTGGGGTCCATCTCTACCTGCCAATAGCCACTGGCAAGATCAAGTGTGGAGTACCAGCAGGCTTGTTTTAGACAAGTGAGGGATTCCTCGATCCTAGGCAAAGGGAATGCATCCTTATGGGTTAAAGCATTCAATTTTCTGTAATCCACACAGAAACGCCATGACCCATTTTTTTTCTTCACCAGGACAATAGGAGCAGCCCATGGACTGGAGCTCTCCCTGACAACACCTTGCTTCAGCATACTTTGGAGTAAAGTACGTAGCTCAGGATAAAGTGATGGAGGAACAGGGCGGTACCTTTCTCTGCTTGGTGGTGCTGTTCCTGTGGGGATTTGATGCAGGACTGCACTGGTACAGCCAAAGTCATCCTCACATGCTGCAAAAACAGAGCTCCAGTGCCGCAGCAGTTCATCCATCTTGCGCTGTTGTTCCGGGCTGAGGTCTTCTCCACGTAGAGTGTAAACTGGGTGGTCTGAAGGTGGAGAGGCACATGTAGTTCTAATGTCCACTTCCACGGTGTCTACACCGGCAGCAGTCAGCACAAGGTCTTGTTCAGTGGAGATCTGATCAGCTGAAAGCAGAAAAACAGAGGCAAGTGCCTGCCTTGGGGGAATGGTGACAGGGTAGGGATTTAGGTTTCGAACTCTAACCGGTATCTTACCCCCTTTAAAGCTGCAAAGTGTCCGCGCTACCTGCCACTCTGCCACTCCCATTTCTCCTTCCACCAGAATATCTCCATGGGGAAGTGTCGCTGCTGCTCCCTGGACGTTTGTCCACACTACCATTTCACTTTGAGCTGGAACCTCCACTGTGATGTTTCTTGGCAAGCGAGCTACTCCAATCTTCCCATCAGTTTGTCTGTGCTGGGACACACTATTGCACACTGCAAACGCTCGCTCCCAATGATTATATGCTGAGGGAGTCACAGTGACTCTAAAAGCAGTGGCTCCAGGGTGGTTTCCTTGAAACAGAGACTCCCAACAACTAAATATAACATTCATTCCCAGGATGGCCTTGTCTGCACCAAGGCAAGAGTCTTTTACTATAATGGCCCCTTTTTCACACACCTTAACCCCGGCCACTTCAAAATCCAGTACAACATACCCCACATATGGGATTTGTAGTCCATTTGCAGCCTTAAGAGTCAACCATTGCAGTCCTCCAGGACTCTGTACGGGGACATTGTGAAACCATTTGTGGAAAAATGTCTCTGAGAACAACGTCACTTGGGAACCAGTATCTAAAATACAAGGAATTTTAACACCTGCAGCAATAACCTCCACCCCTGGGCATGAGCCAATCATTTTTTCCTTTAACATTTCTGTTACGTTTTCCCCAGCGACCTGCCCAACAGTTACTGGGGGTTGTAGTTTAACGTATTCGGAGAGTTGTGTTTGGTGGGACAATATCTTAAAATATGACCTACTTGTTTACACAATTTGCATATGGGTCTCCCTGATCATCCCACTGAAAGTCTGTTGGGCGGCTAGAACCAGAGGGGGGTCTTCTTCTGAATCTGTCATTTTGCTGGGCAGAAACTTGGTTTGGATGAAACTGCTGTTTGAGTTCATCTACTAAAGTTCTGCTTAAAATTGAAAGCTGTTCCTGCATATCCTGGCGGATTTCTGCTTTAAATTTTTCCTTCCAGTCCTGCAAGTCATTGGATTTATTTTTTGGTGTGAGAGGTGCATTTACCCTTGATGTCCAGGCTTGTTCTGTGGAAACGTGGTCTTCCTCAAGCGCGCGGGCTTCCTCACAAGTTTTAGCGAAGGTGAGGGTGGGGTCACGGCGCACCATTTTCTGTAGTTCTTGTTGGGTAGGTCCCGCCCTCAAACCTAGGATCAGTTGGTCACGGGCAGTGGTTTCATCCTGTGCACTGCCACCAGGTTCTTCAGTCTTCCATCTACTAAAAAGCTCACGGAGACGCAAAATGAATGCCCCTACCGTCTCTCCCTCCTGCTGCTGGCACTTAAAAAACTGTACTCGTAGTTGAGCTAAAGAAGTTTGTTTCCCATAGAAATTTTTCAAATGGTTTAAAATTTGTGTAGCAGTAGCTCTCAAATTAGAATCAAGCAATAAAATTTCCCTGCGTGCACTGCCCTCTAGTGCACCAGTGACAAAATCTGCTTTTTGTTGTTCGCCGAGACCCTGTGCTCTCAACATGGCCTCCATTTGCCACAGCCAGTCTCCAAATTTAACTTTATCATCTTCCCCTGAAAATTTTGGCACCCAGGGCACCCCCATAAACCATGGCATAACCATTGTATTAACAATAGCAGGGTTGTCTATATGGGCATTTCCTGCATTATCCTCCATGTTTGTGTTGTATGGAAAGGGAATCCTGTCAGCAACGCCAAAATTATGTCACAGTTACAAGCTAGTGTTTAAAATATAAATTTGTTCAGAGCCCGGGCCACACAACACAAACACAGTTCCAAAGTTAAAAAGGTTTATTTACTACTAAAAGGGTTTAAAAGGTCCATAGAAAAATTATTTAAAAGTCAACTTAAAACGGAGGACTAATAAAATCAGGGGGAAGACTGTTTGGTAGGGCAAGAGGGGCAATGTCACCAGCAGCAGATGTAGAATCCAGTAGCCTTTAGTAGACACTGTTCCGCGATCTCCAGGTCCTCTGCTATTCCAGTCTCTGCACGTTGGATGGAGGGGGGCCAACTTCACGGAGTTCCCGACGCCGTCTCTGCCCAGCGGAGCTACAGGGAGCACATCAGAGCAGTCGGTGGTCGGCACACAAACACACTCTTAAAAAACACGCCACAACACACAGTGATGGTTCGTCCCTTCACTTAGCTGAGTCCAAGGCGTATCAGAAATCTCCGCGATGCGCGGCCTCCTCTCCCCTGGAGCTGTCGTCCCTCGGTCCCTCTGACGTCACGGGAATGCCGGCGCCGCGTCTGTCAGTGGAGCTGCAGGAAACACAGAGCCGTCGGTAGCCGCACGTACACAACAAAAGCACCACGCGCCACAGCACACAATCGGGATGCGTCCCTTCACTTAGCTGTCGTATGGGCGTATCATCTCCACTCTGCACGGCCACGGAGTCTCTGGTCTCGGGAGCTGCTGCTCTTCGGTCCCCACGTTCACCGGTGATCCCCCCGTCCAGCACAGGTGCAGCCAATTTTTCAAAGTCTGTCCTGATTAAGGTACGCCCTGGGGAGTGTCTGATTGGTCCATTTCGCAGGGGCGTACAAACAAATACCGCTACAATATTCACCACAAAAAACACGCAAAGACAACCCGGCAAAAGCAAACAAACATGAGTCCAACAATTCCCCTTTCCAATGTCCATCAGTCCCTCCCGACATTTCGGTTACACAAAGCGTATTTGACGATGGAACTAACAGGCTACCTAGCTTTTTCGGCTCAAGGGAAGGCATAGCTGTAGGCGAAGTGTAACAAAGGAGAAAGGCGTTTCATGGAGATCACCAAACCCAATATCTTCGACAGTCTCCATATGACACAAAACTACCATGGGTGAGCCCAACATGGGGTTTTACAGTAGAATTAAGGGCCTAATTGCAAAAAACCCTCTTCCTCCAAACACACTCCTTCAATGGTGTTATGTATGCCTTATTTTCAGCACTGTTATTTAAACATTTAAAAATATTAAATTCAGACTGCTTTTGCTTCATACTTTTACTTGTACTTTTAATTACACTACTTGAGTACATTTATTTTTACATTACTTGTCATACTTAAGTACAAGAAGTTCCAGATACTTTAAGACTTTTACTCCAGTAACATTTCAGTCAGTGACTTCCACTTTTACCAAAGTCATTTTTGGGAGGGGAACCTCTACTTTTACTTGAGTTTGATTTTCCACTACTTTATACAACACTGTATAAAAGCAGGGGAGCTCAGCCTGCAGGGGGTCTCATCAGTGCAGCTGTGTGCACCCGAGGTTTTCTTCAGTTTCATTCATTTATGTTGCTTATGCTTAAGTTTGAGCACAGTTATTTTTTGTAAATATCTATTATTTTTGATTGCCACGGTGAAATTTTAGAAATCAATCTATGCGATAAAATAAATATTTTCAGAGTCTGCCTTAGAGCACATTGACCTCACACTTGATTAGAGACAAAAACACCTCACATGTTCTACTGACCAGTGTGCTCCAGTCAGGCTGCACACATCCAGAGCAGAGCCCAGCGGGTTGGAGGACAGGCCCAGATAGAGCAGTCGAGGAGGGGGCCGAGTGGTCAGCAAGGACAGGGAGCTCAGAAAGTTGTTCCGCAGCTCCAGGACCTAAAGGACACATGGAGGTTAGGGCAGGGTCTGTAACCAGCCTGAATGCACACAATGTATCACTGCTTATGGTAAAAGAACTACTATAGACATAACATTTCATATGAATATTGTAAACATCCAATTAAACCCTGTTCTGATGATCACAGAGGAACACGTCTATAGGATGTATCGTGTGCTCTGTTTGTCAGTGTGTGTTTTATCTGTCGAGTGCTGCAAATCCATTTCCCTACATGGACAATTTAGCTGCCCAAAAATCAAGTAATAATAGAAGCTTTGGATCTAAACCCACAGGGGTGAGTGAGCTAAGCACCGTGAGCGAGGCTGGCAGCACAGCAGCAGGGACCTCCCGGAGCTGGTTGCCGCTCAGCACCAGCTCCTCCAGGTTGGACAGTCTCAGCAGTCCCCTGTCCAACACACACACCTGGACAAAGTGACAATGTCCAAAGAGATACATTTAATTAATGCATGATTTTAGTCATTTTAATTTGATCACAGTCACACAGCAGTATGGCATAAACTTGCTTATATTCATGGAGATAAGATAAAATAAGATAAATTCACTTGCAACATTAACTCCAGGCAGTTTAGTGCAAAAGAAAGTTAGAACAGAAAAGTGCATACAGAAGAAGATAAGCATAATTACGAGTCAAATCTGTGGAAGAGCAAGCTGGCTCACAATAAGATAAGATAAGATCAGACTTTATTGATCTCACACAGGAGAAATTTACTTGCCACAGTAGCTCCAGGACATTTGGACAAGAAAGAAAGTGCATGCAGGCAGGGAGGGGATAAAGTAAGAAATAATAAAAATAGTAATAATAATAAGTAATAATAGTAATAATGGAAATAGTAATAATAATAACAAGCATCAACATGGAAAAAGGATATTGCACGTCTGGCCTATATGTTAGAATTATACAGTCTGATGGCGGTGGGGATGAAGGATCTGCGGTAGCGCTCCTTCTTGCACTGGGGGTGCCTCAGTCGGCTGCTGAAGGAGCTGCTCAGCTCCTCTACAGTCCGGTGCAGAGGGTGAGAGGTGTCCTCCATGATGGACGTAAGTTTGGCCTGTACCCTCCTCTCAGCCACCTCCTCTACAGAGTCCAGAGGACAGCCCAGGACAGAGCTGGCCCTCCTGACCAGCTTATTAAGTCTCTTCCTGTCCCGCTCTGTGCTGCTCGGGGCCCAGCAGACGACAGCGTAGAGGAGAGCAGAGGCCACCACAGAGTCATAAAAAGTCTTGAGCAGAGGCCTGCACACTCCAAAGGACCTCAGTCTCCTCAGGAGGTGGAGGCCACTTTGGCCCTTCTTGTACAGGGCGTCGGTGTTGTGGGACCAGTCCAGTTTATTGTTGAGGTGAACACCCAGGTACTTGAAACTGTCCACAGTCTCTATGTCCTGCCCCTGGATGTTCACCGGTGAGTGAGGTAGTGGTCTCCTCCTGAAGTCCATCACCAGCTCCTTTGTCTTACTGGTGTTAAGGCTCAGGTGGTTGCGCCCACACCAGTCCACAAAGTCACTGATGACCGAGCGGTACTCCAGCTCGTTCCCCTCTGACACACAGCCCACAATGGCCGAGTCATCGGAGAACTTCTGGAGATGGCAGCTGTCCGTGTTGTATGTGAAGTCCGAGGTGTAGATGGTGAAGAGGAAGGGTGAGAGGACAGTTCCCTGGGGGGCCCAGTGCTGCAGACTACCACCGCACGTACTGTGAACGGTCATTGAGGTAGTCGATGGTCCAGGCAGCGAGATGTCCATCCACTCCCGCGTCCTCCAGCTTCCCCCACAGCAGCGCCGGCCTGATGGTGTTGAAGGCACTGGAGAAGTCAAAGAACATGACTCTCACAGCACTCCCGGCGGTCTCTAGGTGGGTGAGCGCCCGCTGCAGCAAGTAGATGACGGCGTCCTCTACTCCTACGTTTGGCTTGTAGGCAAACTGCAGCGGGTCCAGGGTGGGGCTCACCACAGAGCGGAGGTGGCTGAGGATCACCCTCTCCATGGTCTTCATGAGGTGGGAGGTCAAGGCGACTGGTCTGTAGTGGGCCGGTTCCCTGGCATTTGTTGTTTTGAGAACCGGGACCACACAATAAAAATACAATTTTCCTATTTATTACTGACCAACAGAAATGCCTGTATCTGTATAAATACAAGATTATGGTCATGTCCAGGCAAAACAGTAACATCTCCAAGGAGACAAGCAGGTGGTGAACATTCTAAAAGTTACATAGGGTTATTCCTATAATTCATCTTCATGAAAGCACAGCAACTCCCAAAACATCTTCCAAAACCATCACCATCAGGGACATAAAAGCATTTTGCAAAGTGTAAGTTCCACATGTGGAGAAAACCATAGGATCTCCTTCTGTGACCATGAGCAGCCTCCAGTACACATACTCACGCTTTGGTCCATGAGCCTAAGGGCAGTCAAGTGCCTGTACACAAAGCTTTTGCTGAGGGCTTTGGGGCTGAGCACAGCCTTCCTTCTCAGGGTCAAGGCCTGTGGGCTCCAGGCAGGCTCCTGGTGCCAGGGGGACGAGGGGCAGTCCAGGAGATCCAGGAGACACTGAGGGTCCTCAACAGTACTCAGCTTCTGCAAGACCATAAACACAAGAGAGCAAGAGATCTGAGAGACATGCTCAGCAGCAGCTGCTCTACATTTTGGAGCTATGTTAAAGCGCAGATGTTTTAAAAGCTCCAAGATTCAGAAGGACTTTTGTGACAAAGAGAGGAGGGCAAATTATTACTCCTGCAGAAGAACAATGAAGAACAATTGTCTGGAGCCACCACTGTAATAGAGCAAGATTTTAGTATTTTAGCAAATTATACTTCAAGAAAGAGTAACTGTAAGCCTAACTGTAGCAGTAACTGTCAGAAGGCTAGCAGGAACACTGAAGCAGTGCTGCACGAAAAACAAATGTTCAAATAATTTCAAATTGTCACAAAGCTTTTGTCACTTTAGTCTTACTCTCAAGTAAGAGTACTGCTCCACTGCACAATGTTATCAAGCAGGCTAATGTAGCATTAGCACTAGCCACCTGTGTGTACGTGCTAGCACTCCATAGTCTCACAGGGCAATGTGAGTGAGGCACTTACCCAGGGCCCAGGGCCACAGGGGAACTCCCACAGGCCCAGAGAGTGAATGAGCTCCTCCAGTATCACACTCACACACGCCATGGCCCTCTGGAGCTGCTCACTCTGATACTGTCTGCTAGAGCTACAGGCTACGAGCTACAGGCTACAAGCTACAGGCTACAGTCTGTGTTTATGCTGCTGTTGCTAGGCGACCATGGAAGACAGCTATGGACAGTTCTAGTCTAGCAAATACACACAAGCATGTAGGTCTGTCACGATAACACATTTTGAACATACGATACATTGCTACAGAGAAATATTACGGTAATATTGAAACTCCTTTACCGTTTGCCACTGACACAAAGCAGAATCCCAGTGAACCATTTTAAATAGACTGGATCATTCAAAATACTAAAATCTGATCACATTACAACAAAAATATCAAATATCTCCCCACCTTTACAAATTGCACACTCAATAAAGATTGAGCCACAAAATCTCTTGTTCAGCTTCCAGGATATTTCTTAAGGTTTAGGTTAATCATTTCATGAATAAGACTATTTAGAGTGTCTCATGAATTTGAATTTTGAATGAAGTTCTGGAGATAAGTGTATCATATACCAGTATAACCTGCCTAGATCCAAGTGGTGATTAAGCAGAGGTTAGTGTTACTCTTTTAAAGGTTCACAAAACCCACAGCAGAACGAGGTCTGTTAGGGACAGGTCAACACGTGTTTGGAACATTGCACTGTTGAATACAGTGGTCCCTCGCTCTATCGCGGTTCACTGTTTTGCGGATTAAAAAAAACAAAAAAAACATTTTTTTTAATAGTGTAACATTGTGTTCTGCGTCCTGATTGGCTAAGAGACTAGACCAGGACTAAATGTGGACTATTTATTTATTTTATTTATTCTTTATTTAATAGGGACAGTGCAGATTAATGAACATCTGCAGCAGCAGTGTAAATATGCCAGATTATAGCAAGAACGCTAATTTCCATCTGTCGTCCCTGGGCAGGTGACACCACAGCAAAAACAATAAAAACAACTGACAATAACACCAACATTAAAACATTAAACATTAAAACATTAAAACATTAAAAATGCATTAACATTAAAACCAGGTCTAGAGTCTAGACCTGGTTTAGTTCTGGTCTAGACCCTAGACCACAACTAAACCAGGTCTAGACCTGGACTGGCCCTGGACTAAACCAGGACTGGACCAGGTCCGCTCTTTGCTGGTTTCGTGTGGTTGGTTTGTGGCTCGTGCTGAGAGGACGCGGTCCGGGCGCCGCGGTTCGATCTCGTGCTCGCAGCCCCGGTGTACGCGCGACCTCGCGCCGGTCGTGCTGCTCTGTCACGGATTTGTCCACGATGAGGGGTGCACGTGTCGCGCACTTCTCCAAGGGGTTGGTGCACATGTCGCGTCCCGGGACGTGGCGGTGCTCCTCGCGTGTCCGGCGGGTCTCCCGGAGCCGTGTCTCCCCCCACGCGTCACTATTAATACATTTTGTTGAAAATCTATGAAAGTTTGAGTGTTTAAACAAGAGACAAATGTGAGAAAATGTTAATTCCAGTCTGAGAAAAGCGTATAATGTGTGTGGTGAGGTGTTTACAGCCTTAAAACATGTAGAATAATTGTAAAATATAAAGTTGTCCTACTTCGCGGATTTCTCTTATTGCGGGTTATTTCTGGAACATAACCCCTGCGATAAACCAGGGACCACTGTACTGCATGTTCTTATGACCAAGATTCAAAAAGGATCAAATTTTCCAAAAGTTTATTTCCATAACAATAGTTCAGAGCTCTAGGTCCGAATTCCTGCCCTGGTGCGTACCCCTACATACGTCTTACCCAGTGCTTGCAAAAAAAAAAGACTGCCCCTTCTCCCTCAGATCCAGATCAATATCCCATACAAATAATGAATATGCAAAACATTTGATCAGATGTCGTATCAGGTTTCCGGCTGCTCCTCCTCGCTTTCTCCTGCAGACTACATTCCACACACTTCTGCAGAAAACATGTGTCAGTGATCATTCAAATAATACACAAATAAATGTTGATTTTTTACGTCAGAAGGAGATATCACTGAACCGCTACTGCAGAGAAAAACATTCTGTTAAAAAGTATATATGTAATTTTCATCCTTTTGCTCCTAAAATGTATTAATTCAGTATTTCTTCATTTCCCCCTTTTGATCTCTATTAAGAGGTCACCCAAACCACAGCAGTCTCAACATCTGATACCCCTTTAATGTGCAGATTTAATAAATAGGACAAACATTAAGGGTTCTCAAGTTCTGCGATGACTTGATCTGGGATGGATGGTCTGGGATTCATTAGGCACACGTCTGGGAACTTCAGTAGCATCTATTTATGTGGAGTTATTTCCACTTAGTAGTTGGTCATATTTGATCTTTGATCATGGGCCGAATGAGGGGCACTTTTGTTGTGGTGCCTGCAGAAAGTTATAGGCATAATTCATCTAACTAATGCTCAAGTGCCTGTAAAATTTTCTTTTAATATATCTACTGTAAATTCATGTCACCACAAAGCCAATATTATTCACCTCTAATACCAATCTATTTTACCAAGGCATCTACGGGTGTCTTTTGCCACACCAATATTGGGTTTGAATAGGTTTCCTTAGCAGGGGTATATTCTTAGATCAGCGCAAGAAGCATTTTCAGAGATGTTATCAATTAAGTTTAGCATGTAATTATAACCTGTGATGTCGTCAGGGTCGAGGGGAGCAGGATATGTTGGCCTTGCTGAAGAGCACACCACACAATCGGCAAAAAAGTGCAAAATGATTATTTCACATCATATTTTCCCTGGCCTATAACCACATGTTTTATCTCTATTCCCTGTAGCCATTTCCCATAATTGTTGTATAATCATTTTCTAGTTTTGCCACGACTGCAGAATTTTTACTAATCAAATCGTTGACAAATTCCTGTGTCACACAGACTTAACAACTTAACTGTTCTGTTAACAACTCGTTAACAGAAACAGGAATCCAGTGTGTTATTCTCCATTATCAGCTTAGCTGAGAACTACAAATCAGAAAGATCCAGCAAATAAATTAGATCCAGATACGGATACGGCAGCATCCGCCAGTACAACATCTGTGAGTTTACATTTTGGGATATTTTGTGGCAAATGATTACAGTTAGGGATGCACGATAATCGGCATTAACATCGGTATCGGCCGATATGACAACATTTCAACATATCAGTATCGGCCCGATGTGTAAAAGTGGGCCGATATTAACGCGTCCCACCCGGGGCTGCGAGCACCAGACCCGTGCCCAAACTGTGCCTCCTCCTCGGGACGGCGTCCACGGTCCTGACGAGGAGGAGCAGTCCGAGCACATCAAACCTCGACATGAACGGACGCAAGAGCTGCACGCCGTGGTTTAATCCTGGTTTAGACCTGGTCCACTCCAGGTTTAGTCCAGGTTTAGTCCTGGTTTAGTCCTGGTCTAGTCCCGGGCTAGTTCCAGTCTGGCCCCCCCGCGTCCTCCATCTATAACGTCAATCGGCAAAGGTCTCTTAGCCAATCAGGACGCAGAACACAATGTTACACTATAAATATTAAAAAATTACACTATTTAAAAAAAAAAAAAAAAAAAAAATCAGGAGTCAAAACACGTTTTAAAAATAAAAGAAGACATTCAAAAATTCATTTTACATGATTTTCAGTCTGTATAAAATGTGATCTCAGAATTAAAAATAATTATCATATCGGCTAATACAGGTATCGGCCGATAACAGCAACATTAATATCGGCATCGGCTAAAATTGGTGCATCCCTGATTACGATGTAATCATGAGGGAAATCTGGCCCTTGCCCCCCCCATCTGAAAGTATGACACCTACAGTGGGACCTCACCTTACGAAAGACTCGACCGAACCCGAACCCAAGTTACGAAACGCCTTCACGGTAAATTTTGGTCTCTAGATAAGAAAGAAAATTCAAGTTACGAAACGCGAAATCTCAAAAATTCAAATAATGTGCGCTCAGATGCACGCCCCGAAACGTAAATACACTTTATCAACACACACGGGGTTCGGTTCCAGAAATAACCCGCAACAAGAGAAATCCCTGAAGTAGGACAACTTTATATTTTACAATTAGTCTACATGTTTTAAAGGCAAATTAACGTTTTTTTTTTACAATCTGAGCCTTCTTTCGGCAATAAAACAAGTAGTTTTACTCACCCATAGCATTTTTCTGTCAATTGGAGCAGTATCGCAGAACTTATGTTGAGCCGTTCTGTTCTACTAATGATCCCGTATCCGTTAACATGGGGCTCGTATCATTTGCTCGGGGCATTACTTTGCGGTGTCCAAATAACACAAACTTTAGCACTTTTCAAATCATAGAAGCCCGATGTCTTAATCTACGATTTCGTTTGAAGCAAAAGTGGCCTGTAATCCGAGATTTATCCATAGTTTTCAGCTTTGCGTTTCATGTTTGGGTCCCGGGAGCTGAGAGCACAGTCCGCACATGCGCACTGGCCTCCTCATCTACTCGAAACTATGGATAAATCTCGGATTACAGGCCACTTTTGCTTCAAACGAAATCTTTCATTAAGTCATCGGGCTTCTATGATTTGAAAAGTGCTAAAGTTTGTGTTATTTGGACGCCGCAAAGTAATGCCCTGAGCATATGATACGAGCCCCATGTTAACGGATACGGGATCATTAGTAGAACAGAACGGCTCAACATAAGTTCTGCGATACTGCTCCAATTGACAGAAAAATGCTATGGGTGAGTAAAACTACTTGTTTTATTGCCGAAAGAAGGCTCAGATTGTAAAAAAACATTAATTTGCCTTTAAGTCTCTAAATGCCTCACCACACACATTATACGCTTTTCTCAGACTGGATTTAAACTTTTCTCACATTTGTCTCTCATTTAAACACTCAAACTTTCATAGATTTTCAACAAAATGTATTAATAGTGAAGTGTGGGGGTAGACACGGCTCCGGAAGCCCCCGCGCCGCGCGAGGAGCACCGCTAGTCCTGGTCTGCATGACCGGCACCGGGTCTGCGAGCACGAGATAGAACCGCGGCGCCCGGACCGCGTCCTCTGGAGCCCGAGCCACAAACCAGACGCACGAAACCAGCAAAGAGCGACACGTGGTGGTTTAATCCTGGTTTAGTCCAGATCCAGTCCAGGTTTAGACCTGGTTTATTCCACGTTTAGTCCTGGCTCTACAGTCTCTGAGCCAATCAGGACGCAGAACACACTATAAAAAACCCGTTACACTATTAAAAAAACAACAACCTTGGAACGAATCAGGCCTTTTCCATTGAAATAGCTACTCAACTTACAAAAAATTCACGTTACGAAACCACTTCTGGAACGAATTAATTTTGTAAGGTGAGGTACCACTGTCTTCTATTTTGTTGGAAACAAATAAATATTCACATCATGGCTGTTACAGAGACACACTTGGATGAAACTGTAGAAGATTTGTCTTTGAAAATAGAAGGATACAATATATTCCGGTCTGACAGAAATAAATATGTCGGGGGAACTGCTTTTTATATTCAAAATAATATTCCAGTTAAAATAAGAAAAGACCTTGGCATGAATGGCGTAGAAGCATTGTGGCTGCAGGTGTATCTTCCACATGGTAAACCCACACCGGCCACCGGGCTCAAATATAGAATACTGGAATAATGTGTGTACAATGATCCAAAAAGCTCCTGACACAAACAATCAAGTGTTTATTCTGGCAGATATGAACATTGACTGGATCTCTAATAATACTGTGTGACACCATTACTTTATGCTATTTAGTGCAGATAATAAATATGCCGACTAGAATTGTGACTAACCAGGATGGGCTAACCACATCAACTTGTATTGATCACGATTACACAAATTGTGTGGAAAAGTGCTCTAATATTATTTCCGTACCAGTCGGCTTCAGTGATCATAACATTATTGCTTTGACTTTTAAAACAAAAGTTCCAAGAGTAGGACCTAAAGTCATTCATAAGAGAATGTATAAGTATTTCTCTGAGGATGATTTCACGAGAGATGTGGAGAATATTCAGTGGAATTCTGTGCTACAGAACATGGAGCTGAACAGTCTCTTACGACCTTTAGTAATTTATTTACTGCAGTGTGTGATAAACATGCACCAGTGAGGAAAGTGTCTGAGAACCATCAAGTCCCCTTGGTTAGATGATGAACTCAAGCAATGTATGATGGAGAGAGATAAACTGAAATATCTGGCACTCCTGCAGACTGGCAGTCTTATAGGTCTCTTAGGAATAAAGTCACAAAAATTAATAGGCAAAAAAGAAAACGATCCTATCAAGCTAAATTTGAGCAATGTGGTAATAACAGTCAACAATTATGGAAGACGATAAATGAACTCATGAGTAGGAGTAAAATCAGTAATCACTTTCATTTTACATTTTGAATTCAAGTTTTTGGACAGGAGGAGAGTTCCTTTCATTAAATTTTGAATTATAAGACACATTTTAGCCAATGTTCATGTTTTGTTGTTCAGTGAAGGAGATTTGCATTGATAAAGTTCTTCTTACAAATAAATCATGTGAGTCGTGTGTTTTGTCTCCTTTTACAATAACGCTGCTGATGACAAGATAAAATGTTTATATTTATGTTGTATATGACTCACAATAATTACCATAAATTCCCAAAACTTCTGTGCAAAGTTACCAATTTGAAAATTCCCAAAATTCCCACGCCAAAGTTTCCATGGAAATTTTCTGGAAACTTTCCGGAAATTTTCCGCCCCTTTGCAACCCTAGTGGACAGTCACAGCCGTACCTCCATCCATCCATTTTCTTCCACTTATCCAGGGCCGGGTGGCGGGGGCAACAGTCTAAGCAGGGACTCCCAGACTTCCTTCACCCCGGACACTTCCTCCAGCTCCTCCGGGGGGACCCCAAGGTGTTCCCAGGCCAGCCGGGACACATAGTCCCTCCAGCGTGTCCTGGGTCTTCCCCGGGGCCTCCTCCCGGTGGGACATGCCCGGAACACCTCCCGAGGGAGGAGTCCAGGAGGCATCTGAAACAGATGCCCGAGCCACCTCAGCTGCTCCTCTCCACGTGGAGAAGCAGCGGCTCTACTCCGAGCTCCTCCCGTGTGACTGAGCTCGACACGCGGCCGGAGGTCAGATGACACGACAACAAAGTCGATCATTGACCTCCGTCCTAGGGTGTCCTGGTGCCACGTGCACTGGTGGACACCCTTGTGCTCGAACATGGTGTTCGTTATGGACAAACTGTGGCTAGCACAGAAGTCCAATAACAGAACACCGCTCGGGTTCAGATCAGGGAGGCCGTTCCTCCCAATCACCCCTCTCCAGGTGTCACTGTCGTTGCCCACGTGGGCGTTGAAGTCCCCCAGGAGAACAGCCGTACCTGTCAGGGTGTATTGTGTGCAATCTGGTGCAGGTGTAGATGATCCTGTGACTCAATTTAAAGTCAAAATTACTGACTTGGGGTGGGGTGTACCAATATATATGTGAGCCCAGATAGATGCAGTGTCATGCGTGGGAAATGTCTGTGACCACCTGTGTTCTGCAGAAGGGCGCCGAGCGACCCCGGCCACCAACAGTCAGTAGAAGGCGTGCGTTCCCGTCTCCGTCAGCCTCGACATCCTCTCCCCCCATACAATATCAAAATCCAGAGAACACTTACCTTCTTCTTCCTCATTTATCTCGCCCAGGTCAGGGGGGTCATTCTCAAAGAGGACACTCCACTTCGCCAGGACAGAAAGCTGGATTATACTTGCCTTTCTGAGAATTTCAGCTCTCCTAAACCCAACCCTAGCCCTTATAAACCTACCCCTGATTTCCTCTATGTCAAACCTGCCTGAAACATCTAAAAGCTGTTTTACCTGTTTAATCCCCACTCTCTCCAGGACCCCACTGAACATACTCTCCCTCCTCTCGGGAGGCTCGGAGAGCATGTCAGGGTTAAAACGCAGAGGCATCTGCCCCAGCTGCCACAGGGAACGCGGGGCTGCCACAGTGCACGGCCTCAGCCCAGGCCTCCAACACCTCCCTCTCGAAAGGGGGAAAGCGCTCAAGGGTGGCTGCTGGGGAAGCATGCACAAATTAAATAAACCGTACTCACCTAGATAACCTACCTGAACCGCAAAGAAGTCCTTCCACGCGGCCGTGCAGCCGGTGTCAAGGAACTAAGTATTTTAAGATGTAACGCTCGCTTTTTAACAACTAAATCAATGAGTTTAAGTCGCCCTTGTGCTCGCCTATCATCACATTGTGAGCAATCAGCCCACACTCTCTTCTCCAAATAAACCTACTTACTGCAATGCTAATTTTGTTTGCCACTGCGCTTGGCAAGTCGTACACAGTGAGGGCGTGCACGAGCTTGGACAAGCACAAGATACTGAGGACTAAAACCTTACCTTTGACTTTTAAATTAGGTAATCGCCATAAATTCATGCAAGCGTTAACACTATTGTACAAACCTATCCACAAATTGTCTCTACAGGCCGCCTCATCTCTCCCCAGTGGGACGCCGAGGACCCTGTAGCGGTCCCCCGCGTCCCTGAGGCCCCAGGTGTTGTGGGCGGCCGCGAGGCCCCCGCAGAAAGCCACGGAGGACTTGTCAAAATTAACTTTGGCGCCTGAAGCCAGGCAGTAAACATTGAGGGCGTGGAGAGCCGCGTCGAGGCTCTGCACGTCCTGAAGGACCAAATTTGTGTCGTCTGCAAATTGAAAACAATGTGTATTCCCTCCTGAGGGGCTCCTGAGTCCACGCACGGCCTTGTCTTTCTTCAGCACAGCAGAGGGATTCAGCCACTATGCTGTAGAGGAGCACACTGTTCACAAAATTCACAGTTCGGTTCGTATCACGGTTTAAGGGTCACGGTTTTCGGTTCTGTACGGTTCTTATTGGTTTCTTTCAAAATACACCTTATATCCATTTATCTTAATAATCCACAATAACAGGATATAACATTAAAAAGGTTATAAGATTATATAATAATCTAATGTAATATAAAATCTTAATACAATGTAATAATCACACAATCTGAATCTGACTTTAAGCCCATTATTGGAACCATCTCTGCGATCTGGTGGCAGTAACTATGTCACCTGCTGTTGAAAAAACCCAACCACTGATACTGAAGAAACACAAACAAAAGTACATGTCTCGTATTAAACTTCTACCGGTGTGCGGGCCGCGCTCCGTCTGGAGCAGCGGACACCGCACATCAGCGAGCGAGCACGTGTAACGTGTAACGTGTATCACAGGGCAGGTTAAACTTTATAAAACATCTGTCCGTGACTTACCGCCTTTTCACGCTCTCTCCTCCTGTTAGCTTCCCTGTTAGCTTCCCTGTTAGCTTCCCTGTTAGCTTCGCATAAGCTCCTCCTCAATGCCTCTGATTAGAGCACATTTCGGCGGCGGCGTGGGAGGGGGGAGTCCGTGACTTTCCGCTTTTCCCCAGACACTGGACTTAAATGACACTGGTGCATCCTCTATGTCCTTGCCGCTATCTCCACTCTCACTTCTTTCTATCCAACTTTATTTACCGCACTCATTCATCTTTCTCGCGAAAGGGAAGTATACATTGCACATGCCCGGAACCGTCAGGTGCACACCGAACGGTTCGCCGTGACAAGCGAACCGAACAGTTTGTCGTTTTTTCATGAACCGTGCCACCCCTCGCGCTTAGCGGGCACCACTGTCTGACCAACCTCCACAAAGGGAAGGGGTCAGAGAGGAGGCCGTTGCATTTCACACGGCTGACGCACTCGAATATAATAAGCGGATCCAAGTGATGAACCTACCTTTAAAGCCAAACCTTCCTAGAACACGACAGAGAAAGGCCACAAGTACTTTAAACAAAGTATTGTGTCCGAGATGTCGCGCCCCGGGTTAGGGTTAGGGTTAGGGTTAGGGTTAGGGTAACCCTGCGTGTCCGCGACTATCTTACCTATGACCCGCTTTAACCTGTCAGAATGCGAGATAGGATTTTAGAGTTGAGGAGAGCACCTTTCTTAAAGATTAGAGTCACGATACCAAGAGTGAAGGAGGGCGAGCACCTCCCCTCCCTCTCGATATCATGAAACAGCGTGTGGAGAATAGGCGCCAACCGATGAGCAAACGCCCGGTAGAACTCAGCGGTCAGGCCGTCCTCTCCGGGACTCTTACAATTATTGAGCCACTTGATGGCCGCAAAAACTTCATCTAGTGAGATGGGCTCATCACACAGATCCGCGTCACTAGTGCCAAGCCTCACATCCAGCACATCTAGTACTTGACCGCAACCAGTGGCGTTCCTAGAGTGATTTGCGCCCTGGGTGAAAGCCACTCTTATGCCTTCGTTAACCCAAGCAATGATGATGAAGCAATATTTTCGTGCTTGTGGGAAGGGCAAACATGCATCAACAATCACATTGGCGGAGTTTAACTAATACAACATCATCATCATTAAGTCAAACTTGAAGACTAGTCGATAGCATACCTTTTTCTTTTGCTCGCTTCTCCTCCTCTTCTTTCTGTTTCTTTTGAAATTGGGCACCTGATGGCTTCAATCTTTTTCGGTCCATCACAGTGACTGTTTTGTCATACTGGACACCGTGACCTCCTCAAGACACTGACCGAAATCCAAATGATTACCCCCCCCCCTGGCCCCTCCCCCTAAAACAAACTCTGTACTGTGCGAGAGGTCAGAGTCAGACTGTCCAACCTGAACCATTTCACAGCCATTTTACGTTGCAGAAATTACATTTTGGCTAAATGGACTAGCCTGCCACGTCATTATTTCACTTTGATTTTCAGCATGTCTATAGAATGAAGCCCTCTCTATAGGCTGAAAATGTTATTTCCATTAAAAGAAGTGGAAAAAAGGACTTTTTTAAACAGCATGTAAGTGTAATCATGCCTCTTCTGTTAGGGTTTGCTGCCTCTCTGTTTCCCCTCTGCTTGTGTTTTCTCTGCACAGTTGCGGCACAGCCTGCAAAGTCCTGTAAATAAACTCTTGTACTAATCTGTGTCTCACAGGTTCCTCTCTCCTCTCGATCCTCACAAACACAGAACACTGTTTCACTTGCATTGACTGGACCATAGACTGGACAT